>OW964834.1:24518366-24974303 GCA_943142095.1 Ophonus ardosiacus | reverse complement strand
AGGGGGGGGGGTGTTAGAACTCATTTACAATTTCTCGCTAATTTTAAATGCGCACTAGCGCTTTTCATTATTTCCGGAACTGTGTTTAGTTCCAACACAAAAGGTAACTGTTCTGTTTTGTTTTACCGCCAATAATCATTATACATAACGTCATCGTGTATGAGTCTTATGTCTTCATTATATTATTTATTTATCGGAAGGTGTGTTGTGTTTTATTGTGTGTTGCACCCTAAATCCCCAACAAAGAGTTTAGAAACACTATATGAAAAACATAACCTTAAAAACTTAATAATTCAAATTTTGTCCGTGTATAAAGCAGAAGAAGCATGGCAGTAACCGCAAAAATATCTAAGAGCACGTATTTCGTCAAAGAACGGATTCTGAAGCGTCTTGGAGACATTTTATGAAAAACAGTTTTTACATCAGATTTGATTGGTATAATAAACATAGAACATCTTATAAAGAAAGAAAAAAGATGAAACTTTGTTCAACATATGTTCCAATTTAAAAGACATTATGTTCGTGTTATATCTTGAGATTTATTGTTTCAAGAAACAGTATAAAAAGTTTATGACCATGTTTTCTTTGTCTCTCATAATAAGAGAGAAATGAGGAATTTTTAAAATTAGCGGAAAACAAGATTTAACCTGTAGCTCAAAAACAAAAGAGGATGGAAAATGCCTTTTAAAGTTGTCTCAGAAAGTTGGCCCACAAAAACCTACATCAATTTTCTGTAACATTCATAATAAGAAAGTTTTTCATTTAAGGAACTCGTATTTGTTCCAGCCTGTACATGAATTTCTTACTAACGGCCTTATTCTGGTGACCATTGTATCCGAAGCAATATTGTAATCTATACAATAATGATTTCAATGTTCTATAAGACATCGTATAGATTTGGTATTCTGGTGTCCACATTGTAATCGCATGAAAGTGGTATTGTAATGAAAAATGAATACAATATTGGATTCACCTGTTTGCAGTGATGTCACTCTATAGAAAATTGTAATAAAATCTTAATATTATATTATTTAAATAAATAAATTTTACAATGTTAGTACATTTACATTCGTAGGATTGATATTTGAAGTAAAATAACGTAAATATTAATTTGTATATTGATAAATTATATTAAATAAATATGATGAATTTCATGCGACAATTAGTAACACTGACTGACACCGAACCTAGCATTTGCTTACATTTTGAAGTTAGAGAATGACAAAAGTGTTTGTGTCAAGTGAAACATCCACAAAAAAGGAATTTGTGTGTAATAGTGTAGTCAAATCATAACTTCATCTCAAGAGAAGGTTTCTAAAAGACAACTTCAAATTTATTTATTTATTTATTTATTTATTTATCGTTTCCAACAATTACAAGTAGTATAAACTAGTATAAAGTGATATCAAAAGCGAAAGAAAGAAATACAAGAAATATACATATACAAATATGTGAAGATAAAATTTTGGAAAACAATTTGAAGATGAAATTGACAGCTGTCAAGATTAAAATGTAAATTGAAATAGGCCATGCAGAAGCGTAATCGTCGCGGCCCTGGATACGAGTTTTTAATTAGTATCTACAAATTCTGCAACTACCAGCTAAGTAGAAATTTATTTATATTATTACGAAAAGAACAGTTTATTACGAACAGAAAAATTAACCCCAGGGATGCCTCAAAACGTACTACAAAACTCAGATGTTCCACAATAATTTGTGTCACTTCTTTTATGCTGCGACTGATGGACGTCTGGCTCATAGAAATTTAAAAATCTTGGCTAACTGATGGTAGATTCCTTGACCATAAAATTGTAAAGCTTTTAGTATCTTTATATTTGTAGGACTCGCAATTTCTTCACGCTCCGGAGTAGGAAAGAATGGATCCAATTCTATAATAAAACCAAAAACTGACGCGATAGTCTGAAGATGCTACTGAACACAATCTCTGAAAGAGTTAAGGGATCACTAGCATCACGCAAAACTCTTCTATTTATACGTAAATCATGTCTAAATAAAAATATTTTTTATAACAAATTACATTTTTATTAATTAATAACTTACCGATTTCTTTCATTTTCGAGCATGTCAAAAATTAAAATAAAACCATTATTATCCATTTTTATTATTATCATTTCTTTATTACTTACTATTTTTTCTCTAAACTTTCCAAAAAATACTGTTACCGAGTTAATTTCATGAAATAGTAAAACTTTTCTACTATACAATGTTCATAACGCGAACTAAAATTTGACTTTACCAAAACCATGAATCTATACGATAATTGCTTCGTATACAATGACGTTTTAATAATAAATGGTTACCTGAATATTAATTTTATACCACATCGTATAGAATATAATTATTGTATTGGAAACAACATTGTATTGAAACCAATGGTTACCGGAATATCATTTCGGAAAATTATTGTATTGAAAACAATAATGGTATTTTATACAATATTGTATTCAATACCATGGACACCAGAATAAGGCTGTAAAAGTCTGGTTGAGATTCACTGGAATATTATTTGCCATGTCTTCCAGTGGCACAAGCGCAGACGCTGTGCTGGTACAGGACGATTCAGTGCAGGAAGGAGTTAGTAGAGTTCGAGCCGTGATGTGCTGTGTTGGTTTATAAAAGTAGTAGTGTATTCGTTGAGAATAATTAAAGGTGTTAATTGAACAGACTAATTGTCGTTTATGTGCATACGTATATGTAAAATCACTAGCTAAAAATGTGCCAATAAAATTTTAAAAATTTTATAATATATTACAAAGTCGAAGGAGTTTATTTAGAGTGCAATAATTAAGAGTATACGAAAAAAGCATTAGGTGTAATAGTAGCAATAACAATTGTAATAAATTTTTCAAAATTATTTGTGGAACAAACAAATTAATGATTATAAAACTTTGTTACTCAGTAAAAACAAATTGCAAAGCTGCCAGTTATTTTCTTTCAAAGATTTTGTTATTATTGAAATATTTCACCTCACTTTATATTTAATTTATTTCGTACATATTAAAAATTACTACATAACTTTAATAAATATTTCTACGTAGATGAATAGAAATAAATACATTTTAATATTTTAAAACCAAAATTATCTTTTCCAGATTCAATTTCAAACCGAATATTTGCTATAAAATTAATTACAGTTTATGTAATATTATTTTTATATGTATGTAGTAAATAATTATATTTTAAAGTGCGTGCTTCTACTCACACCAAATAAAAATGATACATAATTAAATCCAAAGTAAAAATTAGGTTTACCATGGAAATAAACACATAATGTTTGTCTTAGCATTATTTTTAATCAATAGTGTCTGTGAAGTTATTAACCTGTGTAACAAAATCATGTGGATTGATTATGATAAAATAATATGGTGTATGCAATGGTTATTCATAATACTCGAGATACATGGTTCAAACACTGCACCTAGTAATGTATTAGGTAAGTTTTTTGTCAGTACAAAACTGTATCATAATTTCGGTACGATATACTTATGGTATCATAAAATAAATTGTCACGCTATGCTATAACAATATACCTACTTTAAAAAATTCCGATAATTTCAACACTGCATGTAGGTGTTAATTGTAGAAGTGTAATATTGACGTCTTTTGTGCGACAATTATTAATAGAAAATAATTGGTTTCTTCGGGGTTTGAAATTGAGATGTCAAATTTGTGCATTACAAGAAAAAAAATATCAGTTTCGAAGTAAGATGAAGTTTGACATCTTTTATAACTTTGCTGGTATAACTAACAAGCATTAAAACGATTGGAAATTTTATTATATATATATTAGGATTACTGAATGTCGGCATTTAGCTATTTGGTTACAAAAATATTAATATTAGAATAGTAAACGAGTAAGTATTAGTCTCGGTATTAAGATATTAGGAATTCGAGTAGTAATATTGTGATTAAAAATAAAATTTCTTGATATTGTGGACATATTCGTATTAATATCCAAATAATTAATGTTTCGATCATTACTATTAGGCACATTTAATTTTTTTTCAGGAATTCCGCAACTCGTTTGTCATAGCTTAATGGTGTAATCCTTTCGTAATTTTAAGTAGAAAATCCCTTTGAAAATATCTTGCATACTTATGTGCGAAACCCAATTTTAGAGGAGCTATGAGTGATATTAAATTTAACACAGCAAGTAATGATTATACTTTTTTGTTGATTTATTGTAACAATTGTTTTCTCTTTGATGTTTCATTATTTGCGATTCTTTGGAGGCCCATGAAGAGCTTAGTTTATGTAGAAAAATCCCAAAGCAGAGATAAATTAATTCAGAAAATTATGGCTGAAGTTACAGCTATGAGAGACGACTTTGAGATATCTTTGTCTTTAATTTTAAGAGCTAGAATGTGGTTGTGGATGGTGTCTCGTGGCCGCGTGCCTGAATGTCTGGTCGCGAATCTGGAGAACCAGATCTAGCCCGACCAACGCCAAAAATTATTTCGAATTATTAATAGCATAAATATTACCTCTCTGATGCACACTCCACGCCAGTAAAGAGTATCCGTAAGGTGAGGCCTGGTAAACGCTTGCAAGGTAAAAATATGTCATCATTATTACCGAAACTTGCCTGTAAAGCAGATTGGCAATATGCCCTAATGATATATTTATTTATTTTATTCTAGAATGTGTATTCATGTAGCGGGGGACATTTTGAATAATTTAGTTAAATTTGTGTGAAAAAAACGTCATATTAATTTCTTCTACTTGCTTATTAAATATAATATCACTCATAACTCCTTTAATATTTAGTTTCGCTCATAAGTGTACATAATACCCTTAAGCTACGGAAATCTAGTCGCGAGACCCACCCTGTGTATTTATCGCTATATTTTTGTTCAAATATGCCATAGCTAATTGCTATCAATACAAATTGAATTAATTTAATAATTAATTTATGGGACCCTCGACCGACGTGGGATGGTGGTAGCGTGCTAGCTTCACGTGCCAGCGGTTCTGGGTTCGAATCCCAGGTAAGGTATGGATGTGTGTGTGTGTCATTTCATCATCTCATCTCCATCAACGCATTGATTTTAAAGCAATGATATAAAAAATACATGCAAAGTATAACTTACCCCCATCAAATCATCAAACTTGTAATAATGTACTAGACATTGAAATACAATAAAGAATTATTATTATTATTATTATTATTATTATTATTATTATTATTATTATTATTATTTATGAGACCAAATATTACACGTTTTTGGTGTCACTTTTTATCTTTCTATCTTAAACACCTATGGCCTGTTTTTTAATTAACAGTCTGTATTTTATGTGTTCAAATTTGATGTTGCATTTTGAATAAGCTGCCATTATTATTATTATTACTATTATTATTATTATTATTATTATTATTATTATTATTATTACTGTTATTATTATTTATTATTATATTATTATTATTGTTATTATTATTATTATTATTATCAATTATTATTATTATTATTATTATTATTATTATTATTATTATTATTATTTTATCGATATATTATGTCGTGTTTGTTGACATTTGAGTAGTGAAAACACAGTAAAAATATTACATTGTTAACTTTTGAACAGATATAGACGGTGCAACAACGTGGCAGCACAAGCGGTTACACATTTTGTAAAACTTAAAGAGTACAATGTAATGAAAATATTTAGTTTTTCATATTATAGCGTGTAAATATTAAGATATCAACCAATATACAAAGATAAATAGATACGAATATCACTAAATATATGTTAAATTGCACACGCTTGCAAATATAACTAATGAGATAAATATCAACCGAGATATCTCGAAACAGTTTTCGAGAATCGAGTTCTCGACAAATATAATATATATCTAGTCTCGTAAAATATTTTTTACATTTCTGTCTCGTCTCGTCGAGACAAGAAACCTCGAGTACGAGGCGAGACGAGAATTGAGAAATTTC
This sequence comes from Ophonus ardosiacus, assembly GCA_943142095.1. Lineage (NCBI taxonomy): Eukaryota > Metazoa > Arthropoda > Insecta > Coleoptera > Carabidae > Ophonus > Ophonus ardosiacus. The sequence goes on along the minus strand of OW964834.1, from coordinate 24,968,343 downwards.
TCGTCTCGACAGAATCACTAATCTCAATGTAATTTTCAAATATAACATATTTCATATATATTTGTAACGTATAATAAATTATCTATTCAATAATAAAAAACAATCAAGTGTTTATTAATAATTCAACGGTAAATTAAATAACTAAAGAAAAAACCCCTTAACCTTAACAATAAATTTTAAAAACTATATACCTATTTCGAGAACTAAGTTCTCATCATCAGTAGAAACTACAAAGTGAAAACAAAGAAGTTAAGATTACTCAGCATGTAAACCATGCCAGAGGTCAAAACAGCTCTGAGGAATAAGGGAGAGAACACGGGTTATATAGGGACATGAGTCATAGGTGAATGGATACTTAATTGGGTAACTAAGATTAAACAGAGTAATTGTCTTATATTAACTCATATAATTTAGAATTTGGGATGGGACCTAGGTCCGCGTTCATCAATTTATCTTTAAATTTATGTATTATCAAACTCTCATGTGCGTCTAAATATCTATTATTATCAACTTGTTTCAATAATTTCAATCAATCATCGAAATCATTTAATACAGATGAACTTAACTTGTTAAATAAAGGTTTAAAATACTCCCTTAATAATAAACACACACCGTTAGAAGATATAATAGCTAGCATTGAAACCAGTATTAAATATTTCGATAACTAAAGAATATATAAGAAACGCTTGTAAAATTCAAATATCTAATCATTTAAACCATTTCAAAAACAAACCAAATAACAGTGAACTTAAAATTATAAATAATCTTAAAAAACGTGATGTATTTTATTTAAAAGCGGATAAAGGAAATAAAATTGTAATTTTAAATAAATCGGAATATTTTGACAGAGCAAATAAATTACTAAACAACGACCCTTATATACAAATTAATAAAAATCCACTACCTAAAATGATTAAGAACTTTAAAAATACTCTTAAAGATTGTCCAAATTTAAATACAAAAAACTTAAATTTTAAAATTAATGTTTCAAATCTAGCGGTTCCAAAAATGTATTGTTTGCCAAAAATTCATAAACAGGATAATTCGGTAAGACCAATAGTTTCAGGTATAAATTTTCCAACTTATTTGCTTTCAAAATGGTTAGTTAAAGAATTTAGTAATCTTCCAAATCAACCGCAAACTTTTTCTGTTGAAAATTCGTTACAATTTATTGACAAAATTAAAGATATTACTTTAGATAAAAACGAATTATTGGTTTCTTTTGATGTCAGCTCCTTATTTCCAAGTGTACCTATTCCACAAACTTTAGAATATTTAAAAATCTTTTTAGAAAACAACGATTTAAATTCAGAAAAAATAAATGAGTATTTAAAACTAACTGAACTTTGTATGAACCAAAATTATTTTCAAATAAACAATAAATTTTATCATCAAAAAGAAGGTACAGTTATGGGCAATAGTTTATCACCATTTTTGGCTAACTTATTCATGAGTCACTTTGAAATTGAATTTAAGAAAAATAATAAAGATTTTCCTAGAGTTTGGATTCGATATGTTGATGATATTTTTGCTATTATTAATACCGAAACTTGCGATTTAGATAACTTTTTAGCCAGATTAAATTCAGTTTTCCCATCAATTAAATTTACGATTGAAAAAGAAACCAATAAACAATTACCATTTTTGGACACACTGGTTATTAGAAACAAAACTAAATTAGAATTTGACATATATAGGAAACCTACGAATACTAATCGATTTATAACAGCTGACTCGAATCATTTTTGGCAACATAAATTAGCAGCGTTTAACTTTTTAATTAATATACTGACCAAATTTCCGTTAAACAAAACACGTTTTGAAAATGAATTGAAATATATTAAAGAAATAGCTAAATATAATGGATTCCCGGTTAAAATTATAGATAAACTAGTCCATAAATTTAAAAATCGTCAATCCGTATTAGATTTCACAACTTTAACGCCAACTAATAATAAAAATAATAAATATATAACATTACCATTTGATAATGCCACCAAAGGTTTAAACAAAATTTTTAAAAATCAAAATTTAACGGTAACTTATAAATCAAATAACACCATTAAATCATTATTAGGTAACCCTAAAGATAAAATAGATAATAATAAAAAATTCGGTGTTTATAAAATTGACTGTAAAGATTGTAATAAAGTTTATATCGGGCAAACTAAAAGACAAATTGATACTCGGTTTAAAGAACATTTCTATCATTTAAAAAGCGGTAATCCTGATAAATCTAGTGTAGCACAACATATGTTTATTAATAATCATAAAATTGACAATCCTAATATAAAATTATTGAAACAAGTTGATAATAATAGATATTTAGACGCACATGAGAGTTTGATAATACATAAATTTAAAGATAAATTGATGAACGCGGATCTAGGTCCCATCCCAAATTCTAAATTATATGAGTTAATATAAGACAATTACTCTGTTTAATCTTAGTTACCCAATTAAGTATCCATTCACCTATGACTCATGTCCCTATATAACCCGTGTTCTCTCCCTTATTCCTCAGAGCTGTTTTGACCTCTGGCATGGTTTACATGCTGAGTAATCTTAACTTCTCTGTTTTCACTTTGTAGTTTCTACTGATGATGAGAACTTAGTTCTCGAAATACGTATATAGTTTTTAAAATTTATTGTTAAGATTAAGGGGTTTTTTCTTTAGTTATATCTTTACCTTAAGACTCCATTTTAGTTTTATAGGTAAATTAAATGTTATGTTCTTATTAAAAGTTCAACACTTTGCAATTCACAGTATTGAATAGGACATTTTCTAATATATCATAACGTTAACAAATAAATATAATAATTAAATATCAAAAAAGGGTAACTATTAACCATCTCCATTGTGAACTGTGGCCAAATACCTGCACTATAGAGGACCTTATGAGGTCTACTCCAAACGCTCTAAATGTGGCTAGACGCAAAATTTTAATTGTTTTTTCGTTTCCTAATTTCTGTTACTGATTATTAATAAATAAATTAAAGTGTATATATTTGCCACGTGTACCTTTTTTCTAAATTTAAAAATAAAACTTAAAATTTAAATAAAGCACCTAAAACTTAGTGATACTTTATTTGTTTCATTTTGTCTAGACACTACAATATCCCAAAACGAGTCTCAAAATCTACTCCGTTTATCAAGTTTTAGTAATGTATGTAATATTTTATACATATATAAAAATTAAAAAAATTGTTAAAAGATAAAATAATAACCTCGATAATAACGATGTTAATGACGTCCTCATATGAGATCTCCCTGGTTAAGATACGGAAACAAAAATAAAAATTTGTTGTAGCCAGCACAATACCTCTCGCCATTTCCATTTTAAGTATATAGGTAAATATAAGTATTGTATTGCACTTCGCTGTCGAACCTTCGTTTTATAACAAAAACATTACAGAACTTTACCCAAATATTATTTTTATTGTATTTATCATGTCTTCTGCACACGTACAATTCTAATTATATCTATTTTTCATTGTATGAGGAAGTTCCTAAATGTCAGAGATTCTTCCAATTCATTAGCAAGATTGGCGGTATTTCTTATGGATATATGCATTTTACCTATAATTAATAAAGCAATAAGAAAAATTAAATTTTGACACTGATATCTATCATTTACAAACTATGTTATAAACATTTAAATTTGTCAACTGGTTTTCTTAGTGCCTTGCCTCTGCGATTAGATTATTCCATATACTACAGTGCCTTAATTCTAAATCTATACAAGATGTAATGAAAATTTTAAATGTATCAGATGTAGAATTTTATGTTCTTCAATAATAGTAATAACAGAAATTTTCAGAAAATAATATATAGCAGATTTTATTAAAGAAATTATTACATCAGCTCTTCCCATAGGATTGTCAGAATGAAGAAACTGCAGTTAAATATTTTTTGTCTTACAGTATTTGAGAAACCGTGGTTCCAATATCCACACACGCACGTGAATGAATGTTTAAATAACGTGTGTGTGATGAAAAAAAGTTTTCTTGGCCAGCAAATAGTGCTTTTAAAAAAGTTGGAAGAAAACTACAAAAATCGCATGAAGGATCTCACCGAAATTAATGATTTGCTAAAAAATAAAATGGCAAACAACATAAATGACGTAAATAAAACATCAAATCTCACTAAAACAGAAAACAACTACGCTAAAAAATTGAGAAGTAATGTCCCAACGTGTTCGGTAGCCACACCTGACGAGAAAGAGGCGAACGACAACAATACGGCATCTACTGCAAAATAGCAAATAATAGTATAAACAAAACTCCTGTTCCTGTCAAAAAAACTGGCAATAAGAAACCACCATCAGCATCCAACACCAACGATGATAAGGATGAAGAAGCCAAGAAAGAAAACGAATGGGTCAAAGTTAAATATACAAAACCCAAACGTATACAAAATACCATTTATGGAACCCTTCAGTCAAATACTTCTCTTAAGAGTGTTGCAAAGTATGTTAACTTCCATGTTTATAGGTTATTAACAGATATTACTGAAGAAACTTTAACAAATTATCTGAAATCCAAAATTTTTACAAAAATTAGATGTATGAAACCAGTCAAAATATCCAGATGAATATTCCTCATTTAAAATATCTGTAGCTTTTGATGAAGCAGATATAATAAAAAACCCAGACACATGGCCTCAATATACATGCATTAATCCTTTTTTAGCGAGACTAGACAGAAGAAAAACAAAAATTTAGTGGACTACAATAATTTCAACTTAGTTCATTTTAATATACAGTCTATTCGAAATAAAAGTCATATACTTGAACACTATTTACACTGTTTAAATTTCAATTGTAGCGTATTATGTTTGACAGAACATTGGCTTTGTGATTATGAAATAATTAATTTTAAAATTAGTAACTATAATGTAGAATCTGTTCAATGTCGTCAGATTCTTATGAATTTGTTAATATTAAAAACATAAAAGAATTTTCTGAAGAAGGCGTTTGCGAATTAACTGGTATTAAAATCACAGCACTCAATATAATTATTATATGTATATATAGATCACCTAAAGGTAATTTTAACATTTTCATGAATATTTTGGAGAAAATTTGTGAATCCATAACTACAAGTGCTAAACTTGTACTTTGTGGCGATTTTAACATTTCTTTTAATACAAATTCAATTGAAAATCAAATATTTACTGAATTTCTGATTTCACAAGGCTTAAATATAACAATTTTTGAAAATACTAGACGTCATAATTGCCTTGATAATATTATTATAAACGATAATATCTATAATAATATTGCGTATGGCACACAAGTGTTACACACATATTTATCTGACCACTCTGGACAGTTGCTTGCATTAAAATTACCCCCATCTGCTCCAAAATTTTCTTCAAAATTAATAAGACCTATTACCATGTTAGGATTAAATTTATTTTATAATTACATGAACAATATTGACTGGAGATTCGTGAATGATGATATACCCATTAATAATATTTTTGAAAAATTTATTTATATTTGTGTTGATGCTGTAAATGTCGCATTTCCTTTTAAATCCATTAAACCATATTCAAATCAGTCTCATTGGTACAATGATATACCTTTTAATTTACGTGAAAAAAAATCAGTTTTTTTCAGATCTTAAAAGAAATATACCCGACTTACAAATAGATGACCATATAAAAGAACTCAAAAGAACATACAAGTTTGAAATATTGAAAGCAAAAAGAGGTAAAAATGACAATTATGTAGTACATAGTAGCAATAAAGTGAAAGCCATGTGGAACATAATAAATTCAAACCGAAAAACATTTGAAAAGCAAACATCTATTACACCAGATACCTTTATCGATTTCTTCACTAACGTAGCAGAAAACATTATTTCCAAACAGCCACCATCAACTATAGATCCGTTACAGATATTAAAAAACAGATACACTGTAAATAATTTTTCCTTTTAACTAAATGAACTTAGTTTCATTGAAGTAAGAGATATAATTAATAATCTAAGCTCTAGTAATTGTGTTGACTGTTTTAGCTTAAACAGCAAACTTATAAAATCAGTAAAGGATATTATCGTTATTCCTTTAACAAAGTTACTAAATCGAGCCATTAATCAGAATACCTTTCCTGACATTCTTAAATTATCCCGTGTCATTTTAATTTTTAAGAAGGGGGACTGCACCGATATTAATAATTTTAGACCTATATCAATTATCCCCATTATTGGTAAATTTTTTGAAATTGCAATCGCAAAACAACTAAAAACATATTTTGAAATAAATAACATCTTAAATAAATCCCAATTTGGATTCAGAACAAATAAATCTACGGAATTAGCTTTAATAGAATTTGTGAATTACATAATTGAAGGGAATGAGAATGGCTTTTATACCAGCGCACTATTCTGTGATTTGACCAAAGCATTTGATTGCGTCTGCCACGATATCTTAATAGAAAAATTGAAATTATAAAATGTTGAAGAAAATACCATCTTATTTTTTAAATCTTACTTTTCAGACAGACACCAATACGTAGAAATAAATGGCATTAAATCTAACTACTTGCCAATATACCACGGAGTTTTACAAGGTTCAGTCCTCGGTCCAACACTATTTATCATGTGATTGAACTCACAGAACACATTACAAAAGATCTACAATATTGGTTCGCATCTAACAGACTCTGTATGAATGAATCCAAAACTCAACAAATGATATTTTCTACAAGAGATCTTAAAAGCATTGGCAAGTTATTTTCGACATTTTGTAAATAACATTAATAAATACAATATAATATCAGAAGTTCATTAGATTTTATTTAATGTCTCTGCGATTATTTGTTCCAAAGTTACAGCTATTTAAAATGACTATTAACAGCTGCAGTGACGTCATCTAACCCGAGCGCGCAGTTCCGCAGTAAACTGCTACACTGTACTGTGTGTTTATAGACAACGTATTTGCAGTTTATTTAGTCACAAACGTGCTTTTTTCTGTTCATTCACCGTAAGGCGTATCAGTGTGGTATTAAAATGACCAATTGTTGTGTTTTTGGCTGCACAAATAATAAAACGAAAAATAAAAACTTGTCTTTCCACAGAATACCGGATAAAAATAAAAAAAACCTTATATGTATCGTGCGTGGATAAATAAAATTAATCGAAAAAACTTTATACCTACTAAAAGTTCTGTGGTATACAGTGCACATTTTTTAGAATCTGACTTTGATTCGACATATTTAAGAAAAAAGCAATTAATGCCAAATCATAAGTTGCTACCTATATTAAAAGAAAGTGCAGTCCCGTCAATAAATTTAGTTGGTGCAAAACAAAATAAAAATAGTGTAAAACCACGTCGTAAATCTAAATATCAGTTAATGAAGGAGAAACATGAATTAATTATCATAGTTAATACAACGATTGAATTTGAAGATGTACCGTTAATAAATGAAGTGAATGATTTTGAAGTACAGTGTGAGATGGGGAGTGAAATATACGCAAACATTAAAACTGAAGATAACCAAAATAACGTAACAAATAAAAAATGTGATGCAGGTGTACAGTGTGAACTAGGGAAAGAAACATACTAAACAATAATAATAAATAACAGTGATAACGAATTGTCGACAAAGAAAGTACCAATGATGAAATTGTAGAATCCTCTATTCAGCCAAGGCCAAGCAGTAAGATATTTACTCATACAGAGCATTACATTGTATCATTCAATGTATTAAAGCTTTCGTTTGAAAGGTGCCAAATTTGTGGCAACTTCAATACAATAACAAATTATTCGCATAAAGGAATAGCATTACTAGTTCCTACAATATGCGAAAATTATCATAAAAATACTTTGCGGTCTCAGAATGTAGTTATTAAGCAAAATATCGGGAATGTCAAATTATCTGCAGCAATTTATATTTCTGGCATAAGTTTTACAACATTTGAAATACTCGCAAATACAATTGGTATAAATTTTTTGTCTCATACTGCCTACTATGACAATAAAAAACTATATCAGTGCAGTAATAAAACACACTTATTATGAAAATCGAAATTTGATTTTTAATCAATTAAAATCAAGTAATGAAAATATTTTAATTTGCGGAGATGCAAAATTCGATTCTTCTGGATATTGTGCGAAATATGCAACATATTCAATTATGGATTTACGATCTGATAAAATAATAGATTTTAAAATTGTTCAAAAAGGTAAAGTATCGGGAGACTTAGAGAAAAATGCATGTCAAAATATATTAGAACGATTAGAAAAAGAAAATTTGAAAATTAAACTGTTTCTATCCGACAGACATATTGGAGTTCGATCGCTTATAAAAACTGAGTTTCCTCATATTGACCATCAATTTGATGTCTGGCATATGGGGAAAAGTTTAGCAAAAAAATTAAAAAATATTGAAAGTAAATCTGCAGTTATAGAAGCATGGAAATCAAGCATTATAAATCATCTTTGGTGGTCATCAGAAAAATGTGCTGGAAATAAAGATTTATTAGAAGAAAAATTTAAATCAATTTAAATCATGCATGTTCATAGTTAAGAAAATGATACAACATATTCTTTATTTCACAACTGTGAACATGGTGATCTTTCAGAAGAAAAAATAAAAAAACGGCATGGATTTCAAGAAACTCCCCGGATTACTACAGATTAAAGGATACTATTTGTAACAAGGCATTTATACGAGATATTAGACACATAAATCAGTATTGTCATACTGGAAATTTAGAATCTTATCATAATGATAGATTAAAATATGTACCAAAAAGAATACATTATTCAAATGAGGGAATGAAGGTTAGGAGTATGTTGGCTATTCTAGATCATAACCATAATATACAATATAGAAATCTGTCAAATGATAAACATTCCCAAAGATTTTCAAAATCTTTAAAAAAATCTTTTATACTAAATAATTTAATTCACTATATATATATATTTTTTCTTTAATCACGACGATCGGGGAAATTTTGCTCACCTGTACAGGCTAAACGGTAAGAGCGATTTTAATGAAATTTTTTCTGGGATGTAGAGAATAATTCAACTTGATTTCCTGGTAATAGATCATTTTTCTGTACGGTGCATAGTTTTTGTGTAAAATATTTTGGCTTTTTAAAACAAAATATCTGAGTTCTCTATGAAAATTTTAAGACGAAAAACGTTTATTTGACATGTCAATCAGAACATTTAAATGGAATTTTTCATGAAATGAGGACAATTTGAAAGAAGTTAAAATCATAAACATACATTATGGCAATGGGCCATTATTCCACAATAGTTGAAAAGGTCTGAAACATTATATTTCAAAATTATAATATTTGAAGGTTCATGTCCGTGATTCATGGGCATTTCGAAAGTGTTGCCAAACATTCCATAAATAACTAAGTAAAAAAACAAATAACCCAATGTCAAAAATTTGACAGCTCTATCGGCTATTGTTTTTCTGCATAAAGTTGTCAGAACCATGTCGTGTTTAGCATTAAATGAAAGGTAACGTCAAGGGCTGCCATGCAGAAATGTCAAAATTTTGACAGCTCGCACGGGTTTTGTTTTTTGCTTAAAGTTGTTAGAACCATGTCGTGTTTGGTATCAAACGAAAGGTAACGTCAAGGTCTGCCATGCAGAAATGTCAAAAATTTGACAGCCCGATCGGCTTTTGTTTTTTGCATAAAGTTGTCAGAACAATGTCGTGTTTGGTATCAAATGAGAGGTACGGTCAATGGCTGTCATGCAGAAATGTCAAAAATTTGACAGCTCGATCGGCTTTTGTTTTTTTGCGTAAAGTTGTTAGAATCATGTCGTGTATGGTATCAAATAAGAGGGTTCGTCAAGGGCTGCCATGCAGACATGTTAAAAATTTAACAGCTCGATCGGCTTTTGTTTTTTGCATAAAGTTGTCAGAACAATGTCGTGTTTGGTATCAAATGAGAGGTACGGTCAATGGCTGTCATGCAGAAATGTCAAAAATTTGACAGCTCGATCGGCTTTTGTTTTTTTGCTTAAAGTTGTTAGAATCATGTCGTGTTTGGTATCAAATGAGAGGTATCGTCGAGGGCTGTCATGCAGAAATGTTATAAATTTGACAGCTCGATCGGTTTTTATGTTTTGTTTAAAGTTGTCAGAACCATGTCGTGGTTGGGCATTTTGGGTGGGCAGGTTACGTGGGCAGGTTGGGTGGGCAGGTTGCGTGGGCATTTTGGGTGGGCAAGTTGCGTGGGCATTTTGGGTGGGCAGATTACGTGGGCAGTTTGAGTGGGTAGGTTACGTGGGCATTTTGGGTGGGCAGGTTGCGTGGGCATTTTGGGTAGGCAGGTTGCGTGGGCAGTTTGGGTGGGCAGGTTGCGTGAGCAGTCTGGGTGGGCAGGTTGCGTGGGCTGTTTGAGTGGGCGGGAAAAAAATATTTTGAAAGACTCTTACTAAACAGGTAAATTCACCTTAGTTTCATCAATGACGATCGTCGAAATTTTGCTTACATATACAGCCTGAACGGTACAAGCGATTTTAATGAAAATTGTTGCAGGTTGTAAAGGGTAATTCAACTTGATTTCCTGGTAATAGGTCATTTTTCTATAAGGTGCATAGTTTTTGTGTAAAAAAATTTTAAAAGTGGAAATTTGGTTTTTAGAAACAATTTGAAATCATAAATTTAGTCTTCTTTGAAAAATTTAAGACGAAGAACGTTTTTTTGACATGTCAATCAGAACATTTAAATGAAATTATTCATGAAAAGAGGACAATTTGAAAGAAGTTAACTTAATAAACATACTTTATGGCAATGGGCGGTTATTATACACTGGTTAAAAAGGCCTAAAAGATTATATTTAAAATATTAATTTTTAAAGGTTCATGTCCGTGATTTATGTGCATTTCGAAAGTGTTGCCTAACATTCCATAAGTAACTAAGTAAAAAACAAATATCCCAATGTCAAGAATTTGACAGCTCGATCGGCCTTTGTTTTTTTGCTTAAAGTTGTCAGAACCATGTCGTGTTTAGTATCAAATGAGAGGTATCGTCTAGGGCTACCATGCAGAAATGTCAAAATTTTGACAGCTTGGTCGGCTTTTATTTTTTGCTTAAAGTTGTCAGAACCATGTCGTGTTTGGTATCAAATGAAAGGTAACGTCAAGGGCTGTCATGCAGAAATGTCAAAAATTTGACAATTCGATCGGCTTTTGTTTTTTTGCTTAAAGTTTTCAGAACCATGTCGTGTTTGGTATCAAATAAAAGGGTTTGTCAAGGGCTACCATGCAAAAATGTCAAAAATTTGACAGCTCGATCGGCTTTTGTTTTTTGCTTAAAGTTGTCAGAACCATGTCGTGTTTGGTATCAAATGAGAGGTATCGTCGAGGGCTGTCATACATAAATGTCAAAATTTTGACAGCTCGATCGGCTTTTGGGTGGGTAAGTTCCGTAGGCAGTTTGAGTGGGCAGGTTGCGTGGGCATTTTGGGTGGGCAGGTTGCGTGGGCAGTTTGAGTGGGCAGGTTGGGTGGGCAGTTTAAGTGGGCTGGTTGGGTGGGCAGTTTGAGTGGGCAGGTTGGGTGGGCAGGTTGGGTGGGCAGGTTGCGTGGGCTGTTTGAGTGGGCAGGTTGGGTCGGCAGTTTGAGTGGGCAGGTTGCGTGGGCATTTTGGGTGGGCAGGTTGCGTGGGTTGTTTGTGTGGGCAGGTTGCGTGGGCTGTTTGGGCGGGCGGGAAAAAAATATTTTGAAAGACTCTTAGCGGTAGCACTTTGCGTTTTAATTGTTCCTAGACGGATTGGACGTACGTAAAACTATTATAAAACACTATCGGCGGAGCCCTAGGGAATACTCGGCGTAGCCGAGTTTTCGCTAGTCTTTTATACTAAACAGGTAAATTCACTTTAGTTTCATCAATGACGATCGCCGAAATTTTGCTCACATATACAGCCTGAACGGTGCGTGTGATTTTAATGAAAATAGTTGCAGGTTGTAGAGAATAATTCAACTTGATTTCCTGGTAATAGGTCATTTTTCTATACGGTGCATAGTTTTTGTGCAAAAAATTTTTAAAGGTCGTATTTTGGCTTTTTAAAACAATTTGAAATCAAAAATTTAGTCTTCTTTGAAAAATTTAAGACGAAGAACGTTTCTTTGACATGTCATTCAGAACATTTAAATGGAATTATTCATGAAAAGAGGACAATTTGAAAGAAATTAAATTAATAAACATACATTATGGCAATGGGCGGTTATTACACACTGGTTAAAAAGACCTAAAAGATTATATTTAAAATATTAATTTTTAAAGGTTCATGTCCGTGATTTATGTGCATTTCGAAAGTGTTGCCAAACATTCCATAAGTAACTAAGTAAAAACAAATATCCCAATGTCAAAAATTTGACAGCTCGATCGGCCTTTGTTTATTTGCTTAAAGTTGTCAGAACCATGTCGTGTTTAGTATCAATGAGAGGTATCGTCGAGGGCTGCCATGCAGAAATGTCAAAATTTTGACAGCTCGATTGGCTTTTGTTTTTTGTTTAAAGTTGTCAGAACCATGTCGTGTTTGGTATCAAATGAAAGGTATCGTCGGGGACTGCCATGCAGAAATGTCAAAAATTTGACAGCTCTATCGGCTTTTGTTTTTTGCATAAAATTGTCAAAAACAAGTCGTGTTTGGTATCAAATGAGAGGTAACGACAAGAGTTGTCATGCAGAAGTGTCAAAAATTTGACAACTCGATCGGCTTTTGTTTTTTGCTTAAAGTTGTCAGAAACATGTCGTGTTTGGTATCAAATGAAAGGTAACATCAAGTGCTGCCATGCAGAAATGTCAAAAATTTGACAGCTCGATCGGCTTTTATTTTTTGCTTAAAGTTATCAGAACCATGTCGTGTTTGGTATCAAATGAGAGGTATAGTCAAGGGCTGCCATGCAGAAATGTTAATAATTTGACAGCTCGATCGGCTTTTGTTTTTGCATAAAATTGTCAAAAACGAGTCGTGTTTGGTATCAAATGAGAGGTAATGACAAGGGATGTCATGCAGAAGTGTCAAAAATTTGACAACTCGATCAGCTTTTTTTTTTTTAAAGTTGTCAGAAACATGTCGTGTTTGCTATCAAATGAAAGGTAACGTCAAGGGCTGCCATGCAGAAGTGTCAAAAATTTGACAGCTCGATCTGCTTTAATTTTTTGCCTAAAGTTATCAGAACCATGTCGTGTTTGGTATCAAATGAGAGGTATAGTCAAGGGCTGTCATGCAGAAATGTCAAAAATTTGACAGCTCGATCGGCTTTTGTTTTTTGCTTAAAGTTGTCAGAACCATGTCATGTTTGGTATCAAATGAAAAGTACCGTCATGGGCTGTCATGCAGAAGTGTCAAAAATTTGACAGCTTGATCGGCTTTTGTTTTTTGCTTAAAGTTATCAGTACCATGTAGTGTTTGGTATCAAATGAAAAGTAACGTCAAGGGCTGTCATGCAGAAATGTCAAAAATTTGACAGCTCGATCGGCTTTTGGGTGGGCAAGTTGCGTAGGCAGTTTGGGTGGGTAGGTTGTGTGGGCAGGTTGCGTGGGCATTTTGGGTGGGCAGGTTGCGTGGGCAGTTTGGGTGGGCAGGTTGGGCGGGCAGGTTGCGTGGGCATTTTGGGTGGGCAGGTTACGTGGGCAGTTTGGGTGGGCAGGTTGTGTGGGCATTTTGGGTGAGCAGGTTACGTGGGCAGTTTGGATGGGCAGGTTGCGTGGGCATTTTGCGTGGGCAGGTTGCGTGGGCAGTTTGGGTGGGCAGGTTGCGTGGGCATTTTGGGTGGGCAGGTTGCGTGGGCAGTTTGGGTGGGCAGGTTGCGTGGGCATTTTGGGTGGGCAGGTTGCGAGGGTTGTTTGGGTGGGCATATTGCGTGGGCAGGTTGCGTGAGTAGTTTGAGTGGGCAGGTTGCGTGGACTGTTTGGGTGGGCGGGAAAAAAAAATATTTTGAAAGAATCTTAGCGGTAGCACTTTGCATTTAAATTGTTCCTAGACGGATTGGACATATGTAAAACTATTATAAAACACTATCGGCGGAGCCTTAGGGAATACTCGGCGTAGCCGAGTTTTCGCTATCTTTTATACTAAATAATTTCATTCACAATCTATATATATATATATATATATATATATATATATATATATATATATATATATATATATATTTTCTTTAATCATCATGACGATCTGGGAAATTTTGCTCACCTGTACAGACTAAACGGTGCGGGTGATTTTAATGAAAATTTTTCTGGGATGTAGAGAATAATTCAACTTGATTTCCTGGCAATAGGTAATTTTTCTGTACGGTGCATAGTTTTTGTGTAAAATATTGTTGAAGGTGGGATTTTGGCTTTTTGAAACAATACATCGAAGTCTACATGTACAAAATTAAGAAGAAAAACGATGTCATCTATCACATTTGACATGTCAATGTTAGTGACAAACCAATATAAGAAATGTATAAATATTAGTTAAAAGTGGATATATATTTTTTATGGAACGATTATTGTGGAAATAATACTATAATTAAAGGTATTTTATAATTATTTTCTCTATTTAAATGGTAATTAATAAATCATATATAACCTTGAAGTTAAATTTTAACATATGTTCATCCATAGGTAAAACTGTTTGCTTTTTATGACAGAGAAGTTGAAAAGGTGATAATTCAGTGAATATGAACGTACAGTAACATATGTACGCATGTTTCCATTGACAAAATAGTTGCTGAACGACGAAAAAGGCATGTATTTAAATGAAACCTAATTTGGATATGAAAACGATTAAAATGGTACCTAGACGGAACGGAAGTGCGTAAAACTATTATAATACACTATCGGCGGAGCCCTAGGAGAAAGATTGTTTGACATGTCAATCAGAACCTCTAAATGGAAATATTTTTGATATGAGGACAACTTGAAAGATGTTAAATTCATAAACACAAATTATAAGAATGGGCAATTATTTCACAATAGTAAAAATGCTCTAAAACATATTTAAAATTTATAATTTTTGATGGTTCATGTCCATGGTTCATGTCCACTTCGACAGTGCTGCCAAACATTCCATAAGTAACTATTTAAGTACCTATAAAACAAATATTGCTAACTAGATCAATGTGAAGTCGGTACACGTGTCACCAAATATGCCATAAGTGAAAAACAAATATTCCTAATTGCATTACTGTGAAGTTAGTCAATTAATTTCCTAGCTACTAATAAAAAATATAATAAATTTTGTACATAAATATACGAGAAAGTGTTGCCATAAGTAACTAAGTAAAATACAAATACTCCAATATCAAGATTTTGACAACTCGATCGTTTTTTGTTTTTTTTTTACATAAAGTTGTCAGAAACATGTCGTTTTTGTATCAAATAAAACGTATTGTAAAGGTTTGCAATGCAGAAATGTTAACATTTTTACAGCTCGATCGGCTTTTGTTTTTTGCAAAAAGTTGTCAGAACCATGTCGTGTTTAGTATCAAATGAGAGGTATCGTTAAGGGCTACCATGCCGAAATGTTAAAAATGTAACAGCTCGATCGGCTTTTGCTTTTGCGTAAAGTTGTCAGAACCATGTCGTGTTTGGTATCAAATGAGATGTATCGTCAAGGGCTACCGTGCAGAAATATAAAAAAATTGTGAGATCGTTTGACTTTTGTTTTTTGCAAAAAGTTGTCAGAACCATGTCGTGTTTGGTATCAAATGAGAGGTATCGTCAAGGGCTGTCATGCGAAAATGTCTAAAATTTGACAGCTCGATCGGTATTTGTTTTTTATTTAAAGTTGTCAGAATCATTTTGTGTTTGGTATCAAATGAAAGGTAACGTCAAGGGCTGTCATGCAGAAATGTCAAAAATTTGACAGCTCAATCGGCTTTTGTTTTTTATTTAAAGTTGTCAGAATCATGTCTCGTTTGGTATCAAATGAAAGGTATCGTCGAGGGCTGCTATGCAGAAATGTCAAGATTTTGACTGCTCGATCGTCTTTTGTTTTTTGTTTAAAGTTGTCAGAACCATGTCGTGTTTGGTATCAAATGAGAGGTACGGTCAATGGCTGTCATGCAGAAATGTCAAAAATTTGACAGCTCGATCGGCTTTTGTTTTTTGCTTAAAGTTGTAAAGAACCATGCCGTGTTTGGTATCAAATGAGAGGTACGGTCAATGGCTGTCATGCAGAAATGTCAAAAATTTGACAGCTCGATCGGCTTTTGTTTTTTGCTTAAAGTTGCTAGAATCATGTCGTGTTTGGTATCAAATGAGAGGGTTCGTTAAGGGCTGCCATGCAGACATGTTAAAAATTTGACAGCTCGATCGGCTTTTGTTTGGGTGGGCGGGAAAAAATATTTTGAAAGACAGCGTTAGCACTTTGCGTTTAAATTGTTTCTAGACGGATTGAACTTACGTAAAACTATTATAAAACACTATCGGCGGAGCCCTAGGGTATACTCGGCGTAGCCGAGTTTACGCTAGTATTTTATACTAAATAATTTAATTCACTATCTATATATATATTTTCTTTAATCACGACGATCGGGGAAATTTTGCTCACCTGTACAGGCTAAACGGTAAGAGCGATTTTAATGAAAATTTTTCCAAGATGTAGAGAATAACTCAACTTGATTTCCTACCCAAGGAACACAGAGTTTTTATTAAGACATTATAACTAATAATGTTGTTAGTGCAACTTACATTTAACGGAATTATAACACTTTTAAGTTATTTTGCCTTGTACAACTTTTTTCTAGTCTGCTAAACTACAATACAAAGTTATGATGTGTGGTACTTATTATTTGGTCACATAATAGTTATTAAAACGTTTTATATTTAAGTTTCATTGGCGTCGATTGTATTAGTTTTATTAACGTCTTTCGCACTAAATTAAAGGAAGTGTTAGAAACGTAATTGACAGTTATTTATAAACAGATTTTTTAAAGTTTTATAATACAGTTTAAAAATAATTGTTTAGTATAGATGCATTAAAGTTTATATATATTACATATATTACTTAGTTTACCGTTTTACAAAAGTTTTATAAATTTATTTAAACCTTTTAAATAACTGCAAAAATAACAGTTTTATTTTAAACAGAAGAAAGTGGGAGTATGGTTTCTAAGTAACTTAATGCATCAACTAAAAAACTGATGTAAAGTAGTTCTTAAGAAGTTATTAAAACTGAAATATCAAATTATAATATGTACGGCCATATTTATGCATTTAAACAGAAACTGGTTTAGAAGTCATTTTGTAAAATTTAGTATAAATTAATTTTATTGTGTTTTTAATTTAATATTCTGCAAGTAATTATTCTCCTATATGGTTTATTATAATATACTTTATTCATTATAATATCGAATGATTTAAAAAAATACAAAAATCAATTTTTCATAAAAATTTTATAAACTTTCTTTTATTTATATCAGGATATTATAATGTCCCTTGATTTTTTTCCAAGTATAATATAATATTTCACAGTAAAAATAAATTTGTTTATAAAATGAGTTCAACAGATATGTAAAAAATATGATCTTTATAAAGATGATCTTAGATTTAAAAAGTAGCAGAAAACATTACAAGTCTTGGTACATATAATTATACAACATAGTCATGCTTAGACTACTTATATGACTCGTGATATGATAGAATATGAATTTACGGTAGAAAATAGTTTGCTGAGAAATCTGTATTGTAGTTTGAATAGTAACCCATATTATAGTTTTATTAGTGAATATATCTTTTATCAATTAGCTTTAATGAAACCAACATATTATAGTCCATGCAAAATACATATGCAACTATTGCATGTAAGTGTTACTTAAGTGATAATAGAAAGTTATATAGTAGTTAAAAAAACGTTGTAAATTAGTTGAATAGATTCCCCACCCGCCTGACATTAACGTCGTATAAATTTTAGAATCAGTAAATTATCGTTGCATAAAAGGTATAATACAAGTTAAAAAGTTTTAAGAAAAGTTTTTTTAAAGTTAATAGAACTAATAACAAACTAATTTGTGCTCCTTGGGTAGTAATAGGTAATTTTTCTGTACGGTGCATAGTTTTTGTGTAAAATATTTTTGAAGGTGGGATTTTGGCTTTTTAAAACAAAATATCTGAGTTCTCCATGAAAATTTTAAGACGAAACACGTTTATTTGACATGTCATCAGAACATTTAAATGGAATTATTCATGAAATGAGGACAATCTGAAAGAAGTTCAAATCATAAACATACATTATGGCAATGGGCCGTTATTCCACAATAGTTGAAAAGGTCTGAAACATTATATTTAAAAATTATAATATTTGAAGGTTCATGTCTGTGATTCATGGGCATTTTGAAAGTGTTGCCAAACATTCCATAAATAACTAAGTAAAAAACAAATATCCCAATGTCAAAAATTTGACAGCTCTATCGGCTATTGTTTTTTTGCATAAAGTTGTCAGAACCATGTCGTGTTTGGTATTAAATGAAAGGTAACGTCAAGGGCTGTCATGCAGAAATACCAAAAATTTGACAACTCGATCGGCTTTTTTTTTTTTTCATAAAGTTGTCAGAAACATGTCGTGTTTAGTATCAAATGAAAGGTAACGTCAAGGGCTGCCATGCAGAAATGTCAAAATTTTGACAGCTCGCTCGGGTTTTGTTTTTTGCTTAAAGTTGTCAGAACCATGTCGTGTTTGGTATCAAATGAAAGGTAACGTCAAGGGCTGCCATGCAGAAATGTCAAAAATTTGACAGCCCGATCGGCTTTTGTTTTTCGCATAAAGTTGTCAGAACAATGTCGTGTTTGGTATCAAATGAGAGGTACGGTCAATGGCTGACATGCAGAAATGTCAAAAATTTGACAGCTCGATCGGCTTTTGTTTTTTGCTTAAAGTTGTTAGAATCATGTCGTGTTTGGTATCAAATGAGAGGATTCGTCAAGGGCTGCCATGCAGACATGTTAAAAATTTGACAGCTCGTTCGGCTTTTTGTTTTTTTGTTTAAAGTTGTCAGAACCATGTCGTGTTTGGTATCAGATGA
Organism: Ophonus ardosiacus; assembly: GCA_943142095.1. Taxonomy (NCBI): domain Eukaryota; kingdom Metazoa; phylum Arthropoda; class Insecta; order Coleoptera; family Carabidae; genus Ophonus; species Ophonus ardosiacus. Next base: position 24,949,344 of record OW964834.1, on the reverse strand, counting down.
GAGGTATCGTCAAGGGCAGCCATGCAGAAATGTCAAAAATTTGACAGCTCGATCGGCTTTTGTTTTTTGCTTAAAGTCGTCAGAACCATGTCGTGTTTGGTATCAAATGAGAGGTATCGTCGAGGGCTGTCATGCAGAAATGTAATAAATTTGACAGCTCGATCGGTTTTTGTGTTTTGTTTAAAGTTGTCAGAACCATGTCGTGTTTGGGCATTTTGGGTGGGCAGGTTGCGTGGGCAGGTTGGGTGGGCAGGTTGCGTGGGCAGGTTGGGTGGGCAGGTTGCGTGGGCATTTTGGGTGGGCAGGTTGCGTGGGCAGATTGCGTGGACAGGTTGAGAGGGTAGGTTGCGTGGGCAGGTCGCGTGGGCATTTTGGGTAGGCAGGTTGTGTGGGCAGTTTGGGTGGGCAGGTTGCGTGAGCAGTCTGGGTGGGCAGGTTGCGTGGGCTGTTTGGGTGGGCGGGAAAAAAATATTTTGAAAGACTCTTAGCGTTAGCACTTTACGTTTAAATTGTTCCTAGACGGCTAGGATTTAAGTAAAACTATTATAAAACACTATCGGCGGAGCCCTAGGGTATACTCGGCGTAGCCGAGTTTACGCTAGTCTTTTATTCTAAACGGGTAGATTCACTATCTATATATATTTCTATGTTGAATTCATCACGACGATCGGGGAAATTTTGTTCGCCTCTACAGCCTGAACGGTGCGAGTGATTTTAATGAAAATTTTTCTGGCATGTAGAGAATAATTCAACTTGATTTCCTGGTAATAAGTCATATTTCTGTACGGTGCATAGTTTTTGTGTAAAAAAATTTTAAAGGTCGTATTTTGGCTTTTTGAAACAATTTGAAATCAAAAATTTAGTCTTCTTTGAAAAATTTAAGACGAAGAACGTTTCTTTGACATGTCAATCAGAACATTTAAATGGAATTATTTATAAAATAAGGACATTTTGAAAAAAAGTTAAATTCATAAACATACATTATGGCAATGGGCGGTTATTCCATAGTAGTTTAAAAGGCCTAAAACATTATAGTTAAAAATTATAATTTTCGAAGGGTCATGTCCGTGATTCATGTGCATTTTCAAAGTGTTGCCACACATCCCATAAGTAACTAAGTAAAAAACAAATATTCCAATGTCAAGAATTTGACAGCTCGATCGGCTTTTGTTTTTAGCTTAAAGTTGTCAGAAACATGTCGTGTTTGGTATCAAATGAAAGGTATCGACAAGGGTTGCCATGCAGAAATGTCAAAAATTAGACAGCTCGATCGGCTTTTGTTTTTTGCTTAAAGTTGTCAGTACCATGTCGTGTTTGGTATCAAATGAGAGGTATCGTCAAGGGCTGCCATGCTGAAATGTCAAAAATTTGACAGATCGGTCGGCTTTTGTTTTTTTGCTTAAAGTTGTCTGAACCATGTCTTGTTTGGTATCAAAGAAGAGGTATCGTCGAGGGCTGCCATGCTGAAATGTCAAAAATTTGACAGATCGGTCGGCTTTTGTTTTTTTGCTTAAAGTTGTCAGAAACATGTCGTGTTTGGTATCAAATGAAAGGTATCGACAAGGGTTGCCATGCAGAAATGTCAAAAATTTGACAGCTTGATCGGTTTTTGTTTTTTGCTTAAAGTTGTCAAAACCATGTCGTGTTTGGTATCAAATAAAAGATAACGTCAAGGGCTGTCATGCAGAATGTCAAAAAATTGACAGCTCGATCGGTTTTTGTTTTTTGCTTAAAGTTGTCAGAACCATGTCGTGTTTGGTATCAAATGAGAGGGTTCGTCAAGGGCTGCCATGCGGAAATATCAAAAATTTGACAGCTCGATCGACTTTTGTTTTTTTCTTAAAGTTGTCGGAACTATATCGTGTTTGGTATCAAATGAAAGGTAACGTAAAGGGCTGTCATGCAGAAATGTCAAAAATTTGACAGTTCGATCGGTTTTTGTTTTTGGCTTAAAGTTGTCAGAAGCATGTCGTGTTTGGTATCAAATGAAAGGTAACGTCAAGGGCTGTCATGCAGAAATGTCAAAAATTTGACAACTCGATCGGCTTTTGATTTTTACTTAAAGTTGTCAGAACCATGTCGTGTTTGGTATCAAATGAGAGGTATCATCGAGGGCTGCCATACAGATTGAGTAAGGAGGTTGCGTAGGCATTTTGGGTGGGCAAGTTGCGTGGGCAGGTTGGGTGGGTAGTTTGCGTGGGCATTTTGGGTGGGAAGTTGCGTGGGCAGTTTGGGTGGGCAGGTTGCGTAGTCATTGTGGGTGGGCAGGTTGCGTTGGCAGTTTTCATATTGCGTGGGCAGGTTGCGTGAGCAGTTTGGGAGGGCAGGTTGCGTGGGTTGTTTGGGTGTGCGGTAAAAAAATATTTTGAAAGACTCTTAGCGTTAGCACTTTGCGTTTAAATAGTTCCCAGATGGATTTAACGTCAGTAAAACTATTATAAAACACTATCGGCGGAGCCCTAGGGAATACTCGGCGAAGCCGAGTTTTCGCTAGTCCGTTATACTAACCAGGTAAATTCACTTTAGTTTCATCAATGACGATCGCGGAAATTTTGCTCACATATACAGTCTGAACGGTACAACCGATTTTAATGAAAATTGTTGCAGGTTGTAGAGAATAATTCAACTTGATTTCCTGGTAATAGGTCATTTTTCATACGGTGCATAGTTTTTGTATAAAAAATTTTAAAAGTCGTATTTTGGCTTTTTGAAACAATTTGAAATCAAAAATTTAGTCTTCTTTGAAAAATTTAAGACGAAGAACGTTTCTTTGACATGTCAATCAGAACATTTAAATGGAATTATTCATGTAAAGAAGACAATTTGAAAGAAGTTAAATTAATAAACATACATTATGGCAATGGGCCGTTATTCCACAATAGTTGGAAAGGTCTGGAACATTATAATTAAAAATTATAATTTATGAAGGTTCAAGTCCCTGATTTATCTGCATTTCGAAAGTGTTGCCAAACATTCCATAAGTAACTAAGTAAGAAACTAATATCCCAATGTTAAGAATTTGACAGCTCGATCGGCCTTTGTTTTTTTGCTTAAAGTTGTCAGAACCATGTCTTGTGTAGTATCAAATGAGAGGTATCGTCGAGGGCTGCCATGCAGAAATGTCAAAATTTTGACAGCTCGCTTGGCTTTTGTTTTTTGCTTAAAGTTATCAGAACCATGTCGTGTTTGGTACCAAATGAGAGGTATCGTCAAGGGCTGCCATGCTGAAATGTCAAAAATTTGAAATCTCGGTCGGCTTTTGTTTTATGCTTAAAGTTATCAGAACCATGTCGTGTTTGGTATCAAAGACTCTTGGCGGTAGCACTTTGCGTTTAAATTGTTCCTAGATGGATTGCACGTACGTAAAACTTTTATAAAACACTATCGGCGGAGCCCTAGGGAATACTCGGCGTAGCCGAGTTTTCGCTAGTGGGTACATACTATACCAACTAAAAAACAAATAATTAATGGAGAATTGATTTACTACAAAAAGTATAATTAGTGATAAATCAACAATTACATATAACTATTTGTGATGAAGATTACACAGAGATCCCAAAAAATATTGCCACCGTTCCATGTCCAGCTTTGGAGAGAACAATAAATAAACATATTTCAAGATTTTCACAAAATAAAACACAAATAAACTGAGGCACATATCTCTTGTACAATTATTGTAAAAATAAGAATGTAAAATAATTAATCAAAATAAATATTATCATTCACAGCTTGAAACCCTTGATAAATATTCTTTGCGTCCGGATATTTTTCTCTATTTTTTTTTTTTTTTTTAAGGAATATCTCGTTCTTTCTTGCCCAGTGGTATCCAAGCATTTACCTAGTATACAAATTGGGTATAAGCTACATGTCTCCAGACGGTATTATTTTCATTTTCCAACATTTTTCTTCTGGTTGTATCTGCTTTGATAAGCATGTGGTATTTCGCTGTTTTCAAAAAGAATGTATTTCCAAAACTATACTTTCAAAAAATTCGTAATTTGTAATACATTCATTATTACCACGTAACTGACTAATCGCTTGTGATTCTGTACAGCAGTAACATTTTGTGCTTGTTGCCATTATTTCACAACAACTGCACCTACACCATGTCATTTAACTATCTACTCGTAATTCACGATTATCTTTATTTTGTTTAAAATTTTCCTCATCCTTTATTTCTTCATTCACTTCCGGGTAATATAAATATGGAGTTATAGTTGCCATAATGGCTTAAAAAATAAATATCTTGAAAAATACACACTTCCACTTTGCAAGATTCACGGCAATTCAGCGTACGTTGTACGGCTGCAGCGCGTCAAGCTGAAGAGATGACGTCATCACCGAAACTTCAACAAGCTATATCTTTGGAACTGAGGCACGTGGCAAAATTTGGTTTTGACAATGTTTGGCTGCATATAATTTAGTATTGATTTATGAAAAGTCAATTTTTAACTTGCCAATGCCTTTAATGCTTTCAGAAACCCTGACAGTAGTAAGTTATTATGGGAAACGCATTGCAATAATCTAGCCAAAAAGTTAGCCTCGTTGCTGTACCTTTTTAAAAATTTGCGTGACACCGTTTCCGAAAGTACAATAAGAATGGCCTACCATTCATTGTTTGAAAGCGACATGTCTTATGGCATTATAATTTGGGGTCACTCATCCCATGTAAATAGAATTTTCAGTTTGCAGATACTAAACCTCTATTTGTAAAATTGGGTTTACTCACGTTTTCTAGTATATATATTTTAAATAGTTTGTATTATTCGAATATTCATCATCCTTATTTACGTCTTAATAAATCAAAATATAGTGTAAATTGCTATGCTATACAGCTTTATAATTCCTTGCCTAACTTTATTCGTGATTTGAATATTAAGGAATTCAAAATTATAAGAATATGCGCCATTTACAACATCTGAATTTATGGAAATAATGAAAAACATGTAATTTGAAAATTGATTATTAATTTTTCTTTTGATGTACTATCTCTCTGTTTACTGACTTGTGTAAATACTTGTATGTATATTAGCACTCAATAAATATTATTATTATTATTATTATTATTATTATTATTATTATTATTAAAATCTGGATATGCGAATTTTAGAATGATTCCAATACCTCTCTTAGCAAGAGGTAAAAATGAACATGGTAAGATAATTTAAAAATAAGTATTTCTTCATGATTTAATTTTATTAAATTTAAATTCAGGTTCAGGCCTAGAGAGATCATCAAAGTGTAACAAATAAATAAATATAAATAAATATAAACATATCATCACGGCATATTACCTATTTCTGGGTGTGTCACAATCTGCTTTATCGCAGTAATGATGATGACATATTTGTACCGTGCGGGTGCTTACCAGGCGTCACCTAACGGGTGCTGGCGTGGAGAGTGCACCACAAGGGTCACTTTTGTGCCATTTCAAATTCTAAATATTTGGCGTCGGTCGTAATCGAACCCGGTTCCCCGAGTTCGCAACCAGACACTCAGGCATGCGGTCACGGAAATCCATAAAATTATTTTACACAAAATATCGTTCGTAATGCCTACGTACAAAAAACAAAAGTACCTACTGGTTTATACAGAAAAAATAATTAACACCTGGGGCTTGATTCAAAACGAAAGAGCGGATTACATGCACTAAAAAAATTTCAAAATATGTATGCAATATGCATGAAAAAATAATCAAAATATGCACCATATATATATATATATATATATATATATATATATATATATATATATATATATATAATATACATACATACATACATACATACATACATACGTACATACGTATATACGTACATACGTACATACCTACATACGTACATACGTTCATACGTACATATGCGTTCATGCGTACATACAGGTCAGTGAAGTTGGCAGGGACATGTTAGAATTATCATATTTTTTTTTTTTCTATAATTTTTTTGCTTATTTTTGCTGTATATATCAATTTTTTTGTTGTTTACCAAATGAAGTTATAAACAAAAACAATTATACCTGCTAACTGCAAGTTATGTAAAATGCAAAGTTTTTTTGGGCTAAAATTTTTTGCTCATTTTTACTAATTTTTGCTATACAAAACAATTTTTTTCTGTTTACCAAAAGAAATTATAAACAAAAACAATAATACCTGCTACCTTCACGTAGTAGACCCTTTATGTAAAATGTTAAGTTTTTTGGCGCTATAACTTTTTGCTCATATTTTGCTAATTTTTGCTGTATAAAACAATTTTTTTGCTGTTTACCAAAAAAAGTTATAAACAAAAACAATAATACCTGCTAACTTCACGTAGCAGAACCCTTGTATAAAATGTAAAGGTTTTTTGGGCTATAATTTTTTGCTCAATTTTTGCTGTATAAAACAATGTTTTTGCTGTTTATCAAAAAAAGTTATAAACAAAAACAATTGTACCTACCTGCTAACTTCACGTAGCAGACCCCTTATGTAAAATGTAAAAAAAAATTGCGCTATAATTTTTTGCTCATTTTTTGCTAATTTTTGCTGAATGAATCAAATTTTTTGCTGTTTACTAAAGAAAGTTATAAACGAAAACAACAGTACCTACATGCTAACTTCACGTAGCAGATCCCTTATATAAAATTATTTTGCGCTATTATTTTTGGCACCTTTTTTGGTTAATTTTGCTGCATAAATATTTATTTTTGCTGTTTAACATAAAATGTTATAGACAAAAACAATGATACCTATCTATTAACTTTATGTACCAGACCCCTTGTGTAAAATGTTAGTTTTTCTGTATAAATCAATTATTTCACTGTTTACCAAAAAAAGTTATAAACAAAAACAATAGTACCTACCTGCTAACTTTATGTAGCAGACCCCTTATGTTAAATGTAAAGTTTTTCGCCTTGTAATTTTTTGCTCATTTTTTGTTAATTTTTGCCGTATACATCAAAAGTTAAAAGCAAAAACAATAATACCTGTTAACTTCACATAGTAGACCCTTTATGTAAAATGTCAAGTTTTTTGGCGCTATAATTTTTTGCTCATATTTTGCTAATTTTTGCTGTATAAAACAAATTTTTGCTGTTTACCAAAAGAAGTTATAAACAAAAACAATAATACCTGCAAACTTAACGTAGCAGACCCTTTAGGTATAATGTAAAGTTTTTTTGCGCTATAATTTGTTCTCATTTTTTGCTAATTTTTCCTGCGTAAAACAAATTTTTTGCTGTTTACCAAAAAAAGTTATTCACAAAAACAATAATACCTGCTAACTTCACGTAGCAGAACCCTTGTATAAAATGTGAAGTTTTTTTGGGCTATAATTTTTTGCTCATTTTTTGCTAATTTTTGTTGTATAAAACAACATACATACATACAAAACATACATACATACATACGTACATACGTACATACGTACATACGTACATACGTACATACGTACATACGTACATACGTACATACGTACATACGTACATACGTACATACGTACATACGTACATACGTACATACGTACATACGTACATACGTACATACGTACATGCGTACATGCGTACATGCGTACATACAGGTCAGTGAAGTTGGCAGGGACATGTTAGAATTATCATATTTTTTTTGTTCTATAATTTTTTGCTCATTTCTGCTGTATATATCAATTTTTTTGTTGTTTACCAAATGAAGTTATAAACAAAAACAATTATACCAGCTACAAGATAGAATACGATCAGATATAATTTATTGCTCTAATTAAAAATTTATTGCTTGCAAATAAACAAGTTTTTAGATACATGCGATGTATACAAGTCGTTTGGGTATACTTAATGAATATCTGACTTCAAAAACAGTTACTCTAAAATAATTATACTGTTCCGCAGGTCACATATTAGTTTAAAACAATATACACGTGTGTGCGGTGGAGCAATAAATTATTTTAACCGTGCATTTAGCTTAAACTCGAATTTTTGACATATTTCGCTTTAAAAATTATCTGTCGTCCTAGAGCCTTTCAAAAACTGTTTTTCCATGGAAATTATATTGTCTCGCAGGACACATATTAGGTAACAACAATTTACACGTGTGTGAGCTGGAGCAATAAATTATTTTAGCCGAGAATATAGCTTAAACTCGAATTTTGGACATATTTCGCATTAAAAATTATCTGTATTCCTAGAGCATTGCAAAAACTATTTTTCCATGGAAATTATACTTTCTCGTAGGACACATATTAGTTTACAACAATTTACACGTGTTTGTGCCGGAGCAATAAATTATTTTAGCCGTGTATTTAGCTTAAACTCGCTTATTTCGCATTAAAAATTATCTGTCGTCCCAGAGACTTTCAAAAACTGTTTTTCCATAGAAATTACACTTTCTCGCAGTGTGTGAGCTAGAGCAATAAATTATTTTAACCGTGAATTTAGCTTAAACTCGAATTTTATAAATATTTCGCATTACAAAATATCTGTCGTCCTAGAGCCTTGCAAAAACTGTTTTTCCATGGTAATTATACTTTCTCGCAGGGTACATATTAGTTTACAACAATTTACACGTGTGTGAGCTGGAGCAATAAATTATTTTAGCCGTATGTTTAGCTTAAACTCGCTTATTTCGCATTAAAAATTATCTGTCGTCCTAGAGCCTTGCAAAAACTGTTTTTCCATGAAAATTATACTTTCTCGCAGGCCACATATTAGGTTACAACAATTAACACGTGTGTGAGCTGGAGCAATAAATTATTTTAGCCGTGAATTTAGCTTAAACTCGAATTTTGGACATATTTCGCATTAAAAATTATCAGTCGTCCTAGAGCCTTGCAAAAACTGTTTTTCCATGGAAATTATACTTTCTCGCAGGTCAAATATTAGGTTACAACAATTTACACGTGTGTGAGCTGGAGCAATAAATTATTTTGGCCGTGTATTTAGCTTAAACTCGAATTTTGGACATATTTCGTATTAAAAATTATCTGTCGTCCTAAAGCCTTACAAAAACTGTTTTTCCATGGAAATTATACTTTCTCGCAGGTCACATATTAGGTTACAACAATTTGCACGTGTGTGAGCTGGAGCAATAAATTATTTTAGCCGTGTATTTAGCTTAAACTCGAATTTTGGACATATTTCTCATTAAAAATTATCAGTCGTCCTAGAGCCTTGCAAAAACTGTTTTTCCATGGAAATTATACTTACTCGGAGGTCACATATTAGGTTACAACAATTTCCACTTGTGTGAGCTGGAGCAATAAATTATTTTAGCCGTGAATTTAGCTTAAACTCGAATTTTGCACATATTTCTCATTAAAAATTATCTGTCGTCCTAGAGCCTTGCAAAAACTGTTTTTCCATGGAAATTATACTTTCTCGCAGGTCACATATTTGGTTACAACAATTTACACGTGTGTGAGCTGGAGCAATAAATTATTTTCGCCGTGTATTTAGCTTAAACTCGAATTTTGGACATATTTCGCATTAAAAAATTATCTGTCGTCCCAGAGCCTTGCAAAAACTGTTTTCCCATGGAAATTATACTTTCTCACAGGACACATATTAGTTTACAACAATTTACACGTGTGTGAGCTGGAGCAATAAATTATTTTAGCCGTGAATTTAGCTTAAACTCGAATTTTGGACATATTTCGCATTAAAAATTATCAGTCGTCCTAGAGCCTTACAAAAACTGTTTTTCCATGGAAATTATACTTTCTCGCAGGTCACATATTAGGTTACAACAATTTACACGTGTGTGAGCTGGAGTAATAAATTATTTTAGCCGTGAATTTAGCTTAAACTCGAATTTTGGACATATTTCTCATTAAAAATTATCAGTCGTCCTAGAGCCTTGCAAAAACTGTTTTTCCATGGAAATTATACTTTCTCGCAGGCCACATATTAGGTTACAGCAATTTACACGTATGTGAGCTGGAGCTATAAATTATTATAGCCGCGCATTTAGCCTAAACTCGACTTTTGCGGAATTATTTCGCAACACAAATTATCAGTCGCCATAGAGCACTTTAAAAACTATTTCTTACGTAAATTATACTTTTTTGCTGACCACAAATTAGTTCTGAATAAAATGCAGGCGCGTGAGTTTTAGTAATAAACTATTTTAGCCTCGCATTTAGCCTAAACTCGACTTTTACAGTAATATTTAGCAGCAAAAACTGTTTTAGACGCATATTTAGATTAAACTCGACTTTTATTGATATACCGTAACAAAAACAATTTTTCGCCCTAGAACACTTCAAAAACTGTTTTTCTACTCAAATTGCATGTTAGATCACACTTTAATTTTGTGTATGGACTCGTATAAAGTGGAACACTAAATTGTTTTAGCAATGCTTGATAGAGAGAGAGAGAGATAGAGTGAAAAAGAGAGAGGGAGAGAGAGGGATGATTCGGAAACAGACACTATATTACAATTAAAATAAATGCCTTTAATAGATTACATTAAAAAAAACAGTACAAGAGAACAGTAACTTCTACTCCCCATGTAGATTACTTATGGTCATAATCATGGTTTATGTAGAACAAAAGTGTAGGTACGAATTTGTCGTTTACATTTACTGTCCGAAACGCCTGCAGACTGCCGAATAATGGCCTATTCCATCAAAATGGCCGGTCATCGTTGTCGTCCCTGTATATGCTACAAAACCTAGCAAATTGATATGCTTCGATTCGTCAATTGGATGAACAATCTTTGCTGGTATATCCTTAATTTTTCGTCTGTTATATGTCGGTTGTGCGACTTCAATCACAATAAATGGACCTTAAATAATATATATATATATATATATATATATATATATATATATATATATATATATACATATATATATATATACAGGTGTGTCTTAAATAGGGAGACATGGCTTAACCACAGATTCCTGTCGGTACCGGTGGCTCAATGGTTAGAGCAATGCCTCTTAGGGCCAGTTGTACAATCCGCGGTTAGAATTTTAACAATAGTAGATTATTACGAGTAATAAAAATGAATTTTTCTCGTTGGGAAAAATATGATATGTTGAGTTGTTACATTCGTTATCAAAGTTCGTTTATTACTCGTAATAATCTACTATTGTCAAGTAAAATTCAGAAATTCAATTGTTGCACATTTTTGTTGTTTGTTGTTTCCATAGCAGTCTTCGATTTACTTTTTTCTATTTAATTTTAGTATAAAAAACAATTTTTATTAATTTTTCTGTTAATTATAAAAATAAATTATTATTGTTTTATATCATTGTAAAGATAAAAAAATCTCTATTTAAAAATGCCATAGCTTAATATGACCTCCATGCCTTACTGGGATTCGAACCCAGAACCCCGAGCGCACTCATGACTCATGACTAAGGGTCAGTTGTACAAATTTTAACTGTCGGTTAAATAAACAAAATTGAAACGAAAGGAGCTGTCAAATGACAAATTGATCATTGCTGTCAATAATCCGATTCAATATTGTTTATTTAACTTCCAGTTAAAATTCTAACCGAGGATTGTACAACTGGCCCTAAGAGGCATTGCTCTAACCATTGAGCCACCGGTACCGACAGGAATCTGTGGTTAAGCCATGTCCCCCTATTTAAGACACACCTGTATATATATATATATATATATATATATATATATATATATATATATATATATATATATATATATATATATATTATTTAAGGTCCATTTATTGTGATTGAAGTCGCACAACCGACATATAACAGACGAAAAATTAAGGATATACCAGCAAAGATTGTTCATCCAATTGACGAATCGAAGCATATCAATTTGCTAGGTTTTGTAGCATATACAGGGACGACAACGATGACCGGCCATTTTGATGGAATAGGCCATTATTCGGCAGTCTGCAGGCGTTTCGGACAGTAGTACGAATTTGACGATTTACAGGAAAAATCCCGTAAAGTAAATGTAAACGACAAATTCGTACCTACACTTTTGTTCTACATAAACCATGATTATGACCATAAATAATCTACATGGGGAGTAGAAGTTACTGTTCTCTTGTACTGTTTTTTTTAATGTAATCTATTAAAGGCATTTATTTTAATTGTAATATAGTGTCTGTTTCCGAAACATCCCTCTCTCTCCCTCTCTCTCTCTCTCTTTTTCACTCTATCTCTCTCTCTCTCTCTATCAAGCATTGCTAAAACAATTTAGTGTTCCACTTTATACGAGTCCATACACAAAATTAAAGTGTGATCTAACATGCAATTTGAGTAGAAAAACAGTTTTTGAAGTGTTCTAGGGCGAAAAATTGTTTTTGTTACGGTATATCAATAAAAGTCGAGTTTAATCTAAATATGCGTCTAAAACAGTTTTTGCTGCTAAATATTACTGTAAAAGTCGAGTTTAGGCTAAATGCGAGGCTAAAATAGTTTATTACTAAAACTCACGCGCCTGCATTTTATTCAGAACTAATTTGTGGTCAGCAAAAAAGTATAATTTCCGAAAGAAATAGTTTTTAAAGTGCTCTATGGCGACTGATAATTTGTGTTGCGAAATAATTCCGCAAAAGTCGAGTTTAGGCTAAATGCGCGGCTATAATAATTTATAGCTCCAGCTCACATACGTGTAAATTGTTGTAACCTAATATGTGGCCTGCGAGAAAGTATAATTTCCATGGAAAAACAGTTTTTGCAAGGCTCTAGGACGACTGATAATTTTTAATGAGAAATATCTCCAAAATTCGAGTTTAAGCTAAATTCACGGCTAAAATAATTTATTGCTCCAGCTCACACACGTGTAAATTGTTGTAACCTAATATGTGACCTGCGAGAAAGTATAATTTCCATGGAAAAACAGTTTTTGTAAGGCTCTAGGACGACTGATAATTTTTAATGCGAAATAAGCGAGTTTAAGCTAAATACACGGCGAAAATAATTTATTGCTCCAGCTCACACACGTGTAAATTGTTGTAAACTAATATGTGTCCTGCGAGAAAGTATAATTTCCATGGAAAAACAGTTTTTGCAAGGCTCTAGGACGACTGATAATTTTTATTGAGAAATATGTCCAAAATTCGAGTTTAAGCTAAATTCACGGCTAAAATAATTTATTGCTCCAGCTCACACACAAGTAAATTATTGTAAACTAATATGTGTCCTGCAAGAAAGTATAATTTCCATGGAAAAACAGTTTTTGCAAGGCTCTAGGACGACTGATAATTTTTAATGAGAAATATGTCCAAAATTCGAGTTTAAGCTAAATTCACGGCTAAAATAATTTATTGCTCCAGCTCACACAAGTGGAAATTGTTGTAACCTAATATGTATCCTGCGAGAAAGTATAATTATCTTAGAGAAACTGTTTTTGAAGTCAGATATTCATTAAGTATGCTCAAACGACTTGTATACATTGCATGTATCTAAAAACTTGTTTATTTGCAAGCAATAAATTTTTAATTAAAGCAATAAATTATATCTGATCGTATTCTATCTTGTGACATGTTTATTTTTTTAATTTTTGGTTGTGAGCTAGCTTGTCTTTAAGCTAGCTCACATCAATTTTCTCCAAAATGGCTAGAGCAATAAATTTTTTATATGAGCAATAAATTAACAATAAATGAGCTTTAAATAGTGGAACAATGTTTATTATTGTGAGATGAAAATGCTGAGCCAGCTTTATAGAGCTAATTATACCTGCTAACTTCAAGTTGCAGACCTCTTATGTAAAATGCAAAGTTTTTTTGGGCTATAATTTTTTGCTCATTTTTTACTAATTTTTGCTGTACAAAACAATTTTTTTTCTGTTTACCAAACGAAGTTATAAACAAAAACAATAATACTTGCAACCTTCACGTAGTAGACCCTTTATGTAAAATGTTAAGTTTTTTGGCGCTATAATTTTTTGCTCATATTTTGCTAATTTTTGCTGTATAAAACAAATTTTTTGCTGTTTACCAAAAAAAGTTATAAACAAAAACAATAATACCTGCTAACTTCACGTAGCAGAACCCTTGTATAAAATGTAAAGGTTTTTTGGGCTATAATTTTTTGCTCAATTTTTGATGTATAAAACAATGTTTTTGCTGTTTACCAAAAGAAGTTATAAACAAAAACAATAATACCTGCAAACTTAACGTAGCAGACCCTTTATGTAAAATGTAAAGTTTTTTGCGCTGTAATTTGTTCTCATTTTTTGCTAATTTTTGCTGCGTAAAACAAATTTTTTGCTGTTTACCAAAAAAAGTTATTCACGAAAACAATAATACCTGCTAACTTCACGTAGCAGAACCCTTGTATAAAATGTGAAGTTTTTTTGGGCTATAATTTTTTGCTCATTTTTTGCTAATTTTTGTTGTATAAAACAATTTTTTTGGTGTTAACCAAAAGATGTTACTTCACATAGCAGACCCCTATGTAAAATGTAAGATTTTTTAGGCTATAATATTTTGCTCATTTTTTGCTAATTTTTGCTGTATAAAACACACTTTTTGCTGTTTATCAAAAAAAGTTATAAACAAAAACAATAGTACCTACCTGCTAACTTTACGTAGCAGACCCCTTTTTGATCATTTCTTTGGGCAAATGAATAACAATAACATATAAAAATATATGTCCAGACAATTCATTATCTATTCGTTTAATTTTCGCACAACTCCTCCTGTTGCGTCTATAGAAATTTTCGTATAAATTTCTTTTTGGCAGTACGCATTATATAGACGCAATTGATCGGGTGTCCAGTATTGCATAAAAAATTTTAAACAGTCAATTTCATGAATAGCGTACTGCATTGGGTTTTTTTGTGCCATTAATTCCAAAGATTTTATTGGATCTTGATGTAAGAGATCCCTATTACGTAGCTCTGATTTAATTTTTCTTAATACTTCCAGGGATGGAACTGTAGGGGGTCATTTATCTAATAATATTGTCGACGACTCGTACAACCTCTTCCGAGTTAAAGACGCTGTCGAATTTGTATCGATCATTTTTCTACCTAATTCACTTCTAGAGTGACCAATAAGCGGTCGCTTTTTACTATGCGAAACACTATTAGGTTTTCCCATTACATAACATAACAAAAATGCCACTGATATCGGGATTGTCTTTTTCTGTATATTTTATGTAACAAGTAATTGCACTTTGGCATTCAGCACAATAAGCTTTTGCTTCAAAATAATTTTTTCCTGTATTATTTGCGTTTATAGTATGATATTTAAATGTCCAGACACATGGTAATTTTGATGAATTCCAAATTTCTTGTGCAAATATATTTGTCCATAATTTGGGTGTAAATTGCAGTTTTTTTTTACATATTCCTGTTTTTTTTTTTTTACTATAATATGTTAAACTTGTTGGTTTTATTTTGTTCCATTCTGTTACATTTATATATATATATATATATATTTTAAAATGTAATTCGCTCAAGGTTGCATCTTCTAAATTACTACTGTGGTAACTTTCTTCCGAGCTTTCTTCAATTGTTAATATGTCATCATCATATATTTGTCCTAAATTTTCACACACTTTGTTCGCATTTATTCTTTCGTCAGATGAATCAATAGATTTCCACTACTTTAAGGCCCTAGTGTATAAATTTTTAAAAGATATACCTAATTTATTTTCATTTATAATTTCAGCCCATATTTTTGCCGAGGAAGGTAAAATTTTATTGTTACATATATACTTTTCGGACGATTGGTTTAAAATTTCATTTATTTTAAGAGAAATTTATTTTGTCTTACGCCCTGCCATGTTTTTAACAAAAAAAAAAAAATAAAAAACAATATGAATATAATAAAAATGAAGACAAATTAAACAATTCACTTGCATCACTCTTTGATCACTTCGAACTATGTGAGTAGTGATGGGCAATGGGTAAATACCCGTGGGTAGGTAAATAAAAAATGGGCATTTACCTGGGTATTTACCCGACGTACCGGTAAATACCCAAAAAATGGGTATATTCGGATATTACTATATTTTTGTTTTTTTTTCAAAAAAAAAATTGAAAATAACCTGTATTGGAATGTTATACATACAAAATTTGTAGATTTATAAGTTAAGAAGATTTGACGAGACTGCGTTGTAATGTAATAATGCTTGCGAGTTTTAATTTAACAAGTCTGTTCGGAAATAGTTAATGGTTGCATTGCAATGCATCAGTCGGTGACATTGTATAATTCTACATCTTTTTTTAAATTGCAATCATTTCCTCTAGAGCATTATTTTAAGTTTAGTCATTCTTTTGCCATAAACAAATATTTATGTTACGTATTTGAAAAATAAATTAAATAATAAATAATGTAATAAAAATATTAACACATTTCATTTTTCCTTACAATATTACCACGTAAAATTTATGATAGTATACCTCGTCCAGATTTCATTTGAACAAATGACTTTTAAATCCTCTGTGGGGTTCCTGAGAACCATAGTTTACCTGTAAAATTCTTATCCAAGATGTTGTGCTTGCTTTAACAATGAACGCTCATTTCTGAATTGAGCAACTGGTAGTGCCAAAATGTAAATATGCACGAGGTACAGGATTGTATTGAGTTATACCCCAATACCCCAATAAAACTGTTCCCCTTTTAAATAGTTACAAGCAATTTTCAACTTTCATAGACATATAATGTACTTTGAGAAGAAACTATATTTGCGTGAAACGTAAAAATATTCACAGTAGCAAAGATTAGGATTAACACAGAGGATTTAAAAGTCATTTGTTCAAATGAAATCTGGACGAGGTATACATAGATTCATAATGTTTTAGATATGTAGGTACATCGTACAAATTCAAAATTAATTTGTTTTAATTTAATTTTCTGCAAAAAATGTTAATAACACCATTAATGTTATCATTTTACATTAAATTTTGTTAAAACAATATACATTTTGATATTTTAAATGATTATTTTGATTAATTAATACAGGAATTAAAATTTAACACGTTGTAACCACCAACAAAATAAATACCCTCATATTTACCCAATGGGGGGTTACAAAAGGGTAATTTTGTTTAAAGGTATATACATTTCGATCAAACTTTTCTTTTCCAATAATCGGAAAATTATTTTTTATTATTATTTCGAGCGCCACTCCTGACATGAAATTTATATTAAAAATAATGAATAATCAAGGTAACTGACGTTGAATAGGAAGCAAATTAATTCGTAATTATTTTTAATAAATATTTTATGCCAAACAGTGGCATTAAAAATGTACACTTCAAGAATTCAATTAAAAATAAGTAATATTACTTAACATCCAATTATCCAGCAATATTTTTTTTTATAATTTTCAATATTTAGTTAGAGCGAGTGAAATGTTATAGAAATTGAAACTTTACATTTTACACGAAAAGGGTCTACTACGTAAATTTAGCAGGTACTATTGTTTTTATTTATAACTTTTTTTGTTAAACAGCAAAAAAATTGATTTATACAACTAAAATTAGCAAATAATAAGCCAGGTATTATAGCGCAAAAATCTTTACATTTTAAATAAAGGGTCTGCTACGTGAAGTTAGCGGGTAATATTATTTTTTTTATAACTTTCTTTGGTAAACAGCAAAAATTAGTAAAAAAATGAGCAAAATTTTATAGCGCAAAAAACTTTACATTTTACATAAATGGTCTGTTACGTGAAATTAGCTGGTAGATACTAATGTTTTTGTTTATAACTTTTATTAGTAAACAGCAAAAAAATTGATTTATACAGCAAAAACAAGCAAAAAATGAGCAAAAAATTATAGCCCAAAAAAATTTCACATTTTATATAAGGGTTCTGCTACGTGAAGTTAGCAGGTATTATTGTTTTTGTTTATAACTTTTTTTTGGTAAACAGCAAAAAATTTGTTTTATACAGCAAAAATCAGCAAAAAATGAGCAAAAAATTATAGCGCAAAACAACTGTTCATTTTACATAAGAGGTCTGCTACGTGAAGTTAGCAGGTATTATTTTTTTTGTTTATAACTTTTTTTGGTAAACAGCAAATAATTTGTTTCATACAGCAAAAATTAGCAAAAAATGAGCAAACAGTTATAGCGCAAAAAACTATACATTTTACATAAAGGGTCTGATACGTGAAGTTAGTAGGTATTATTGTTTTTGTTTATAACTTCTTTTAGTAAACAGCAAAAAAATTGTTTTATACAGCAAAAATTAGCAAAAATTATAGCCTAAAAAAACTTTGCATTTTACATAAGGAGTTTACTACGTGAAGTTAGCAGGTATTATTGTTTTTGTTTATAACTTCATTTGGTAAACAGCAAAAAATTTGATATATACAGCAAAAATTAGCAAAAAATGAGCAAAAATACGTACATACGTACATACATACATACATACATACATACATACATACATGCGTACGTACATACGTACATACGTACGTACATACATACATACGTACATACGTACGTACATACATACATACATACGTACGTACATACATACATACGTACGTACATACATACGTACGTATATACGTACATACATACGTACGTACTTACGTACGTACATACGTACATACATGCATACATACATACGTACATACATACGTACATTCATACGTACATACATACGTACATACATACGTACATACATACGTACATACATACTTACATACATACGTACATACATACGTACATACATACGTACATATATACGTACATACATACGTACATACATACATTACGAAAAAAAGTTTCTACCACACTTAACGAATTTCACTATTATTTTACTTTCAACGCCGCTACTATCATCCCTCTCAATCTCACCTTACTACAAACCTTTAAAATACTCGCACTGTCTATTCCTTACATTTAATTCATCCTATTCCTTACATTTAATTCATCCACAGTAACTATCCATACGCACTCCTTACAACTTTTGCAACTCGACCACTTCCATCGTCAGGCTCTTCGCACTTAACCAATACAATCGTTTATTCATACTAAAATTATTTATCAATCTTTCACTTAATAAGTCATTAAATTGCTTTTTCCTTTCTCAACAGTAGCTTCATCTATTTTTCATCCTTACTCTAACATACATTACTCACGCAAACTACCAAACGAATTCCTAATGTTTAAAAACTTTACAAATACTTTTTCTCAGCAATCGTTTCTTTCTCCTCATAGTTCCACCAAGTATTTGTAGAACAAGAGCCCAATTTGCTCTCACCATAAGCTTCTTTTGCACATTGAAGGAGGGCCTCATATTCAAAAATTGCATCCTAACATTTTCATTTAAAAGAGCACAAGATTTTGTGCCAAACATTTGCCCGACACCTTTATTACGAAGGCTATCACAATACGTTTATTCTGAACCACATTCTCCCAGGTGCATATGTAAACTAACTTATTTTTAAAAATAGTACTTGATATGAAGAGATTTCTTTCCAAGCAAAATGAAACAATGCTCTCACCATTGACATTCACTTGATCCCAACACATTCTCTGATACACGTCGTTCAACACCCGTTCATCCATTCAAATCACCACACACTATCATTTTCTCACCCGATCAATTATATTATTTATCGAAATCCAAAACTTATCGTTTTCAGAGGCATTTCCAAAATCTGTTGGACCATAAGCGACCGTAACAAAATTCGTATATAACCTACCTTGAATCTCACCCAAGAAGTTCTCGCAGAAGTACAGGTATAACTTCGTATATAAGGCTTCAGTTTTTGTCATCTCTTTCTTACTCACAACATCCTTTCCTCATTGTCTCACTTACACACAAAACATCTGTACTTTTCATTCGCATTGCATTCATCAACCCATTCTCTTTGCCATTCACACTTCTGACATTCCACGTCTCGAACTTAGAATAAAATAGACAGAAAAGATAGAAAAAGGGTTTTTTCAGGTAGAAGTCGAAGCAGCTTACCAGATACGTGTTTAACTGAAGTATATAGTCAGCCTTTAAATTTTACATTAGTATGTTCTTAAAAAGTCGGCAGTACGGCAGTGTGGTTAGAGTGTCAGCTTTGTAATCGGCAAGTCCGAGCAGGCTACGCAACAGCGATAAGTTGGATGGATGAACGATGAGCAACAAAAGCACCCTTACACCGAAAGGTACTACAAAGGGTTTTATATTTTATATATATATATATATATATATATATATATATATATATATATATATACTGGATGTAGAATTTATTGTGTGTGTATTTTACTTTACTAATTAATTTATTTATCCAACTTTGCCTTAGTCATGTTTATTTCCTTGGAATAAAATACTGTGTCATATTGAGATGTTAACCTCTAAAAATACAGTTTCAGAACAATTTATTTCTTCTTCTTCTTCTTCTTCTTCTTCTTCTTCTTCTTCTTCTTCTTCTTCTTCACAGATAACCGTATGCCCTTTAGGGCGTCGGTTGAGTATGAGTTCATCAATGTGGTTTATCCATTATTTCCTTGGTTTGCCCCTCTTTCTTTTATTTTGCTTCTTCTTTTCTGTTATTTTCTTTACTATCCTGTTTTCATCCATGCGTTGTATTTGTCCATACCAAGCCAATTGTTTGTTTCCTATTTTTGTCGTAATCGGTTCTTGTTCCAATTCTTGTCGTATTTGTTAGTTTTGTTCTTCCACTGATTTTCCTAAGGTATTTTATGGCATTGATTTTTGATTCATGTTCATTTAGTGGTACCCAAGTTTCGCAAGCATATATTAGTGTCGGAAGTACCACTATGTTGTGAATCCTCATTTTAGTTTTTGGATCTATTTCGTGTTTACCCAATACTTGTTTATTTATCGAGTGATATATATATTTAATTCTCTTTGGCTAATTTTTGCTAATTCTAGATCTATTTTCCATTATTAGTTACCATAGTTCCTAAATATTCAAATGCTTTTACCACTTCTAATCTTCTTCCACTGGATGTAAACATTTTTCTTTCTTCTCTCATTTCTTTCTCATTTATTATCGTAACTTTTGTTTTGTTTGTACTTATTTCCATTTTCAGAGCTCTTATTTCTTCTGTCCAGAAATCTGTTAGTTGTTGCATATTTCTTTGCGTCTTAGCTATTGGGATGATATAATCTGCATATAATAGGCATGAGATTTTTGTTGGAGTTAAGTTTCTATATCCTATTATTGTTGATTTACTTTTTCTGCGTGTGTTCTTAATTATTTTGTCCATTACTATTATAAAGAGTAGTGGGCTAAGGCTATCGCCCTATTGAACACCCTTTTGTAATTCAAAAACTTCTGTCCGCTCTCCATTTATTTGTACCTGTGCGTATAATTTGTTATAGATACTTTTGATCACATTCATGAGTTTTTGAGTAACATTTAAGTCTCTCAGACGTATCCATATTACCCGTCTGTCAATTTTATTCGTGCAACAAGCCGCTTGTTCGTGTTCTAGCTTGTTTGTTATCTGTGTCCTAAGCTTTCGTTCTATAATATTTGTATATACTTCGAAGGTCACTGAGGAGAGGCATATTGCATATTATAATTTTCATAAATCATGTGATCTCCTTTCTTATAAATTGGTAGTATTAGCTTATTTTGCCAATCTTCAGGAATTTGTTGAATATTTCATGCTTCTTTAAAAATTAGGTGTAGTTATCTTTTTCCTTCCTCTCCTAGCCATTTTATAATTTCAGGTTATATCTTGTTCTCCCCACATGGTTTTCCAGTTTTGATTTTTCTTAGTGCTTCATACTTCGCTCATCTCTATTTCTTCCATTATTTCATCCTGTTGAGTTGGAGCAAGTATTTCTGTTATCCTTTCGTGTATTTTATCTTCTTTGGCCATCTACGTATAGTATTTTTTCCATATTTTCAGTATTTCTGTAGTTTTCGTTGTTATTTCTCCCTGACTATTTTTCATTGCTCTTATTTCTTTCTTCTTCTGTCCCTTCATTTTCCTAATACGGTTCCAAAATTTTCTGTTATTGTTTAGGTAGTTAGTAGTATAGCTATAATGATTTGACCTCATACATCCGGTCTTTTCACTCTTGATGGCATGTGTCATCGAGTTCTTGTAGCGACCTAGATTTTTAAGCAGCCTCTGGTTGAACATTGAAGAGTTTTTGTACCCCTGTTAGATTCAGGGTGGTATTTATTTTCGTTCTTGCAGCAGCGGTGCCCTACCCCGAACCGAATGGGGGATTGGGGATGGAGGTTGTGGATTGGGGTTGGGGATGAGGTAATAAACGAGGTGTAAGTTGTTGATATATAATTAGAAAATATTTTGAAGTTTGTGTGTAATTAAAATTAAGTAAACAAAATCAAGGTTATAAAAGGAAACCGCATTGATAAACGACTTCTAACTTGCTATCCGCAGAGAATTATATTTCGGTAGAATGTGGGTTTGGGATGTGGGTTCGGAATGTGGGTTTGGAATGTGGGTTTGGAATGAAGGTGTTATGTGTAATTAAAGTGTGGAATAAGAGTAAGGACGTAATTACAGGTATAAAATAAAGGGTATGTAATGGTTTTATAATACAATTGTTACATAGATATTATATTTACATTAAGTTTTTTAATTTTTTACATGTTATATATTGGGTATTTTGATGTGTTGCTTGAGCTTGAGGTGTTTTTATAAATTGTAATTCATTTAAATTATGTGTTGGAATAGTTAATAAATGGTTGTTGTTGTTTATATATACCATAATTTTTTATTATGGCTAGAGGTGTTGGTATGGGTTCAATTATATTTGTTTTACTAAGTTTTTTGGTTATTATTAATACATCAGGTATGGACAATTTCCATATTTCTTTCAAGTATCGAAAATAGGACTCCTCATTAGTAAACGTATTCCAATTTTTTTCCTTTTCAATTATGCATATAGGTTTTGTAGCCATTCTAGGAAAAAAAATAAAAATAAATTATAAGCAACATGTAGATTAAATATAAGTAACAGTGGGTATAAGTAAAATAACGTTTCTTACTTTGTGAAAAAGTAGCAATGGTGTTGGTGTGATAGTGTTGACGGTGGTGATAGCGATAGTGGCAAATAGCTTGTTAACTTCAACACACTACTTGTTGAATATGTTTTAAGATATAAATGTTTGCTTTTATATGCAAAGCATAATACGATAACATAGAATAACTTGATACAAAAACTAATATTAAAATATAAGAAACCGATATACAAATAATAATATTAATTTGCGGTTAATAATAAACAAGCGATAAAAATTGAAATGTAAAAAGTAGTGATTATTAGAAAAATAGAAAACCGAGATATAAATTGCAACATTAATTTGCGGTTCATTATAAATATATAATAATGTGTTAAATGATAAAAATTGATATGGGGTACATGTTTTTGTGATTAAAATAAAAAACCGCGATAAAATTTGTATTTCTAGTTTGCGGTTCAGTAAAATTATCTAAATAAAACAAAGGTTATTACAAACAAAGAAAGCCACAACGATAAACGAGCTGTAACTTGTTAACCTTAGTCGATATATAATTAGAAAATATTTTGAAGTTTGTGGTTCATTAAAATTATCTAAACAAACTCAAGGCTATATTAAACAAAGAAAAAACCGCATTGATAAACGAGTTCTAACTTGCTACCCGCAGTCGTTGTATAATTAGAAGTCTGTGGTTTGCAAGTAGAAACTTGTATTAATTGTGAAATAGAATTTTGGCTAGAGAATTATATTTTGGTAGAATATTTATAAGGTGTTGTTGAAAACATTCGAAGTTATTTACGCATTAACTATTACTCGTTAAACAATTATTTTTAAAAATGATTGAAAATTCACTAAGTTTACTTAGCGATCAAGTAGTAAAGAACATTCAAAACGCAATAAAAATAATTAAAACCGTAGGCGAAGCTGAGACATGGCGTCAACATGTAAATAAAATTATATTATTATTACAACGATTTTTAAGAAAACATAAAAACTTTGGTACTAGTGCTACACAAGAAAATGTTCATAAACTGGAAGCGAACTTATCAATTTTAAAAGTGTATCGTGAAAAGTTAAAAACAATTAAAACAAAAAGTGGTGCCGGACTTAAACCTAGTTACAAGTTACTGTGGAAAGATGTAAAATCTGTATTTAATAGCCGCATACAAACAGGTATAATTATAAATAAGTTGAATATAAAAGATCCAAAAATATTTTTACAACGGGCACTTAGAATATTTAAAAATGAAATTAAAAAAAGCATTAAAATTATCAGTTTTAAAAGTGAATGTAATATTTAGTGGAAATTACATTTTACCCAGTTCAGGAGTACACGAAATAAAAACATTTAATACAAGAAATAAGATAATTAATAATACTACTGATATCGTAGAATGGTATAAGGAAAATGTAATGGATATGTAGTGACAAATTTTCTATATAAGTGTTGCATTTTTATTTTTTATGTTTTACAATTTCATTTCTATTAAGTATTTTTACATCTTGTAGCGGCTGATCCCGCTACAACTGGTGACCCCGATAAATAATTATTCTTGTACCTTCTTATTTTTGTCTAGGGGGAGGGTATTGTAGTGACATGTGTCATTGGAGAAGTTGACAGTGACAATGACACATGTCATTGCAGTTTGGACATTTGACTTATGTCAATATAACTAGTTACATCCTGTAGCGGCTGATCCCGCTACAGATACAATTATGAAAGATTTAGTGGAATTTCAAGAAAGTGATTCCGGATGGTTTTTGTATGAGACACTACATTTAAAAGTAAATATAAATAATTTTACACCAATAACAATTGGTGTATATAAATCATTACTTATTGATATAAAGAAGCAATAATAAATGTGAAAAGTAATAATGAATACTGTTTTTTTGGGCTATTGTTTCTGCACTGTATCCTACACCTACAGGAAAAAATTCAGATCGATTGTCATCAAATCCACATTTTTCATCTGTTTTAAAATATGAAAAACTCTCATTCCCCATGAAATTAAAAGATATTGGGAAATTTGAGGAAATGAATAAATTAAATATAAACGTTTATACGTTGGAAAATATCGGAAAAGAGACAAATGTTGTAGTTCCTGTAAAATTATCAAATAAGTCATTTGAGAAATAAATACATTTATTAATGATTTATGTGGAAAGTGGCGAAAATGTGGAAGAGAAAATGAATAGTGACAATGATGAAATGGAAATTGATAATGCAGATAATGTTAAACAAATACGATTACCTGTAAACTATCATTTTATGTGGATAAAGAATTTATCCCGATTATTAAGTTTACAAATATCAAATTACGAAAATAATTTTTTTTTTTGTGATCGGTGTTTAAATCATTTTGCTACAGCGCATAGTTTACAAAAACACATATTGCACTGTCTAACAATAAATGAGTGCAGAATTGAAATTCCCAGTGATCAATATAAAATAATGATATTTAAAAATTATCATTATAAAGAAAAAGTTTCTTTTGTTATATATGCAGGTATAGAATCAATTTTAGAGAAAGTTAATGAATCGCATGGTAAAGTACTGTATACATTCAAAAGCATGTACAATTTAGTTTTGCTTATTATTTAAAGTGTTCATAAAATGAATCATATTCAGTATTTAATATGTACAGAGGAAAAAATTGTATAGATTGGTTTGTGAAAGAACTTAAAATGATTGCATATACAATTGATAATATAATAAAAAATATAAAAGTGATGGTAATGAGTTCTAGTGATGAGTTATATTTTGCAAATGCTACAGTATGTCATATATGTTGCAAAAAATTTCAATTAGATGACATAAAAGTACGTGATCATTCTCATCTGACAGGACAATTCAGAGGTGCAGCACATCAGAGTTGTAATTTCATCATCGTATGATGCCCATTTTATTATAAAGTCAATAAGTACTAAAATTCAGGGTAATGTATCAATTTTACCTATAAACAAAGAAAAATATATATCATTTACTAAATATGTTGAAAAAACTAAAATAAATTTTAGATTTATTGATTCTTTGCGTTTCATGTCGAGTAGTTTAGATAAATTATCCTCATATTTAAAAGATTCTGAGAAACCGATAACAAAATTTTTTTATGATTCAGAGGAAAAATTTAAATTAGTTACACGAGGAATATTTCCCTACGAATATGTTGATTCACGAGAAAAACTTGAAGAAAAACAATTACCAAAAACAGAAAATTTTTATAGTTTAATTAGGGGGTGTGGTGTTTCAAAAGAAGAATATGATTTTGCTAAAAATGTTTGGAATATATTTAATATAAAAACATTGAGTGAATATGCTGATTTATATTTAAAAACGGTTGTATTACTTTTAAG
Organism: Ophonus ardosiacus; assembly: GCA_943142095.1. Lineage (NCBI taxonomy): Eukaryota > Metazoa > Arthropoda > Insecta > Coleoptera > Carabidae > Ophonus > Ophonus ardosiacus. The sequence goes on along the minus strand of OW964834.1, from coordinate 24,923,157 downwards.
TGATGTTTTTGAAAATTTCTGTGAAAGTTGTATGGAAACCTGTGAACTAGATGCTTTACATTACTATACAGCTCCGGGTTTAGCATTCGATGCTATGTTGAAATATAGTAAATTAGAATTAGAATTATTAACAGATATAGATAAAATTTTGTTTATAGAGAAAGGTATTAGGGGTGGCATATCCCAGTGCTCAAATAGATATGGTAAAGCTAATAATAGATATATGGGTGAAAAATATAATTGTAATGAGTCTGAATCATATCTGATGTATTTTGATATTAATAATTTATATGGTGCAGCTATGAGTAATTATTTACCGTATTCACATTTTGAATGGGTTGACAGTTTAGATATATACAAAATAGATTTATTAAATTTGAGTAATGAATCAGATATTGGTTATATATTTGAAGTTGACTTGATATATCCAAAAGAATTACACCATAATCATAAAGATTTACCTTTAAGTCCTGAACATTTTATTCCACCTATTTCTAAATTATCTAAATTGATAACAAATTTATATGATAAAAAAAAACTATGTGATACATTATCAGAACTTAAAGCAGTGCATAAATTTAAGTTTAAAAATTGATAAAGTTCATAGAGTTTTGAAATTTAACCAAAGTCCATGGCTAAAAACATATAGATTTAAATACGATAATGAGTTAACAATCAAATAGTGAGTGTAATTTTTTTTTATAAACTAATGATTAATGCTGTATTCGGTAAAACAATGGAAAATGTTCGTAAATATAAAAATATAAAATTAGTTTCAAAATGGGAGGGTAGATATGGTGCTAAATGGTATATTTCAGAACCCAATTTTCATAGCTGTACAATATTAGATGATGATTTTATATTAATAGAAATGGATAAAAAGTTTATTTCTTTTAATAAACCTGTATATGTAGGATTTTCTGTTTTAGATATTTCAAAAACATACTTTTACGATTTTCATTATAATTATATAAAAAAAAACTGTTAGTAATAATGCAAAGTTATTGTATACTGACGCAGATAGTTTAATTTATTTATTTAACGATGTAAATATTTACTAAGTAATAAAAAGGGATATTATGAAATTTGATACATCCAATTATTCTAAAAATAATGTTTTTAATTTACCTTGTGTTAATAAAAAATTAATGACGGATGAAAATCATGGGAAAATAATGACTGAGTTTATAGGTTTAAGATCAAAAATGTATATATATAAAGTACTAGACGATGGAATAACTGACAAAGTTAATAAAAAAGCACAGGGAATAACACAAGGATCATTAAAATCTATAAATTTTGATGAATATTATAAATGTTTATTTAGTAATATATTAGTAAATAGGGATCAGTATAATATTAAATCTAAAAAACATGTCGTACATACTGTAATATTATTGTACAGTATTGAGTAGGCATAGAATGTAACTACGAGATATAACAAGTTGTCGAAAATAGTTTTTGTTTATGAAAATAAATAGATTTGTCACGTTGTACATTTTCTTATTATACTAAGGGTATATTCCAAAAATAACAAATTTTAACCGTGTTTTACCGAAAGTGTTCCACTAATATCAAATGGTAAAAATTGTACATTTATGAAACATGGTTCCGGTTAAAATGGTTGCAACCGAAGCGCACCAACGCAACCATGATTTTTCCTGGGTTTTGCCGGTTAACATCTTCTGTCCTTTTTCATAAGATGTCAGATTTTATAGGTTAGTGTGGTTAGATACTATTTATTGACCCTTTGATGTTTGCATCTATTTTCTACGGTTTATATTGTACATATTTTAATTTTCCACTCCATAATTTAGGATTATAAAAGATGACAGACGTAATGTTTTGAAAGAAAATTTTAGAGTTTCCGCGAATCACCCGCGTATGAAACCGAACTGTTTCAATAATAATAGTCACGTGATTAGAACCAGTCGGTAACCGAAACCATGGTTTTGGTTATTATATTTTATTTTTGGAATATACCCTAAATAACGCTACATAATTGGCGACGAGGATGGGATCAGAGGAAAATGAAGCTGACTTGAGAAATAAAATGAATAGGTTTATATTTAAAGAATTTCAGCAAGAAATTTTGAACTGGGATGATTATATCTATCATTTTGAGATAGCTTGCGAAGCGAAAGGACTAGCAGGGCAAGATGATGTCAGTACAGATATAAGAAAAACACTGCTTTTAGCTTCAGTTGGAACATAGCCATTGAAAATTATTAGAAACCATTTTGCACCAGATTTACCTCAAGCCAAAACGTATGATGAAGTTAAATCTGCCTTTCAACAAATGTATCAACCTGCAGTTACAATTTTTACTGCTAGAATTACTTTTGAACGGGCAACTCGGAAAGATGGTGAGTCTATAATTAAATATGCTAATCGTCTTTGTGCTTTTAGTTCGAATTGTGATTATGGTACCGCCTTGGATGGCCGTTTACGAGATAGATTTGTTGCTGGCGTTAATCATAAGAAATTTGAAGTTGATGTACGACGTTTATGGCCCAGTGGAAAAGTAAATGGCATTCCAGTTACGTTCGAGTAAGTTTTATATTTAGCATTATCGATGGAGAGATCAGAAACAGAAGTTAAAAACGGAAGCAGTAGAGATTATATGCCTTTAGAGAATGGTTCCGAAAGTTGTGATAAAGTGACACAAAACAGACATGATAAAACGAGCAAGGTAAATATATCAAATAAGTGTATTCGATGTGGTAGGAATCACCACTTTAACACTGAAAATTGTCCAGCTAAAGGTAAAACATGTAATAAATGTGGGAAATTGAACCATTTTGCAAAGGTTTGTAAAATGAAAATTATATATGACAATAATTCTAGTTTACAAAAGAAGACGCAACATGTTCGACAGATTGATGTTGACAGTGACAGTAACACATGTCAAAATGATGATGGTTTTAAATTTGGATGGATTGGAAGTGTTTGCCAGGTTGGTGATGATCCGTGTAGAGCATGGATCGATGTAGAATTAAATGATACAATGGTGCGCATGGAATTTGATCCAGGTTCAGTTATATCAACAATTAATGAGAACTTGTGGAAATTATTAGGTAAACCCAAATTAAATCCTACACCTGGATTAAAATGTTTCAATCAGTGTAAGTTAACTATCATTGGTCAAGCTCTTTTTAAAGTAAAATTTAAGAATCAAGTTAAGTATTTGCAACTAGCAGTAGCTAAACAAAACTTGGTACCCTTTTTTGGTCTACCTTGGGTACAAGTATTTAATATGAAACTTCCTGAAGGTGTGTTCGTCAAAACTATTAAGAGAAATGATAAAGTTGCACAGACAGATGTAAATAAAGCTAACGTAGTAAAATTAATTGAAACATTTTCAGAAATATTTGATGATTCGCTAGGAACAATTAAAGATTTTAAAGCTGCTATACATTTGAAAAGTAATGCAAAAGCAGTTGCATATAACGCTCGTAGACTACCATTTGCTAGGATGAAACCAGTAGAGTATAAACTATACAGATTGGTCAAAGAAGGTGTCCTCGAAAAGGTCGATCCAATTGAAACATCAGTAGAATGAGCTACTCCGATAGTAGCAATTGAAAAAGGTAATGGACAAATTCGAATTTGTGGAGATTTCAGAGTGACTATATATCCCCATTTGGTAATGGATCGCTATTTACTACCAACGTTTGAAGAATTAACCAATAAATTAACAGGAGGTAAGAAATTTACAGTTCTTGATTTAAGAGATGCTTACTTACAGTTAGAAGTGGCGGAAGAGTCACGTAAATATTTAGTAATAGCTACACATATAGAATATTTTCGTAATCGGAGGTTACCATTTGGCATTTCCACAGCACCAGCAATATTTCAAGCATTCATGGATTGATTGTTGAGTGGCATACAGGGCGTCGCAGTACTTTTAGATGATATTGCCATCACTGGTTGTACCACGGAGGAACATTTACAGAGACTTTCTGAAGTACTTCGAAAAATTAAAACTGTTGGTTGTCGATTAAAACTGAAGAAATTCCATTGGATGCAGAAAACAATTAAATATTTGGGACATCAAATAGATGAATATAGAATACATCATGTAGAAGAAAAAGTGGAAGCAATAAAAAATGCGCGAAGACACGAAAATGTTACTGAATTACGTATGTGGCTTGGTTTAGTTAATTATCATGAAAGATTTATTCCACATCTTCATAGCATAGCAGCACCTTTACATAGTTTAACTAGGTGCAAATCTTCTTGGCATTGGTCCAGTAAAGAAGAAGAAGCAATGCAGAAAATTAAAAAAGCCATTTCAAAAGAAGCAACATTAAAAATGTATGATCATAAACTTCCTCTTGTATTGATTCAAGTGGAAAATGATGAAGAAGAAAAACCTATCGCATATGCATCTAGAACATTACAGGCATCACAGAAGAATTATGCATCAACAGACAGAGAAGCATTGGCTTTAGTGTTTAGATATACAAAATTTAGAAGATATATTTTAGGTCGTAAATTCACACTGGTCACAGACCACCGTCCATTGGAAAGAATTTTTTGAAATAAACGGGATTTGGCTAAAATCACAAATAATCGTTTGGTACGTTGGGCTTTAATTTTAAACCATTATGACTTTCAGATTTGTCACCGTAGCGGCAAGGATATAATTTTGGCAGATACACTAGGTGCGTTCAATAGAGTTAGCAAGCTGGCGCTAGGGAAGTAGCAAAATAAAGTTAGCAAAACGTTTACTGAACGGCAACTTTGGCGCGAATATGAATATTTGACGTTTGTTCTTTTGTGGTTGTGTTGTTCAGATAATGTAATGCTACGTTGAATGGCCCACTGTGTTTTATTTTTAAAATGGATGTTCATTATCCTTCTCATTTTCTATTAATTCTCCATCAAAACATTTTACAACAAATATATATTTACTTCAACATAACCACAAATGTCAAAACATACCTGCTGTGATGCCAATATAATTGTTATTTTCCGACGTTTAGCTACCGTCTTCATTTAAAACGTGATTTAAAAACTTATTTTTTATTCCATTTTAAATTTGGCGTCCTAGCAGCACTTAGCAGATCAAGCTAGCAAAGTAATCGGCGCTAGCATTTCTCGCTAGCAAAGCATTAAATATGACGTCACTTATAACGTCATATACAATTCGCTAGCGTAGCAAGCTGGTTTGCTAACTTCATTGAACGCACCTACTGTCTAGATTACCCAATTCTTCAGATGTTCGACCAACATACGAAGAAAAATCAGATAAAGTTGAAATTAAAATGATCAAGCTAGAAGATATAAAAGTATCAGAAGAAATGTTGAAAAATCAATCATAGAAAGATAAGATATTAAATGAAGTGAAACGGTTTATAGAAAAGCAATGGCCAAAAAGAGAAAAAGATATTCCAACAGATATTATACCATTTTGGAGGAAACGGGAAGAATTAAATGTTGAAAATGGTATTTTGATGTGGCTGGATCGAATAATAATTCCGAAATCTTTACATACAAAAGTTCTGTCTATTTTACATGATGGACATCCTGGAATTGAAGCAATGCGATCACTTGCGAACGTTTGTTTGGTGGTGGAATATTGATAAAGATATTCAAACATATGTTAGTAATTGTTATTATTGTCAAACAAATCGTCCACAGATACCTGAAGCTCTACTGTACAGTTGGAATTTACCTGATAATCCATGGGACAGGATCCACATAGATTACACGGGACCATTTCTTGGAACAATGTGGTTGGTAACGATTGACGCTTATTCAAAATGGGTTGAAGTAATACCAGTAACATCCACAACATCAGAAAATACCATCAGAATTTTACGAGAAATGTTTGCAAGGTACGGTATCCCATTTCAACTTGTTTCAGATAATGGGCCTCAATTAACTTCATTAGAATTTGAGAATTTTTGCAAGATTAATAATATAAAACATATTAAATCTACCCCATATTATCCTAAAACAAATGGACTGGTTGAGAGATTTATAAGAACTTTTAAAGAACGATGCGCTGGAATAGCTGGAAAAGAAAATAAACATTTACAAGTTCAACAATTTTTAATGGCGTAGAGGAATAGCCCTCAAAAGACAACTGGACGTACACCTGCGGAATTGTTTTTAGGAAGAAAAATGTTTTCAAAATTAGACAGATTGAAACCAGATTTAAGAAAAATAACTTCATGGGAATTATAGAAACAACAGATAAAACACGACAAAAATTAAAAGAGCGAGATTTTCAAATAAACCAGGAAGTATGGGTACACAAAAAAATGGAAAAGGGTGGAAAACTGGGAAAATATTGGAAAAATTAGGACCATTATCATACAAGGTTTTGGTAGGGGAAGATGTGAGAAGAAAACACGCAGATCAACTCCGAGATCGAGAAAAACAAAACATTGCTAATCCTAATATTCACAGGTCAACAATGCCGCCGTCAGTTACACCACCAGTTATGTAATCTATCTTCCTTTCCGACAAGAGAACTTGAACCAACGACGTCGGAATCATCCAGAACTCCAGAACAACATTTACAGCGATTGTCTGCAACAGAATCGCCAACAGAATCGGAACTACGAAGATCTTCTCGAGAAAATAAAGGTTATCTTCCGCAGAGATTTGATGCCAGTCAAAGACTTCGAAACGTCGGAGAAATGTAATATTATTGTATAATATTGAGTAGGCATAGAATGTAACTACGAGATATAACAAGTTGTTGAAAATAGTTTTTTTTTTTTTATGAAAATAAATAGATTTGTCATGTTGTATATTTACTTATTATACTAAATAACGCTACATAACTATTAAACAAAATAAGTTAGCGCTATGTTCATATGATGACAAGCGAATTGTAAAATGTTTATACACTGATACTTACCCGTGGGGCTATAATTTTTGTTAATAAACATGTCAAAACAAAAACAATAAGTTTTACTATAAAGTCTTTATGCAAAAAATAGGTATAAATAGAACGGGTAATAACATGTAAGTATATATATATATATATATATATATATATATATATATATATATATATATATATATATATATATATATATATTTTAAAGCAAGCATTATAATAGTGAATACAAATTTTAAATCTGAAATAAATGTTGAAGAGATTGCTAATGAGAGTGTGGAGGAAAGGGAGGATATATTAAAAAACATTAAAAATGTTTTGTTTATATTATATAAATATTGTATATTGAATATTATTATAAAAATTACTAAATGTATTAATAATAACAAATAATATCTTTAATGAATATAAAAACAATGGAGAGTTAAAGATATCTAATTAACGAAAAAATTGTAGGTAAAAATTACAGGTGAGTTACCTATAAACAACTAAATGTACTAATATATTTTAAATTTCCCCCACCGTCTTTGAGATAATTGAGTAAAAAATTACTAGCTAATATAAGTTTTTAGTTTAGTATAAACTTTAACCTCAGTTGTTGTACGTTTATTGTTTAAAATGGGTGATAGATATGTATACTCTTATAATGTATTTTTACCATATACAACAGATAAAATATTAGATAACTTAGAAATTCAAGTTAATGATCATTCTCCTAATTATTATATTACAGTACTTTTTAAAAATGAACAAGTTTTTGAGATATGTAGATATAAAAAACCTTTTGAAGATTATTACATTATTGATATTGAAAATAGAGACGAATGTACTATTACTAGTTATGCAATAAAAAAAATTGTTGTATTTTATGATGTTGAGAAAATTATTCCTATGGAACGAGTAATACATGTGGATGGGGGTAGAAATGTTGATTATTAATTAAAATAATAAAATGTTTAACTAAATTTAAAATACCTACCAAGAAAATTTTTGGTTTTGATATACAGTTTACGTAATTAATTAATATCTACTAATTGTTTGTATGTTTATAGGAAGAAAAATAAACAAAACATCTTGCTCGTAAAAATGAACTTTGGAGTGTTTATGGTAAAAAAGAATACTGCAAATAAGGTTTCACTAAATGTAAGGATAAGATATTTACATATTTTTTATTAATATTTACTAATTGTATTTTTTGTTTATATAGGTAGGTGAAAAACAAACAGGACATCTAATAAATTTCATTCAAACCTGTATAAAAAAAATGATTACATTTATTTGTAATCAAGATTATTCTCTTGGTACTAATATGGCTAATTGTAACTGTTGTTTTTAATTTATAAAAATAAATTAAATTAATATATAAAATAAACAATAGTATTTGAAGTAAATCATTTCCAAAATGAGTATTAAAAGTTCGGACAGTTTTCTGAGAAATTTGGAGCTGTAGCTGGAGCAAAAAATGTAAATTTTGGATTCAATATAACAAAAGAAAATAATATAAATTTTAGCTTAAAACGTTTAGTAAATGTTGCTAATCCTGTATGTACGAAGAAATATATAGAATTATTAATATATCCAATTACAGAAAAAATAGCTTATTGCGAAAAATTACAAACCGAATTTTCAAACAATATGAGTAATTTTGAAATATGTTCAAAGAAATATACGGATATATTAATAAATCCTCTTGTTAAAAATTTTGAAAAATTACAAAATGAATATTCCAATAATTTAAATAATTTTGAAAAAAGATACAAGAAGATTTGAATATAATAAAAAATGAATATTTAACTAATACAAAAATATTGAAAAAAAATTAAAGATAATGCTATTGACTCAAATAAAAATACTGAATTATTAATAAATTCAATTTTGAAAAAACAAATTGCAGACAACGTAATTAATCAAGAAAAATTACAAAATTATTATCTAAATAATTTAAATAATTTTTTAAAAATGATGCAAGATAATTGAACCTTAACTGAAAATAAATATTCAACTAAAATAAATAATTTGGAAAAAATAAGTGAAGAAAATAAAGATGCATTAAAGAAATATATAAATGAAATAATAGAGATAGTTACAAAAAAAATTAATGAGGGTAATGAAATTTTTAATAAAAAAAAATAGTAATGTAAATAAAAAAATAGGAAAAACTGATCGTATAGCTCGTGAGGCTAATTTTAATGTACAAGTTGCAAAAAGTGATATATCTCAAAATCGTTTAGCATATGAAAGACAAATTAAATTATTACAAAATAAAATAGATGATACGCACAGTAATTTAAAAATGCTTGAAAATGTTCTCGTGGAATAAAATGAAAAAAAAAATGATAAAAACCTAAGTACATAAAAGAAAAATGCATAATTATATTGTAATTAATATAGTGTTATATTTAAACGGTAAAACATACGATGTACTAAGTAGTACAAATTTTGATGGAGGACTTGATTACTATACCAGTATACCATACCTATTGATGGGATAACAACTAATATTAAAACAAATAGCAAGTGTCCAATTAAAGTTTTTAAATTTTTAGCAGAACAACAATTGAATTTACATGTAGGTCTCAGTCCTGTACCAGTTCATAAAAATTATAAACTTTATTTTTATCCTATAGATGTAAATAAATTATGTATTGATATGAAACGATCTAAAGTATTTGTAGAAATGATTATGTTAACACAAGTACCATATGCTGTAATTTATAATAAAAAATCTGTTGTGGCCAGCACAAGACCTCTCGCCATTTCCATATTAGACTATATAAGTATTGCATTGCACTTCACTTTCGAACCGTCGTTTTATAACAAAAAATTACAGAACTTTACTCAAATATTGTTATTTATTATATTTAACATGTCTTCTGCACACATATAATTCTAATTATATCTATTTTTCATTGTATGAGGAAGTTTCTAAATGTCAGAGATTCTTTCAATTCATTAAGCAGATTGGCGGTATTTCTGATGGATATATGCATTTAACCACAATTTTACCTATAATTTCAAATATTTAATTAATAAAACAATAAGAAAAGTTAAATATACTTCCCAGAAAAAGCTATCAGAATGCCACTAAAACTGTTGATATTTGACAATGACATGTGTCATGTTATAAACATTGGAATTTGTCAACTGGTTTCCTTAGTGCCTTGGCCTCTGCGATTAGTTTACTCTATAAATTATAGTGCCTTTATGTCTAACTCTATACAAGATATACTAAAAATTTTAAGTGTATTACATGGAGAATTTTATGTTCCTCAATATTTAATAAAAAAAAACTATAAATTATATTTAGAAGAATTTTTTTAAGAAACTACTACTTCCGGTTGTTCAATTATTACCAAAACCTTTTCAGCTCTTCCCAGGAATGTTAGATTGAGGATACTGCAGTTAAATATTTTTTGTCTTAATAAATAATTATAAATTATACAGGGTGTTTACGGTCTTTTTGTTTTATTTTTAACCCTCCAGTGCACGGGTGGTTTCAATATCACACGAGCGAACGGGTGAGGCCTGTCAGACCCATAATTGGAATACGTATAAAAAAAATTCTATGTACTTTTTTAACAGTTTTTCGGTTTAATGACAATGACATGTGTCATGTTATAAACATTGGAATTTGTCAACTGGTTTCCTTAGTGCCTTGGCCTCTGCGATTAGTTTACTCTATAAATTATAGTGTCTTTATGTCTAACTCTATACAAGATATACTAAAAAATTTTAGTGTATTAGATGGAGAATTTTATGTTCCTCAATATTTAATAAAAAAAAACTATAAATTATATTTAGAAGAATTTTTTTAAGAAACTACTACTTCCGGTTGTTCAATTATTACCAAAACCTTTTCAGCTCTTCCCAGGAATGTCAGATTGAGGATACTGCAGTTAAATATTTTTTGTCTTTATAAATAATTATAAATTATACAGGGTGTTTACGGTCTTTTTGTTTTATTTTTAACCCTCCAGTGCACGGGTGGTTTCAATATCACACGAGCGAACGGGTGAGGCCTGTCAGACCCATAATTGGAATACGTATAAAAAAAATTCTATGTACTTTTTTAACAGTTTTTCGGTTTAATGTACACTATGGTTTGTTTTCTTCAACAAGATTCAACAAATTTAAAGAAAAAAAAAAGGGATTTTATTAGATTAATAAACAAAACATGTCATTTTTAACACTTTTATTTCAAATTGTTATTCACAAAATTCTAAAAATTTAAAAATAAAAAAAAAACTAATTATAAAAAGAAAAAAGCTAATTTACTAAAAAAAAAAAAAAAAATAGAAATACATAAAAATCTCCTATACAAAACAATGGACGGTAAAGTAGTTACATGAGCGAACGGGTGAGGTCTATCAGGACATTTTATTTTTTTTCACGAAAACTGTAATAGATATTGTTGAATTTTTTTTATCAAAATTCGTGTTTTGATATTTGTGAAAGGTACATAGAAGCTCATGGTCTCATAATTTTTCTTTAAAATAATACAGCAATATTTGTATATTGCGTGGACTCACAGACCCCACCCGTCCGCTGGAGGGTTAATGGGTGATACTACAGGTCAAAAGAAGGCGAAAAACCTTAAAACACTTTAGTAAAATATTTATAATAAAAGAGATACGAATTTTTTTTAGTTTTTATTTTTATGGAATTAAAACAGAACGATAAGCGCTTTTATAACAGATGTTCAAAGTTATCACCCTGCTGCTGTATGCAAAGTCTTGCTCGGCGTATCCATGAATTAACGTACGTTGCAAGGCCCATGCCTTGTTGAATTTCCGCAGCTGCTGTTTCCACCCGGTTACGGAGGTCTTCAGCGTCGATAATTTCGGTGGTGTATACCATGTCTTTCATATGTCCCCACAAATAAAAGTCCAATGGTGTTGTCAGGTGACCGCGGAGACCAAGAAACAGAACCGCCCCGACCAATCCACTTATTTCTAAATGCATGGTTTAAGTGATGATTTACGAGACGACTGAAATGCGCCGGTGCACCGTCGTGGAGAAACCACATATCTTGACGCACATTTAAGGGAACATCGTCTAGAAGTTCTAACAGATTATTTTGCAAAAAAAAATAAATAATTATTAGCATTTAGTCGTTCTGGTAACACAAAGGGACCAATCAACTGTGAATTCACCAATCCGGCCCATACGTTCACAGAAAATCTGTATTGAAAATGACCACGACGAACAACATGCGGATTTTCGAAACTCCAGATATGCGTATTGTGGCAATTGTTTATGCCGATACGAGTAAACGTAGCTTCATCAGTCGCCAATACACTCAACGAAAAATTAGGGACTTCGTCATTTTTGCGCAAAAACCATCTACAGAACCGTACGCGCTGAGGGTGATCTTGAGGTTGTAAAGCTTGTACTCGCTGTACATGAAACGGATGTAGTTGATACTCACGTAGTGTTCGCCATACAATGCGATTTGAGACACCTATTTGCCGAGCAATTTGCCGTGTACTGGTTGAAGGATTTTCGTCAACGAGGTTTAAAATTTGTTCATCCGCATTTAAAATTCGTCGGAACCGACCAGGACCTCCATCACGCCCTTGATTACTTCGCAGATCACCAGTATCTCGAGCACGTATTACTAAATTAGTGAACTGATGTGGTACAGGACATTGCCTATTTGGAAATCGCTCTCTGTAAAGACGACTTGCTGCAGCTGAATTTTGATGCACTTCCCCATAAATGAGCATCATGTCAACTAATTCCGTATTAGAATACCGATGGTACATTGTTCACGTTTTACACAATTAATAACAATAATCAATTAGAAACTGACGGTGCACAATTAAATAGTAACAAACTGCAACTGACAGATAAACAAATTAAAAAACAAGAATGAAATTTGTCATTACATAGGTTACTACAACTTTTTTCAACTTTTTTTAACAATAAGAACATTATACATATAACATTTAAATTTTCATTCTTTTTATTTGAATTTTTTCTTTTACACAAAGACATTTTCTTTTACGTGATGTTCTTTTCCGTATTAACATATTTCTTTTATAATTTTCAACATTATTTTTAAGTTTTTTTAATTTTAATAGAATTTTTTCCATTTCACTACATAATTGAAAAAAAAAATATTATTATTAGATTCTATTTGAAGGTAAGTTATACCCTTATTTATACAATACAATTCTGTATTATATTTTAAGTTTTCAAGATTTAATAAATATTTATTAATTTCAATTAATATCTCATTTTCATTCATTTTTAAACTTGTCTTGTTGACTAGTTATCAAATGAATTTTAATATTTGAATGTTTTTAATAACACCTTATAAATATTCTACCAAAATATAATTCTCTAACCACAATTCTATTTCACAACTAATACAAGTTTTTACTTGCAAACCACAGACTTCTAATTATACAGCGACTGCGGCTAGCAAGTTAGAACTCGTTTACCAATGCGGTTTTTGTTTGTTTAATATAGCCTTGATTTTGTTTAGATAATTTTAATGAACTACAAACTTCAAAATATTTTCTAATTATATATCGACTGCGGTTAACAAGTTACACCTCGTTTATCATTGCAGTTTTTTTTTTTGTAAGAATATGAGTTACACAATTATATTAGCTTCTAGTAATTCTTCTATCATTCATTTAATTTTACGGCATGAGCATCTTAAATTATTTCATACTGGCGGACAAGCAGTACTAGCACGTATTCGATAGAACTATCGGCCTTTAAGAGCAAGAAATGTAATTCGTAAAATTGTACAGTGTGTCTGCTGTAAGCGGGCCACCATTGCTAACTTTCTTATTTGAAGAGTTGGAAAGACGATTAAATGGACAAAGTCGGGCGATATTATACAACAAATTTAGCGGTGGAAAATACAGAACAATTGAACATCAAATACGCGACTTATTCAACAAAATAACATTTTTTTAAATGGAATGCCATATTGAAAATGGTACCATTTAAAAGATTTTCATTATCTGAATATAAAAGTTCATTATCCCTATTCCTCTAAAATTAAAAACAAAAGAGTTATTTCAAGTTGAAATTTAAATATTTTATTTCATATTTTAATACACATATATTATTGTTGCTATGGAAAGAACAAAAACAAATAACGAAATTAATTATTAACTAGTGAACTTAAAAAAATTGTTCAAAATGTCGACCATTTCTTTCACGACAAATGTGTGCTCTTTTTATCACAGACTTCATTGTTTTAGTCAACATCCTTTTTGATATTAGAGCACAGGCAGCAGTAATTCTGTTTTTTAATTCATCAACCGTATTCACTGGTCTTTGGTATACTTTATCTTTAATAAAATCCCAGACAAAAAAATCTAGGGGCGTAAGATCAGGTGACCGTGCTGGCCACGGAACAGGGCCAAGCCATTTTTGATGGAATTTATCATTCAAATAGTGCCTCAGTGCCTCAGTGCTAGCTCATTGTGTACTGGAGCACCATCTTGTTGAAAGAACTTTATATTTCGTGCAACGTTTAATGGCATATTATCAAGATAGTTCTCGAAAGTATCTTGAAGAAAATGTAAATATACTTCTTGAGTCACACTTCTTCCGAGAAAATAAGAGCCAATCAAATATGTATCTAATACACCTAACCAAACGTTAACACCGAAACGACTTTGAAAACTTGTCTGTTGGGTCAAAAAATTATTTTGATCAATCCACCGATAATGAATATTACTGATAAAGAAGCCATTTTGTGAAAAATAAGATTCATCGGACCAAAATATTTGATGGCTAATTCTATAATCCCGTCGATGTTCGTTTAATATCCACTGGCAAAATTCAAACCTTCTTTCAAAATCACGATCTTGTAAATGATGAATTTTACAACATTTATATGGTTTGAATTTATTTTTCTTCAAAATATTTTTTACCGAATCTTTATTAACGTTAGTATTAGTTACAATTGCTCGTAATGATACTTCTTCAGTATTTTCCATTTTGTGGTAAGTATACGCCAAAACATTTTCTACATGATATATGTGTGTCAGGTGGCCGCGTGCCTGAGTGTCTGGTCGCGAACCTGGGGGAACCGGGTTCGATCCCGACAGACGCCAAATATTTCCAATTTTAAATAGCACAAAAGTGACCCCCGTGGTGCACTCTCCACGCCAGCTATGAGTGCCCGTGAGGTGACGCCTGGTAAGCGCCCACACGGTAAAATATATCGTCATCATTACCGATGTCTACATGTGTTGTAGATACTGGCACACCCAGAAATGGGTAATATGCCGTGATGATATATTTATTTAAATATGAAATAAAATATTTAAATTTCAACTTGAAATAACTCTTTTGTTTTTAATTTTAGAGGAATAGGGATAATGAACTTTTATATTCAGATAATGAAAATCTTTTAAATGGTACCATTTTCAATATGGCATTCCATTTAAAAAAATGTTATTTTGTTGAATAAGTCGCGTATTTGATGTTCAATTGTTCTGTATTTTCCACCGCTAAATTTGTTGTATAATATCGCCCGACTTTGTCCATTTAATCGTCTTTCCAACTCTTCAAATAAGAAAGTTAGCAATGGTGGCCCGATTACAGCAGACACACTACACGAATGTGTCACTTGCTACAGAATGAAGGCTACGCAAAGTAAACAACTCATGGGAAATATACCAAGTTACCGAGCAAGCAAAATAAAGGCATTTGATAATACTGGTGTAGATTATGGAGGACCATTTAATATTAAGGTCTCTTCGAGGAAGAATTCGCTAACAACTAAAGCCTATATTGCATTGTTTATATGTCTCTCAACACGAGCAATTCATTTGGAAATTGTTAGTGACCTTAGCACTCAAGCATTCCTAGCATCTTTGAGAAGATTTTTAGCCAGACGTGATAAAGTACAAGCAATATACAGTGATAATGCTACCAATTTTAAGGGAGCTAAAAATCAGCTAAATGAATTGTATCAACTATTTAAAAATAAAAATTCAAGAAATGAAACATTAAATTCAGCCGCAAATCAAGATATAAATAGTGGAGAACAGATTGTCAATGTACCAGTTGATTCAGAAGCAAGTCCAATCCTTCTGGAAACAGTGCTCCAAGGAATATTTGCATACCTTGCAACAGCGGTACTAGTGAAAGAAGACCACATCCCATCTGCAAATTGGATCATGGGAAGTGTGATTGAAGTACATTCCGGAGAAGATAACCTAGTGTTAGGGACACTAACTTTGAAACACTGTTAAAAAAAATTGGCAACACTGAGAGCAAGAGTGAGTTGTTGAGTTGAGACATTGAGACTAGGGCTGTCAAAAGTATTCGGTTAACCGGTTAACCGGTTAATCGGGTAACCGGTTAATCGGGTAACCGGAAACCGGTTTTTCAATAATGAAATATTCGGCTAGCCGGTTAACCGGTTTGTAGCCGGCTTTTAATCGATTTATAGCCGGTTTTTAACCGGTTAATAGCCGGTTTTTAACCGGTCAATAGCCGGTTTTGAAGAGGTTTATAGCCGGTTTTTAATTGGCTTCTAACCGGTTCATAACACTCTTTCTTTAAAAAAAAATTAACTATAACCTAATTACATTGAAATAGGTAATAATTCATTAGTCACGTGATATGTTTTCCGCCAATCAACATTCAGAATTTCCATAGTTACAGGTCTATCACAACGATGATAAAAAACAAAGAATATCACCTTATTTCTATTCTAATTACTGACTGCTATGGCATTTATACAACATTGACAGTTAATTTTAATAAAAATTCATTATATTCTCTCATTAAATATAAGCTCGTGATATTAATAATGAAGAAAGGAGTGAAAGGACCAAGCGTTGATTGGTTTATAGATGAAAACAAAAGGCATAAACGGTCCACGTGTATTGTAAAATTCTTTATTCACAATCATTATAGTAATATACCGATTCCTAACCTTTTGGATGTTGGGAAATACGTCATTCTTAACTTTACTGACATTCTCTTAGGTTGGAAATAACAGATTTTACTTCCATCTCTTGGGTTGGAAATGTTTATGTAGAGGTTGCCTAGCAACATTGTCATAGATCCTTATAATAAAGTAGTTTAAAACAAATTTTAAGAGAGCTGTCAAAAAATATTAATAAAATTAAAGGTTATAACTATTGATTTATTTTGAAAATTATTGATTTAAAATGAGGATGATTGTGAATAAAATAAGATACATAACCTCGGTGGGAGTTTCATTACAGCCTCGCGCTTTATCTCACCTCGAGGCTTCGCCTTTCGGTAATATGCATAAGCCCTCGTCTGTAATGAAACATTTCCCACCTAGGATGTAATATACTATTATTACGGACGTTTCGGGCTTAGGGCAAGCCCATCTTCAGCAATCGTTGAATATACAGTAATACAGTAATGACAAAAAATTTTTAAAGTTGTATTAGACACGAAGATCTATATGAACAACATCAAAAACAATTTTAAATACAGCATTTCAACAACCTTCCGAATCAATACCGAGTTGGTGAAATATGAATAATAATCGAAGATATTGCTCGCATACCATATATACGGATATCATATACCATTGCTAAACAATAAATTGTCAAGATTTTAGTGCACACAGGGAAACTTTGCAAAGTTTACCGAAATTTATTTCCCAAAGAAAAAGTACTATGTCTCCAAAAAGTTAACGGCGCCCTTAAAACTCGATACGTTTTGAGGAAACTTTTGAACATGCACCAAATTAAAGGTTATAAACCGGTTTTCTGACCGGTTAAAAACCTGTTTTCCGACCGGTTAAAAACCGTTTTTTGACCGGTTAAAGACCGGTTTTTTGACGGTTAAAAACCGGTTTTTTGGCCGGTTAAAAACCGTTTTTTTGGCCGCTTAAAAACTGGTTTTTTGGCCGGTTAAAACCCGGTTTTTGTCCGGCTAAAAACCAATTTTTCTGACCGGTTAAAATTCGGCCGTTTATTGACTTGAAACCGGTTATTCGGTTTTTCGGTTAACCGGTCTGTAAACCGACGGTTAACCGGTTAGCAATTTCAGCAGATTTTGACAGCTTTAATTGAGACACACAACAGAGATTGTGAGAAGAATTATTTGACTTGTTTTGTACTAACGTTTTATTTGTGTGTAAATTATTGTAAATATTATTTTGTTGTGATTAAATGCAGTCCACTATTAAATTAAAACAGAGTGTTGCATAATTGAGAAAAAATCTAAAACCAGCCCCAAACAATAATAATAATAATAATAAATAATAATAAATAATAATAATAATTGCTGCGGCGCAGGTCACTATTTCAATTGTAAGTTGAAATTAATTGGACGTGGAGCGCCTAGTGTGCATTGTGTTGGCTGGTGACTTGACTGAACGTATACCTCGTCCAGATTTCATTTGAACAAATGACTTTTAAATCCTCTGTTTTAATCTTAATCTTTACTACTGTGAATATTTTTACGTTTCACGCAAATATAGTTTCTTCTCAAAGTACATTATATGTCTATGAAAGTTGAAAATTGCTTGTAACTATTTAAAAGGGGAAAAGTTTTATTGTGGTATTGGGGTATAACTGTACCTCGTGCATATTTACATTTTGGCACTACTAGTTGCTCAATTCAGTAATGAGCGTTCATTGTTAAAGCAAGCATAACATCTTGGATAAGAATTTTACAGGTCAACTATGATTCTCAGGAACTTTGAGAAGAAACTATATTCGCGTGAAACGTAAAAATATTCACAGTAGCAAAGATTAGGATTAACACAGAGGATTTAAAAGTCATTTGTTCAAATGAAATCTGGACGAGGTACACTAGCTGTACAATTTGATGCAGTAGAATTAGAAAATACATAGTGACGTAATAGATTTGACTAAATGAAAGAATATTCTGCTGGGAGTTGATAGGTAAGACACGCTTCACCTGCAGGAGCGATCTGCAGGGCTTCACAAGAAGGGTGTGCTCGAGGAGTGAGAGGAACATAAAGGTTAGCCCATAAATATTGTATAGGAATACGAAGCTACTAACCTTGAATCTAACAACAGCAAAAGATAGAAACGAATAAGCAGTAAAACGAGTGCGCAAGATTTCAAAGAATTAATAATGAAGTCTGTAAATAATGAGGTACAAGTATACATAGGTATAAATATGGGTTAATTTCTCATAAATATGTGTAAAATTAGCTGCTGAATATGGGAGTCATGCACGGGTGTAGCGAATAAATTTCAGTTAAATGAACAATCTAAATATAATGTGCATAAAAGTATTCAAGTTTACAAACAATATTTATAAATAAATAACCATACAATACACCATTCCCAATTAATATAATACCATATAATAATAATAATAATAATAATAATAATAATAATAATTAATAATAATAATCATAAACAGTGTGCAAAGCGACACACCAATTGTGAAAATAATCTCTGTGGTTTAGAACCACGTGCACAAAAATATAGGTTAAATGATAAATTGACAAATGTAGAGTACGCAAATAGCAAATAATAGTAACAGAAAAGGTACTGCGTGCTAGAAGCGTATAAAATATTTAAAAGCTACCTGGGTGCATGCAAAGTAATGGGGGATTACACCATTTTTTTTTTATATTGATGAAAATCCGGTTTCCTATTAATAAGCAAGTTATGGTCTCCCGAATTTCGAAAAGATTGACGTGACGTCACATTTATGTGTTTTTATATCAAACTGTTTTCATCATGGACCTAAATGTTCTTGAAATATATGCTATTTTAAGTTATATTTACATAAAAATAAATGAATATTATAACACTGTATAAGTCTACATACTTTATAATTACAGGTGTATTTAAATTATTAAGTTTAATGCAAGAAATTTATGTTAAAATAAAAACTGTTTGTAAACTGTTGTACAGGAATGTTAGCCCCTCCTTTCGAATTTGAATTTCATAACTTCCATTGGTACTAATCCCCACCTCCTAACATGCTATTTGTAATGCATGTGTAGGTGGTCTCTCGGTCGCCAATCAAAATATTTTCATATTAGTGTCGAAGCGCTATAACAAAAAACCCTTTTTTTAAATTTTTTTATTAATATTCATTATTCAGCATATACATTCGTATTTTTTTTACTATTTTCCTTTAATTCGATTGAGCCGTAATCCCCCATTGTAAGCAGGATTTTGTTCCCTGTGCAACAATGTGGCAATCCTAGGTATAGTGATGGGTACTCCAATCCACTGTTATAGTAATGTAAATGTGTGCCAATGTGAAGCTGCAAAGAAATATGTGTAAAAAACACTGTATTTTAACATGTGAAAGCACATGTGAGAAGTATAGTATTTTAAATAATGTGCAAAATATGTTGAAATTGAAACTAGACCAGTGATGGCTCTGAATATTCAAAAAAATTATAAGAAAAAGGAACAGCTGGCCAATATGCCGAAAACTGTCGCGTGTATACGTGAACGTGTAAATGCAAAAATTGCGTAGCGTGAACAGACAGAGAATACTTATGACCAATTGCCCCCACTCAGTGGAAATTAGGCCGTGTCATTAAAGAGTTAATAAAAATTTCTGGATTGCAGTCACAAAATATTATTTAAATTCTCGGGTCGACTGGCTTCGAGCTCCACATGAGCCTTTCTCAGGAGCTGAACAGTATTTACAAAACATTACAATTTAATAATCAGAAATAACAAAAGTTATAAATTACTTACATGAGAATTAAGAAAATTTTAGATACATGGCAAAAAAATGAAAACGTAAGTGCAACATAAAGCACATGGATTTTGTCAAAAGATAAAAAAATAAATAAAAGAAATTATATAAAACTTTTATAAAAAACTAAGAACAAATGTTCTACGTGAACCACACCCATGGAACTACTTAAGTAAAGTATTAACATGTTAAGACACTTACTAAAGTCAAGGTTTTTTATTGTTTAATTAAGTAAAATATTTTAATATTTATTTTTGTGCAATTTTTTTTTTAATAAATAAAAATTTTATTTTTAAGGATTAGAAAAATGTATTTTATGATTAGGTTTATCCTTATTTTTTAAGTTATGTTTTAAGACTTTGGTGTATATTTTACTAATGTACATAGTATCAGTCCTGAAATCAACATTATTTTTATCCTGCTGTACGTGTAGCATTTCTAGTGTCAACCGTTTATTAAGATTTTTTCCTCTCAAGCATTTTTGTTTCATTAAATTTAAACTCGTGATTATTTTTGAATGGAAAATAAAATATGTGGTACTCGCTGATGGTTTTTTATACCATTTTCATGTTCTTTATTTATAAGTGTCATATCCAAGAAATACATCCAAAATCACAAATTTTACACAATACAAAGAATTTAATAAGTAGGTAACTGAACTTAACCTCACCTGAATACAAAGCAGAAGTTGTAAAATATGTAAAACAACTACTACATCTCAACAGATTTCCAAAAGGAGTGGTAAATGGGTTGGTGAATGAATATGAGACAAATAAAAATAAAATTAACAAAATAATAATAACAATGGCGATGGTAGGAATGAAAAAACAACAAATAATAGGGATTTTTATTCATTAATATACGTCGAGGGCGTGGCTGACCATATGAGAAAAACATTGGCGCGAAATTTGAATTTTCGTAAAGAACAAAACAAGTAACGGGGAAATGCGCTCTAGTAGACCATGCTATAAAAAATAATTACGAGTTTAAATTTAATGAAACAAAAATGCTTGAGTGGAAAAAAATCTTAATAAACGGTTGACACTAGAAATGCTACACGTACAGCAGGATAAAAATAATGTTGATTTCAGGGCTGATACTATGTACATTAGTAAAATATACACCAACGTCTTAAAACATAGCTTAAAAAATAAGGATAAAACCTAATCATAAAATACATTTTTCTAATCCTTAAAAATAAAAATTTTATTTTTTAAAAAAAACAAATTCCACAAAAATAAATATTAAAATATTTTACTTAAACAATAAAAAACCTTGAATTTAGTAAGTGTCTTAACATGTTAATACTTTACTTAAGTAGTTCCATGGGTGTGGTTCACGTAGAACATTTGTTCTTAGTTTTTTATAATAGTTTTATATAATTTATTTTATTTATTTTTTTATCTTTTGACGAAATCCATGTGCTTTATGTTGCACTTACGTTTTCATTTTTTTGCCATGTATCTAAAATTTTCTTAATTCTCATGTAAGTAATTTATAACTTTTGTTATTTCTGATTATTAAATTGTAATGTTTTGTAAATACTGTTCAGCTACTGAGAAAGGCTCATGTGGAGCTCAAAACCAGTCGACCCGAGAATTTACATAAATTTTTGTGACTGCAATCCAGAAATTTTTATTACCTCTTTAATGACACGGCCTAATTTCCACTGAGTGGGGGCAATTGGACGTTTTTGATGACAACCATCTGATTGGGTTTCAAGTTGGTTGTAGGACTTGTCCATTTTAAGCGCTGTTGGAGCGTGTTGAGATATTCAGTATGCCACCTTTTCCAAAAATCCTGAGGGATTTTCTGTAATAACTGAGTAATGTGCTTGATTCCAGGTAAGAGCGATCTGGCAAACAAACAGCAGTTTCAAGCATAATAAAATGATTTGGTGTTAATGCGTGCATGTCATTAGGATCTGATGATAATGGACATAAGGGTCTTGAGTTTAGAATTGATTCGATTTGACATGTGTTAAATTCTTCGAGTGTCAGAACTTGAGAACCTACGATGAAATGAGGAGCAGAAGCTGAATTAAAGTGCCACTGAGTACCATCAGCAGTAAGGCGATTAGACAAATACTCATTGTAATGAGTTGACGTGGTAAATTTTTGAAATTCAGTAAAATAACTCTTAGTGACAACAAAATTTGTGCCTGTGTCACTGTAAATATGAGAACATCTGCCACGTCTGGCTAAAAAACGTCGGAAAGCGAGAATGAATGCCTCAGTAGTGAGATCCGATGCGATTACAAGATGCAGTGCTTTTGTAGCAAAGCAAACAAAGAGACATAGATATGCTTTAGTGGCTTTAAAACCTCTTTTTCTGTGAGGAGTGACATAGAAAGGCCCACCATAGTGAATTCCAACTACGTCAAAAGGTTTCAGTTGTTTGAGTCGATGCTCGGGTAAGTTACCCATGGGGGGATTGGGCGGAATAGGATGACAGAGAAAACATTTTATGCATTTTAAGGTATGACTGCGAATAATGCGGCGAGCGCCTAGGATCCAAAACCGGGGGCTCAAAATTGCTTGCAGAGTTCTGGGCGAAGGATGAAGATACTGTTTATGTATGATGATAGTCAATCACCAGGTCGGTTAAACGATGTTTTGAAGGTAAAAGTAGAGGATGTTTTTGGAAAACATTTAAAGTGGAATTTTGTATTCTTCCTCCGACCCGTAGAAGTTCTTTTTCATCAATAAATGGACTATAATTTTGCAGTGGTTTGGAGCATAATTGTCCTTTATTAAGTTTGTCAATATCATCAGCGAAAACTTCGTTTTGTGCAAGTTTCACCCATCGCAATAAAGCATCGTCATATTCTGAGGCTGACAGCAATGACTGCGTAGGATGTTCCTGGAATTTTACTCTTTTGAACCATCTGATGCATAATGCCGTGATCTGTAGCAGGCGGTGTAAATCAGAATACCGCTGCAGCAGAGTGTTATCAGGTTCATTGTTCACGACTAAAGATATTTTTGATTCAACTGATGCTTGTGGATCAAGTGATGACTCATCATATTGTTGAGATAATGGCCATGAGTTGCGGGTTTCTTTAAGCCAAGAGTGGCCTTTCCACCATAAGGAGTGTGACAATAACTCTTGAACGGACATACCTCGAGATGCGCAGTCAGCAGGATTGTCTTGTGAACGAATTTGATGCCATTAATTTTGAGAGAGATTTTGTTGAATTTCTGCAACTCGGTTGCTTACAAAGGTTTTTCATTTGTAAGGTGGGGCTCGGATCCAAGAAAGCGTAATAGTAGAATCCGACCATGCGAGTATATGAGAAGATGATAGTTGCAGTGTTTGTAATAAGTTTGCCATTAAGCGTGATAATAATAAAGCTGCACAAAGCTCTAAACGAGGAAGAGATATTCGTTTAAGAGGAGCTATTTTAGTTTTCGAAGCGATAAGGTATGTTGTACAAGATTGAGATTCTGACTGATCGAAGTGGATGTACACAACAGCTACATAACCTGCTTCTGATGCATCGCAGAAACCTATCAAGCTTAAGATAGCGTTTGATGAGTCTACATGACGTGGTATACGTAGAGTAGATAATTCTGGTAATTGTGACTTGAAGGTATTCTATTGTGAGACTAAAGTTTCCGGTACTTAAGCGTCCTAGTTAGTGCCGGATATCCGCAGCGCTTGCATGATTCGTTTAGCGATCATAATGATGGGCGACAGCCAACCAATAGGATCAAATATTCTTGCGATGTCTGATACGATGGTTCGTTTTGTGATGTCGCAGTTGGGCAAGTTGATTTTATATGTGAAGTGGTTTGAAAATGGATTCCACGATAGGTCCAGAAATTTGACAGCTTCTTTGTTTTGATCTTCATTTAACCTTCATAAGACCGAGCGGGGTACAGCCATACCCCAGATTAATGTTTTTTGTTGTAACTCAAAGGAAAAAAAATTATCCCTGTTTCCGTTCTTCTATCTTCAAATGATTGTTTTAGCTTCAATTACAAAAAATGTTTATCCATCTCTTTTCTTTTGTATTTGATTTACGACATTATTTTTGGCATGGGGTTTGTCTGTACCCCAGTTGGTCTTCTACGTCTGCAGAAATATTGTGCGCCAAAAGAGACCGGTTGAGGATGCATGCACTCCAACCTGTTCAACAATCACTTTTGACTTCCCACAAAATCGTCTGACCACGTCTGAGCATTTTCTTATTTCGCATTTTGTGGTCGTCACGCAAAATTAGTTGTTTGTTGGCGAGTGTACGGGTTTTATGGGAAACGATATTATTTTACATTATAGTAAGAATAAAGGTGCTGTTGACACAAGCGAAGGAATACACGACCCAACGAAAAACAAACCGTTGTTCATTGGCAATGTTTTACTATCTTCTTGATATTGGTAGTATCAACTCTTACAAACTCTGGATGACCAAATATCCATATTGGGAAAAGGGCAAACTCGATAATCGAATATTGTTTTTATTAGAGCTGGGTTATCTTTACAACAGGAAAAAAGATAAAAAAAAGTCGAAATCAGTGCTCCAAATGCGATAAAAATGTATATAAATGCATTCGAAAGTTCAGTTTATTTGTTATAAATGTGAGTAAAACATTTTTAATATTTGTACAATGTAATACATTATTTGTAGAAAAAAAAAAACAATAAAGTACATTAAAACTCCAGTTTATCCTTTAATTTACTTTTTAAACTCATTTAGTTGTCAATTTAACAAAACTGAGGGGAAAAAACTTGGGGGTACACGTATACCCCACTTGGTCTTAAACGTAAGTTTTTATGGTCGGTCTTATGAAGGTTAAAAATGAAAATTCGCGATTGTCTTCAGGAATATTTTCAAGCAAATCTGGATGATTGCTTGTCCTCTTGTCCAATTACGAATTTCGAGGCCATCAGTGCCGAGAAGTTTAATGAGATCCTGTTGATGATCAAGAGCTTCAGTTGATGAGTTGGCTCCACTTATTATATCGTCAGCATAGGTATCAGACTTGAGAACTTTTGCCGCTCGTGGAAATTTTGATTCTTCGTCATCAGCTAATTGATGTAGAGTACGAATAGCTAGAAAGGGGGCACAAGTCGTGCCATATGTCACAGTGTTGAGAATGTAAGATTGCGGTGGTAGAGTTGGATCAAAACTCCATAATATTTTTTGATAAATGCGATATTCGTCGGACACAAGAATTTGACGATACATTTGTCTAATATCTGCGGTGAAGATAATTCGGTGGAGACGCGATCGCTGAATAATTGATATGAGACCAGATAACAGATAGTCGTTGAGTGATTTATTTGTCGAAGTCTTTTTGGATCCATTGAAAACAACTCTGAGTTTTGTTTTAGAATTAGTTTCACGTAGTACTCCGTGATGTAGTAAATAGAATCCTTCACATTTATGGTCAAGATCTGAAGGCAAAAGTGCCATATGGTCTTGTTCTAAATAATCGCTCATGAATTTATGATATTCCATTTTTAGCTTGGGATCATTCAATAAGCGGCGTTGTAAGACATTGAAACATCGAATGGCGTTTGCATGAGAGTTACCTAATTCAGGAGGATATTCCTTAAATAGAAGAGGTACAATATAGCACCCAGAATCTAATCGTTTCTAAGGATGAGTTCGGTTTGGGAATGGAGCGCTTAGTGGTGGAGGGAAAGAGGAAGAGTGAACGGCCCAAACTCAGGTGGAGTGACAAGGTGGCGGAGAACTTGTGAGAAAGAGTGTGAAGTCTGGGGGACGCTATAGTCGGGAAGGAATGGAGAAGGATGCTAGGAGGGTGGAATGCCGACCCTGTGTAACACGGGAAAAGGCAAAGAGAAAGAAGAATCTGATCGTTTATGCTGAGATTCGAAAATATTATTGGCAAGCCGGTCTTCGTCAAACGCAACAGTATTCTTAGGAATGTCTTCCAGTTCCCAAAATTTCGATAATGATGCACATAGTGGATCGTGAACAGTTAATAAAGTATTAACAGTTTTTGAAATTATTGTAGTTGGTCCCGAAACTATACATCCTGAAGATGTTTCTAGTGCGATTGGGCCATTAGAAGTGACCAGTGAGTAGGTGAAAGTAGAGATCAGCACCGATTAAAAGTTCGATAGGTGCCAGTGTGATAAAATCTGGATCTGCTAGTTGTAAGTGGCGGAATTAATGAAGCAAGTTAGATGGAAGATGCGTCTTTGGTAAATTTTGAACGATTTGAGACACAATTATTGCAGAGAATGTATCTTGCAGTCTCATAATGTGATGAACATATGTGGAGCGTTGTAGTACCTCGTACAATATTTGTAGCGGCCGTGTTTCCAAATCCGGAAATGTGAATATCAGCGGAACGACTACCTAGATTCAAACGGCGTGAACATTCTTCAGTGATATACGAAGATTCGCTTCCACTGTCTAAAAGTGCGCGGACTGGTTGCCATGAACCGAATGAATCTTGCACTTGAACGATTGTGTGAAAGCAAAGAAGTGCTTTCTGTAGCTTCAGCATTGGGAGGTGAAGGACTGGCGACGCTGTAATTATTTGAGTCATTTGCACGGGGCGTATCACTCGTATTGGAGGGTTGATTTAAGTGTAAGAGAGTATGGTGGCGCTGATTGCATTTGCGACAATTTATTTTTGATTGGCAATTTTGTGTACTATGAAAAGCTGATAAACAATTGCGACAACAATTGTTGGTGCGAACAAAATTGAGACACTTAGGTGGTTCCATGGATTGGAATGTATGACATCTGAATAAAGCGTGGGATTTAGCACAAGCGATGCATTTGACAGGATTAGTAGTCGCCAGGAAAGATAAGAATTGGTTTCTGCAATTCTAATAACATTTGTATGTGATGAGAACATATTAGTCGTTTCTGAGCATATCGATCTTTCAACAGAATAGTTGTCATCAGTGAGACTTAAGTTTTTCATCAGTGACATTGGTTTCTTTTCTAAAACAGATTTCAAGTTTTGGAATTTTTGTGCTGGACGTAGACTGTCGTTTTCATGAATGGAACTGTTGAAAAGACCATAAAATGAGTTCCAATTCGCAATATTGCCAGAGAAATGTGGCAAGTCTAATTTAGGAAACCTTGCAAATGTATGCGACTGTGAGGATGTTAGTGAAGAAAACGTGTTATTTGAAGTATCAGCATTGGATGGTTCGCAGAATGGCGGATTTTTAAATTGAATTTTTATTTTGCGTACACATGTGAAAAAGTCATCGTATTCTATGAAACGTTCTTCTTGTTTATCAGCGTTAGTAGAGTGGGTCATAATTTGTACATGATGAGTTTTGAAATAAGGAATAGATGGTGTGAGTATTTTAAGGGTTGTACGGAGGTGAGATTGAGAGGGATGATAGTAACGAAGCTGCAAGTGAAAATGATAGTAAGATGATTATGATATAGATGAAAGTGAAGTATGTGATGCATTAGCGCGTCTAAGGAATGGTAAGGCTGCGGGTTTGGATGGGATTACAAATGAGATGTTGAAGTATGGGGGAGAGAAAGTATTTGATTGGTTAATGTATTTATTTAGATTTTGTCTAAAACGTTGTGTAGTTCCAGATGATTGGAAAAAAGCTGTTATTTGTCCTTTATTCAAAGGCAAAGGCAGTTCGAGTGAATGTACAAATTTTCGCGCGATAAGTCTGTTGAGTGTGGTAGGGAAACTCTTTGGTAAGGTTTTAATTCATAAGGTGCTAACCTTAACAATTTCAAAAATTAGTGGCGTTCAGGGTGGTTTTTTTGCCTGACAGAGGATGTGTTGACCAATTGTTTGCTCTTCGTATGATTGTAGAGAAGTCACTTCACAAGAACAAGAAGGTGCTCTGTGGCTTTCTAGATTTAAAGAAGGCGTATGATAGTGTTCTTAGAGATACTTTGTGGGGTGTACTAAGAAAGTACGGCGTGAATGGAAACTGGTTGGGAGCGATTCGAGCGTTGTATGAGGGTAGTGAAGCTGCTGTGAGAATAGATGGTAGGTTGAGTAGTTGGTTTCGTATAAATGTAGGTGTTAAACAGGGTTGTGGTATGTCTCCGTGGTTGTTTAATTTGTATATGGATGTGTTGTTGCGGAAGGCGTTGAGTGGGTTTGATGGTGTACATATTGGTGAAAGTATTGTGCCTGCGTTAGCGTATGCGGATGATTTAGTTGTCTTAAGTGAAAATGAAGAGCAACTGAGAAAAATGATAGAATAAACGAAGTTGGAAGAAGTATGAATTTAATGTTGAATGTTGATAAATCTAAGGTGTTAGTATTTGAAAGGAGTGAATTAATGACTGAGTGCAATGTGTTGGTGAATGGAGTAAAACTGGAGCAGGTGAATGAGTTTGTATATTTGGGTAGCATGATGTCGAGGGATGGACGAATTGACCGTGAAATTGATAGGAGGGTGAATGCGGGATGTAAGGTAATGGGTGCTCTGGGCACGTTTGCTCGTAACGTAAACGTATCTAGAGAAGCTCGGTTAAGTGTATATAATGGAGTGCTGGTGCCTGCTTTGATGTATGGAAGTGAATGTTGGGCATAGACGAGAAAGCATAAAAGGAAAGTGACTGCTGTGGAAATGAGGTATTTACGTGGTGTTTGTGGATATACAAGACGTGTTCGCGTGAGGATTAATTTGGTGTATGAAGAATGTATGGTTAGGAAGAATGTAGTTAAGAGAGTTGGAGTGAGTCAGTTGAGATGGTTTAGTCATGTGGAGAGAATGATGAGTAAACGACTTGTAAAACGCATATATGTTGGTAAAGTTGAGGGTGTTCGATTGCGTGGCCGTCCAGTGTGTAAGTGGATGGATGTGATTGGTAGTGTTTTGAAGGAGCGTAAGTTTCCCAGTGGAAAGAGAAGAAGAGCATGTATGAATACGATTATGAATGTGGCCGAGGCGAAAGAAGTTTGCCTGGATAGGAATGTGTGGCGAAGGATGATTGTTTCGTAATTATTGTGGTGTGAAGATGTATGGTTAGTAAGAATGTTTTATGACAATGGAGAGACAGCTGAACTTTAATGTGGACGAGAAGAATGAAGTATGTTTGTACAGGAATGTGTAGCGAAAGATGATTTTTGTGTAACTATTATTGTGGTCCGGATGCGATTATTCGCTACCGAAAATCGGTCACTTTAATATGTTATTATGTATGAATACGTTTATGAATGTGGCTGAGGTGAAATAAGTGTGCGTGGATAGGAATGTGTGGCGAAGGATGATTGTTGCGTAACTATTATTGTGGTCCGGATGCAGTTATTCGCTACGAAAAATCAGTCACATTAATATGTTCTTTGTATGAATGTTATGATGATTTTGGGCAAGGCGAAAGAAGAATGTTTTTAAAGAGTTAAGTGATTCAGTGGAGCTCTTACTTTCATCCCTTTTCTTATTATTTTCGGGTTTTTGCTAAGCCACTAAGTGGGAAACGCGTGATTTTATGTATGTATGTATGTATGAGTTTTGAAATCATTAATATTTTCTGAGAGCATTTCATACTGTGTGCGAGCTTCATTTAATTTTGCTGGATCCTTTTTAGCTTGGTCCATGAGACATTCCAAAGTCTCGACGAATCGTTTGCAAAAATTGCGACAAACTGAAGCTGCTAATATATCAGTCATGATAATGTTGTGTTTTTTATGACACACGCCAAAGGAAAATTGTGTAGAGATAAATGTTGTAAGCAGTTATCCTTGGGCCTGTCACATCCGGCTCGAAGGACCAATGTTGCGGCGCAGGTCACTATTTCAATTGTAAGTAGAAATTAATTGGACGTGGAGCGCCTAGTGTGCAGGGCTTCACAAGAAGGGTGTGCTCGAGGAGTAAGAGGAACATGAAGGTTGGCCCATAAATATTGTATAGGAATACGAAGCTACTAACCTTGAATCGAACAACAGTAAAAGATAGAAGCGAATAAGCAGTAAAACGAGTGCGCAGGATTCAAAAGAATTAATAATGAAGTCTGTAAATAATGTGGTTCAAGTATACATAGGTTTCGGGCCCAATTCGCTCATCATCAGCTATTAATAACAATCATATACATAAATATTTGATAACAAGTAAAAGTTGATTATCAAAATTTCTTAATAACATGATCAATAAAGTTACCTCTAAATCAGAGTATATTGTTAAGAATTCTTTTGATTTGGTAGACGACATTTCTAAAGTCAATATTCCAGCAAATCATATTCTATTATCGTTAGACGTAACCGCTTTGTGTCCTTCCATTCCACAACAATTGGATTGTATACATGAAATTTGGGAGCAAATCCAACAGCATACTGACTTAACCAAAGACCAATTTATTAGAGGTTTAAATTTAAGCTTTGAAGCTTCAGTTTTCACATTTAATAACCAACAATATCAGCAACTTGACGGTTCCCCTATGGGTGCTAGTATTAGTAGCACGCTGGCCAAATTAATTTTACAGAAAATTGAGAATAATATAATTAAAAACAAAGAATTGAGCATCATATATTATAAAATTTATGTAGATGACTGCCTGTTGATTGCTCCCAAAGAAAAAGTAAATGATATTTTAAATAAATTTAATAGTTATCACCCCCGTATTAAATTCACAATCGAATTAGAAGAGAATAATAGTATAAATTTTTTAGATGTCACCCTAATAAAAAATAAAAACTCAATCATTACAAATTGGTTTCAAAAACCAACTTCATCAGGGAGATATTTACTTTACAATTCAAATACAAACATTAAATATAAAATTAGCGTAGTCCACGCACTCATTGACAGATGCATCCTACTTTCCACACAATAAATTTCACAAACGAAACACCCAAAAAGTGTATAACATGCTTCAAGATAACGGTTATCCTACATATGTCTTAAATAAATTTATTAACAAAAGACTAAACACTCTTAAATACCGTAATAACAATAACACTACATGCGTTGTGGATGGAAGGATACAAGAAGAACACGCGATTTATACTAAAATACCTTATGAACGTAAACTAAACATAGCCATGCAAAAAGCTTCCGAAATTCAAATGTTAAAATAACTAACAATAATTTAATTAACACTGGCCCATTATTCACGAAATTAAAAGACAAAATTGACCCACTTGACCAAAAAAATGTCGTTTACCAAATCAATTGTGGCCATTGCGAAAAAAATTATGTGGGCGAAACATCGCAACCAATTAAAAAACAACTATATCAACATAAATATCATTGTAATAGACTAAATCCAAACCATAGTGTGTTATGCAAACACCACTGTCAAACAGGGCATAAGTTTAATTTCCAAGATGTTAAAATCCTACAAAAAGTCTCACACAGAAATGCTTGATTGTTGTACGAAACATATCACATTAACAGTAACAAAGACACTAAAACCAACAATCAAACAGATTTTAGAAACAATATCAAATATTTAAATAATTTCATGTACAACTTTTGAATTTAGCGCCTTCCTATTCTCCACCGTTATTTTTTATCTGTTTATTATTATGTTACCTGTCTGTACGTTGCTTTTCACAGTTGACACGGTGTTTATCATTCAGTCTCTCGCCAGCTGTTCTGTTGGTCGTGTCTTTTGTTAACAATGAGACTTTTTATTATTTTTTGACGACGGAAGGTCGTGTTGACCTTCTACTATGTTTCAACATTATGTATTAATGTAGATTTACGCTCAATTATTAGGGTAAGTGGACAACTTTTACTTGTTATCAAATATTTATGTATATGATTGTTATTAATAGCTGATGATGGGCGAATTGGGCCCGAAACGTCCTTATGAATATGTAATCTAAATAAACTAAATGGAACTTCAAGGCCTACTTATTTATTATTGATATATTTTAATAACTTAGATTTATTTGGTATTTGCCGATTTTTTCTTAGATTGGTTAATTCTTCACGAAATGAATCAAGCTGTGCCTATCTTATTAAAATAGTGTTGGCATTTTTCAATTCATTCATTGTGATTGGACCTGTATATCTTTTATTCTTTGGCAGTTTACAGTTTTGTGGAAATCTTTGTATAAAACAAGTAATTTTTTTTAATTTACTTAATTTTGAATAGTTTTGAAATAAACCAAATGAATTTTCAGCTACATAACATGTCTGAGTCGGTTGTTTTAATTCAGGTAAATTTGAGTTGATTGTTGTATATTGTTCTGGCCAATTATTTTTATTTTCTGACAACCATTTGGGACCTTGCCACCATAATTTGTTAGTAAGTAAAGTATCTGCATATGCTCCACGTAATGCGATTGTCAATGGTAAGTACGTGTCACTAATTTTTATTTGATGTTTTGGACAATATATCTGTAACTCGGTTGGCCACAAAACTTTTTAATAAATGTGGAAATGTATTAGTCCATCCCAACACTACAGTTGTATCAGTCCAATATGTTACACGATGTAATGATAAATTCAGTGATTGCGCTGTTTTGGTAGCTAATTTGGTTAGCAATACTGCTCCACATAATTCCAATCTTGGAGTAGTCAATGTTTTCAAAGGAGCAACTCTAGTTTTTGCGTAGATTAAATTAACCTTTACAGAATTATGTTCATCAGTAACTCTCAAATATAGACAAACTGCATAAGCTTTGTTGGATGCATCATAAAACCCATACAATTCGATTTGAGCTGTCGTATTACTTACGATAAATCGTGGGATTTTAATGTTTTCAAATTGTCTTGCAATATGAATAAAGTTTTAAAATCAGCATAAGACTTGCTGTCTAAATGATCATCCCAACCTATTTTAGCTTGCCAAAGATTTTGAAAAATTACTTTTGCAGGAATTATAATTGGACTAATCAATCCCAAAGGGTCCAATATTTGTGATATAAGTGAGAGTACAATTCGTTATGTTGTTTTACGTGTGTTATTTTTATATATACCGTGTATTCCAATTGATCTTGAGGATTCAAGTAAATTCCCAAAGTTTTTACTGATATATTTCTTTGTAAATTTGTAAAACTTCCTTTTCATTTACAGCACCTCCTAAAAAGTCGTCCATATAAAAGGAATTTTCAATTAGTTCACATGTTCTTGTATATTTATGTTTATTATTTATAGCCAATTGTACCCAGAAGCTGCTGCTTGCCAATATGTCACCGTTTTTAGCTCATAATGTTGACTAGGTTCATTTGGATTTGTTCTCCAAACTATTTGTTTTAAGCACCGTTGAGATTTATCAATTAAAACTTGCCTGTACATTTTTTCAATGTCGGCTGTTAGCGCTACTGCATTAATAAGAAATTTTATTATCAGTGAAACTAGGTCATTTTGAATTGTTGGTCCTACTCTTTGTAGCTGATTTATAGACAGTCCGTCAGGTGGTATAGCTGATCCATCAAAAACTACACGATATTTAGTAGTGAGACTATCTGATTTTTTGACTAAGTAATGTAGTAAATAATAAGTTTTTGTAGAACTGGAATTATTTTCTGTTAACTTTGTCATATGGCCAAGTTGCTCATATTCTTCTATAAAATAAAAGTATGCTGTTTTAAGTATTGGATTACGTTCAAATTTTTGTTCCATTGCTAGAAGTTGCTTAATTGAAAAATCCAATGTGTTACCCAAAGAATCAACTGAATCAGGTAATGGCATATTTACAATTAATTCACCATAAGCATCTCTAGTAGTAGTTTTATTAAAATGATTTAGACATTCCTCCTCCTTAGAAAATTTTGATGCTATTGAAATTTCCTCTAATGTCCAAAATTTCTCTAATTGAAGATTAAGATCATTCTGATTTATGCATAAAGATGTGTTTGTATGATTTGATACTAAATTATATGTATACAGCACCTGCAGTTATCCATCACAGTTTTGTACTTTAAAGTACTGGTTTGTTTTTACCAAGGGAAAACTGTTCTCGATTAAGAATTTCAAAAAATATATTTGCACCAAGAAGCATATTAATGTTACCACTGACATTAAATGTTGAATCTGCTAATGTTAGATTTACTGGAATATTTAATTCCGAAATATCTATAGATGGCATCAGTAAATTGGTAGTAATATTACCAATGACTATGCAAGTAATATTTTTAAAATAATTGTTATTACATGATTTAATAGTTACATTATATTTCAATGACGTTTTTGATACAACTTGATATAAGCCGGAAATATTCGTTGTTGATTAACAGCATTTTAATTTTATTTTTTTGCATAGAGTAGTTCTAATAAAATTGGACTGGGAGCCCGTATCTAATAAAGCTCTAATCATGTAGGATTTATAATTATGGTCACATACCTTCACCAATGCAATTGGTAAAAGAGTTTGGACTTATCTTGGTGTACAACGAAATGCAACAGAATTTTGTATGTTTGTTTTTCCTTGTGTTCTTCTGGTCTTATTAATTGTCGTTCTCTGTTCATCAGTATGTAACAAACTATTGTGCTTATGATTGCATAGATAACTATGCTTTCCTTGACAATCTTCTTTTTCATGTCTAGGGCGTAGGCAGTTGCTACATTTCAGTCGCTTAACTTCTTCGATTCTTGCAGAAATTGGAAGCGCTAAAAATTTATAACATTTATATATTGAATGTTTCGGTTTATTACACATTTGACAGTTAGTGTTAACAACTGTAGATGCAAATGCATTTTTTTTTCTAGTTTTATACGATTTAATTTCTTTAATTTTTACTACTTACACAAGTATTCCAAAAATTCTTTAAAAGTTGGCTTTTTGGTACCTTTTTGTTCTTCCCATTCTCTTCGTGTTCTTTTATCAAGTTTAATTGATATTAAATAGATTAGAATAGTACCCAGGTTTGAACTGGCTCTTTTAATACTTTTAAAGCCCTAATATGAGTTTGATATGTGTCTATTGTTTGCCTTAAGTTGATATGGGTTTCTTTTACCAAAGATGGCATATCAAACAATGCTTTCATATGGGTATGAATAACCAAACATCATAATTATCATTGGTTGTTTCAATTGCACTTATTAATTGAAAAGCGTCACCTATTAGCAAACTTCGAAGATACCTGAACTTTTCAATATTTGTCAAAGTATCATTTAAATGAATAGTAGATTGAAATGAATCCTTAAGCAATAGCCATTTTGTGTGTTCGCCACTAAATTTCGGCAATGTAG
Source organism: Ophonus ardosiacus (assembly GCA_943142095.1). Classification (NCBI taxonomy): domain Eukaryota; kingdom Metazoa; phylum Arthropoda; class Insecta; order Coleoptera; family Carabidae; genus Ophonus; species Ophonus ardosiacus. Next base: position 24,887,564 of record OW964834.1, on the reverse strand, counting down.
GAAGTTGAATTTTTTATGTGGTTGTCAATTTTGACAGTGATGTTTCAATAGCTGGATGAATATTTGACTGATCATTTGGTTGATTAATAGATGTATTAGCTAGTTGATTTACATTCTTACTCGTTTCCACAATTTCACGCGCTTTTGACACTACATCAAAGAAATAGTCTTCGAATTCCACTCTATTATCTGATAACAATTTTATTTCTTCTTTAGTTGAATCAATTGCTTCTATTTGACATTGAATAGTTTCAAATTTGTCCCAAAATTCTTCAACTTTTTCTAATCTAACTTTTAAATTTAAAATATTTCTATTTTAATCGTGAAAATTGTCAAAAAATGTCATAAATCTTTTTACATTAGATTTAATGTTACCTAAGGCTTCCATGTTGGTTTAATAAGTGCAATGATAAATGACGTGACGAAAAGTGACGTAACAAGGTATGTAAATGGCGCCAAATGTCTTCACGTTGTCTGGATTAAATTTTTGAAGCAGAAATTCTTCTTTATACACAAACTAATTGTCTTTAGGAATTGGAACTGTAGTTCCTTTGAATATCACTAGACACACAATAGCAGCTTTATAATTGTACTTGTTGTTATAATATTATAATAATAATAATAATAAGAATAATAATAATGACAATAATAATGACAATAATAATAATAATTATGATAATTTAATAGAAGTATCTGCACCACCTGATGAAAATATAATAACAAATGATGCGGAAAAGCAGTTAAATACAAAAATTTGTGCATTGACACCAAACGTATGTGGAAATCTAAATGTGAATTAATACCAATAATAATGGGAGCGACGGGTTATGTAAATAAGGAATTTAGAAAAAACGTCAAACGCATCCCTGAAAACCACGACCCACTGGAAATACAAAAGCAAGCATTATATGGAACAGCCCACATAATTAGAAAAGTACTTACATGAAATCCCTTATATCCTGAAATGTATGGTTTACAGCTGGTATAAAGAAGAAACCAGCTAGGATACCTGAAGATCACATCCATGATGTTCTCCGAACTACAAAATAAATATATTATCCCATGCTGTGTAATAACCAATGTGAAATAAAGATAATAATAATAATTATTATTATTATTATTATTATTATTATTTATTTAATTTGCCATCGGGTACTTGACCCATACAAATAATTGACAGCATTTATATTGTATTACGTACATTAAGAAATAATATTATATAGAACTATAGAACAATAATATTTCATTAACAGTGTAATAGATATAGAAAAGGTAATATAACATCAGAACAAAATCATATCAATAGTCTAAAAATGGAAACTAACATATGTAAGTATTAACAATGGAGTACCAACAATTATTCATTAAAAGGTAATGAATATAGAACACCAATAAAGTATAAAAGAGATTTTGACTTATATAATATTTAGAGTTAGTTACTTTTTTTTAAATAAATACATATTACAATTGAGACCACCAACAATTATTCATTGAGACAAAAACTACGTATTTTGAATGCATTTAATGTGTAATAGAAGATATTATTTATTTTTTTTAAATCTAGATTTTTTAGGATCATAATAAAGTTTTGGTTTATTATTTCTTTATCTTGAAAAATTTTTGACAAAAATGAGTTTCTTATATTTTTATAAACTGGACATTCTATATAAAAGTGAAATATGTCTTCATTTTTTTTATGTTACATATTGTACATAGTTCATTACTATTTATCTCGTATTTTATGTCCTTATAAAAAATTTTCAAACCTGTATTCTAGCTTAGTCTAATTTGGCAAATTATTTGGTGTTTTATAATGGGCAGTTTCATTTCCAAATATGACTCTAAACTCTCGTTATTTTTTAACTGCTTGTACAGTAAACTAAATGATGTCAGTTGGAGTCTGTTTATGTCTCTCTGTTTTAATGTATTAGCGTGTGTAGATATAATTTCATCTAATTTTATATTAGATAACTGTTGCTCACTCCAAACAGATTGATATCCTTGTTTGACAAGAAAAAGTCTGATTTGTGAGCACCAGTTAAGATTTTCCTTATTGTATTCATATTCATCTAAATTCTTTTGTCTATTATATATTATTTTAGGAAGGCGTTCATCCGTCATTTTTAAAATGGTTGACCACCAACTTGATATCCTTTTCCACATTTCTGTCGCCAAATGGCTAACCCCTGTCTCTAATCTAATAAAGTAGTTTGGAGTATTCTTAGGTAATCTTAAAATACTTTTTAAGCAATATACTTGAATTTGTTCTATTATGTCCTCATGTTGAAGCCCCCAAATTTCTATCACGTAGAGAGATGTAGCGTGCACTATAGAACTAATAAGTTTAATTTTTTCTGACCAACCTTCGGATTTTCCTTTACTTAGTATACTTTTAACTTTTTTAACTGACTTTTTATAACTACATTTAGCTGCATTGTTAAATTTGCCAGAGGATGAAAAAAGGGTACTTAAATAATTACAACTTTTTACTGTCTCTATAGGATCATTATTAAAAAGGAATGCACCTGGAATTTTTTTTGGACGCCCTTTGAAAAACTGTACAATTTTTGTTTTATTGGTATTGACTTCAAGATGATTAACTAAACAGTACTGATTTAGGATCGTTAATTTTTTCTTTACATCTACTGGTGATTTGCACAAAATCACCAAATTATCAGCATACGCTAGTATAGACACATCATTAATACCATCAATGTTTATGCCCTCCGCCCCAGCTTGTCTAAAGTAATACCATATAACGTTTATGAAAGTTGCAAACATTAAAGGGGAAAATATTTCCCCTTTTAAAACACCCTGAGTCACCGGTATAGGATTTGAATATTCATTTCTTATTTTTATTTGTAGTACTGCGCTATTATAAAGGTTTTGTAGAATTCTTATTACATTACTTGAAAATCCTGCTTTAAATAATGTGTGCCATAAAATACTTTGATTGACGCTATCGAATGCTCGCCGGAAGTCTACGAATATCGCGTATACATTGTTACTTTTAAGGCGCAAACTTAGCTGAATAGAAGAAGCAAGGATATAAATATTGTCCCTAGTTCCCCTGTTTCACCTAAAACCTGTTTGATGTTCGTTTAGTGTGTCATTTATTTCACACCATCGTTGCAGTCTATAATAAAGATAATAATAATAATGAAAATAATAATAATAATAATAATAATAATAATAATAATGAAAATAATAATAATAACAATAATAATGATATTATTAATAATAATACAAATAAAATAAATAATAATAATATTAATAATAATAAAAATGATATTATTAATTATAATAATAATAATAATAATAATAATAATAATAACATAATGAGAGTAATTATAATAATAATAATAATAATAATAATAATAGTAATAATAATAATAATAATAATAATAATAATAATGAAAATAATGATAATAATAACAATAATAATGAAAATAATAATAATAATAATGATATGATTAATAATAATACAAATAAAATAAATAATAATAATATTAATAATAATAAAAATGATATTAATGATTATAATAATAATAATAATATAATGAGAGTAATTATAATAATAATAATAGTAATAATAATAATAATAATAATAAAAATAACAATATTAATAATAATAATGAAAATAATAATAATAGAAATAATAAAAATTGTGATAATAAAATTAATAATAATAATAATAATAAAGTAGTAAATAATAATAAATAAATAGTACATAATATATAATAATAAATAATAATAAATCATAATACTAATAAATAATAATATATAATGCTAATAATATTAATAAATAATAAGAATAATAATAATAACAACAGTAATAAGAATTAATAATAATATCCTAAATGCTGAACTTAATTCGCCCAATTAAGGTGTCGAGAAGAGAGATAATTCAGGTTCACAATTCTCTTGATTTTTGGATGTTTCGGTGGTCCAAAGGTCTCCATCTTCAGCATTATACATTATTGTTTTCTAAGTTTTACATTTATTGTTGTGTGGTAATATGTGTTTGCTAACAAAACCCCGAAACGTCCAAATAAATGTTAAAATCAAGAGAATTGTGACCATGAATTATCCCTCTTCTCGACACCTTGATTAGGTGAATTAAATTCAACATTTAGAATCTTCAAACAAGGTACCAGCAATAAGAAAAAATTAATAATAATAATTAATAATAATAAAAATTAATTATGATAATAATAATAAATAATAATAAGAATAACAATAATAATAATCATAATGAAAATAATAATAATAGTAGTAATAATAATGGCAATAATAATAATGATAATAATAATAATAATGAAAACAATGATAAAAATAATAATAAAAATAATGTTAATAATAATGAAAATAAAAATGATAATCATAATATTAATAATATTAATAATAATAAATAATAATAATTAATCATTATATTAATAAATAATAATAAATAATGCTAATAATGGTAATAAATAATAATAATAATAACAATAGTAATAATAAGTAATAATAATATTAATTATAGTACTAATAAATAATAATAATTATAATAATACTAAATAGTAATAATAATATTAATAATAATAATATGAATTAATATTAATAATACTAATAGTATCTGGTTGCCAATCTGGTGCCCCGGGTTCGATCCCGACCAGTGCAGACTTTTAAACGCACAAAAGTGATCCCTGTGGTGCGCTCTCCACACCAGCTATGAGTGCCCATGAGTTGAGGCTTGGTAAGCGCCCACACGGTAAAAATATATCGTTATCATTACCGATGTCTACATGTGTTGTAGATACTGTCACACACTGTCATGGGTAATAGGCCGTGATGATATATTTTTTTATATTAAATAATAATAATGATAATACTAATAATGATAATGATAATAATAATAATAATAATAATAATAATAATAATAATAATAATAACAATAATAATGAAAATAATCATAAAAATTCAAAGATTATAAGAAATTTTGTCAAATATTAAATGATGATGGTTTTTTCTCTTATGGTATTCAGTATTATCTTTATCAAGTAAATAATTTATTATTTCATATTACAATTGAATGATATCACACCACTGTTAAATGAAAAACAAATAGTGTCTAATACCGTTGGAAATCATACCAATTTCAATTTTTTTATAGAATCTATTCCTATGCTTATCCATTTATTTGAGCTTGTATTTAAAGAATACCTATATTCAAGTAGCAACTATTTATCATATTTCGGTGCTGTACTTCTATTATTTTTAAGCGCATTTGTTCTTTTTACCTTCCGTCACCTTTAGGTAAGGAAGGTATTGTCTTTGGTCAAAAAATTTGGTGGTGAGTTTTTAATGAATAAGCACGTTTTATGATCCCTACAATACGAATTTACTATTTTTAAGATGATGTCTGTATGTATGTATGTATGTATGTATGTATGTATGTATGTATGTATGTGTGTGTGTGTGTGTCCGTGTGTGTGTGTGTGTCCGTGTGTGACAAATTTTTCTCCGACGATAACTTCAATACTACATTTCTAAAAATTATAATTCTTTCGTATTCCTCTTCTGTACATCCCTATGAAGAGTTGATTAGATTTTGGTTATAATTGACCCATTGGAAGTACCCTTATTTGAAGTTTTTAACAGTTTTTCTTAAAAAAACGCAGTTAAATATTATTTTTTGACATTTTATTATTATATTTATTAAAGGAAATACTCTTCTCTATATGGTTTGATTATACATTTTCCTTCATATTCAATAGATGTAGAGTTAAAGCATTATAAAGAAATTAATTTTCAAAAATTAGTCTGCTTTGCAATTTATCATGGAAACAGCTGCTCATTCAAAAAATTCTAATTGACAGATGTCTGTTGCAAGTGCAAAACCAAATATGGAAAGTATGGGATCAAAAATTAGTGTCATAGTGTTCCTCGCAAGTGACAAGCAGTGAAAGGCTAAAGAGAAGATGCAAGGACTGTATCGCAGAAGACTTGAGAAAGGAAAGACTGTGTAAAGAAGATGCGTTGGACAGAAATGAGTGGAAGAGAAGTGGAAACAGCGACCCCTAATAAAATAGAGGAACACTGAAGATGAAAGAAGGAAGTGTCAAGTGCATTTTACTTAGTGTATGTTTATGTCATAATTTTATTGGATTTATAGAACCTTTTCAAATGAAGTTTTGATATGGAATTTGTAAAAAAAGTATGTGTTCGTGTTCGATTTTACATGATATTATATAGAAACTGTTCCACGGTTCTTTTGGTATGGGATTTGTACAAAATACATCGAATTGACGGAAGGTCTTGTGCTGGCCACAACAGATTTTTTTTGAAATATAAAACAATTTTAGTGTGTTTGTCAATTCTTCGGAAGATTTGACACCGCACAATTTTTATTTATAATAAATGGTAATATCAATTTTTCATTTGTATAGTATTACTCTTATCTATTTGTAACACTATTTGTGGGAATATTTATTATGTAGATTACAAATAAATTTCATTAATTTAAATTTACTTATATACAAACCGTTTACCGGGAACGTTGTATTTTCTATCATGTACGTGTTACTACTTCAGTTATTTTCGTTTATAAGAGCAGTGCATTATTATTTCAAGGCCCAAAGAAAAATATAGTTACATAGATGCAAACAAATTTTTATATCATTTTTGATGGAGAGTAATCCGAAGTGTAAAAATGCTTTAATTAGGTATCAAAAAACAAAATTTAATTAATGCATTACATTGGTGTTATCACGGATATAATAATATTATTTATAATATTATTGAAGAGGTATTTAAACTACTGGCCAAATATACAAATTTTAATTTTATTAGAACAGTAGAACATGACAAAGCAAATATATTTATTACCTTTGATAATACGAAACATTACAAATTAAACCTGAAACTTGTAGTGAATTTTATGATGGACCAGGAGATGAATTGGTGTATGCAAATTTGCCAAATCTAAACTTATTTTCTGATATTTATATTGATATTATACCAGAACAGGAAAAAATATATCAAAGTTTATTCCAAGTACTATGTCATGAAATAGACCATGTATTAGGACTAGAGCATTCTAATGAAATAATTGCAGTAATGTAGCCATATAATATGAATAACATATTTCAAAATTCTATGTGTGATTTAAATATGGATTACATAATAGCAATTTAAAGTTTATATGATGTGAAGAGTAATTCCGTAACACCGGAAATACTTTAAATGTAAATGATACAGATACTTTAATATTGTTATGTGGTTTAAAGGATATTAAAAACTTCCTAATTTTTAATAAAAAAAAATATGTGTTTTATAAAAAGCGGGTATGGTATAAAGAACTCACTGATAATAGTTTAAAAAAAAAAAACTAAGTGGTTACCATTCTTACCAAAAGATTTTAAAATGTAACAGCGGCATATTTAAGACTAAATGGATATGTAGTATTAATAGTTAATGATAAGAGTTGTAATATAAAATATTCATCATTATTATTGCATCAATTTCAGGGACAATTTAGCGCGAAATTCAAATGGACTAAGTATGAGAGAGGCATATATCTGCGTACAATTTGGCGCTAAATTAAAATTGACTAAATATAAGACACGCATAATCTGCATAAATTTTTTTAAAATATGATTTTTTTATAAATTTAATAATAAAATATGAATTATATGAAATTGTTACAAACGAACGAAAGAATATAGTAATTAATATATACCTATTTATATTCCACGGATATCAGTAAACAAAGAGCTAACGGCTGCTTATTAACAAAACTATTCTGCACTATTTTATGAAACATGAAAATGTAATGTTTACCGAAACAAATGCAAAACTAAAATAACTTTTACATTTCTAATTTTATATAACAAACCACAACACGTGGCAACACAAGAGCTCAAAAAACCGATATACGATAAGCAGTAAGAGCAGAACGATAGAATAAAGGATATGTCTAATCTCATAATCGCCGCTTTGCGCAGTACTCAGTGCGCCTCCCTGAAATTTTCCCCATGAATAGCATATTTGTCACACCCAATAACCATACGCTCTAGCAGTCTATATACATATATATATTATAATAATAATGATAATAATAATAATAATAATACTTTCTTTCCTTGTGAAAAAAAAAACTCATTCAAAGGTTTGGCAACTTAGTTGTACATATTTATCATAATTATAAAATAATAGTACATTAGTTTGCGCTTAAATATTTTGTGCAAAACGAATTTTAAACCAAATACACCAAGATATAAATTTGGAAATAATTATGGAAATCAAATACGAAGGCCAATCAATAACATTCGTAAGCCAACCCTAATGAATATTTCTACTCAAAATACCCTGCCACGAAATACGGCATTAAAACGACAAAGAGTAGGGTCTACGACTCAATCCCAAAATTATCCACAAAGTCTTTAGTTAAATTCTGAAGAATTATATAATATAGATAAGCCTAACCAAAGTAGTTATGTAGACATTTTGGACTATGTTTACTACGATTACGCACAAATATTCGAACAATCAGAAAATGAAAACACAAATGAAACAGCCGAGAATAATTTTAGGGGAACAATCCTCGGCCCAAGATCAAATATCTCAACTCACTTTGAATTAATGAATTGCACAATAAATCAAAGCAAACTCCAGTGTATAATATTTCCCGAAAATAATTTTAAAGTGCTTATAGGCACAGGTGGCACAAAATCATTTATGAAACCAAATATTGCATTGAAAATTTATAAAGTCCTTATCACTCGAGATCCGTTTCCGATTACAACAGCACATGGCACGTCCACAGATTTGTATAGTACAAAAGTTCCTGTTTGAAAAATATTTATTTCAAATAATACCTGTCATATTTTAAAATATCATTCATTTAATTTTCACGATCAATTTGATATTTTACTTGGCATGAATAATTTGAAATATCGGAAAATATCAATTGGTACAGCAAAGATTTAATTATTTCTCCAAACTTAAGAATAAGAATACATTATCTTGATTACAGAAATAATAAAAATGAAGTAATTTCCAATAATTTAATCGAAAACATTATAGAACCAAACGCGGCAGTAAATGATGAAGACGGTACTGTACCATTCCACAAATCAGGTTTCAAAACATATCTATTCCGGAATGTGTGACAATATTTAAAGACTACCATTGTTTATACCAACTGACAATAAAATTAAATTCAAAATTCCAAAAGTACTTCTCTGGCTGAGGTGAAAAAGAATATAAAAAATTGCGATATTTTTTTATAACATCAGTATGCCCACGTCATGATTTTCTAAGTCATATGGAGGAAGAACATAAATCATGTATCACTCCAGTGAGTAGTTACGTTAGAAATTCAATATAACTTATTTGAAAACTGCTCTTTCTATATATGAGGTATAAGCACAAAAGCCGACTTAAGTAATTTTACTTCAGTAGATCTCTTTACAATAAAGAAAAGGAAAAACCATATAAGTCCTTTAAGTTATTTTGTCTTATAATATTTTCATGACATGTATAAATGTTGCGTCTGCGTTGAACTATACGAGTAATAAACGCCAGTAAACGTTAAACAATTTAGTGTATGTGAAAAAGGGCGAAGGACTGTAGTTTTTGATTATAAAGTTATAATTATAACACTATAATAATGCCTAACAGAACACAGCGTTATATGTTATTGGGAAAGGACATTAATAATCAAAATTCAACATTAATACTTCCGGTGCCAGATTAGCATTTTTTCTGTTATATAAATCAAGTAATTTATATACATACAATCTAAAGAAGTCGCAACATCTACTAACCCATATCAGGCAGTCAATTTTATTAATTCCGAAGCAGATAATACGATCTCAGAAGCAATAAATACCACAATATTTGTTCAACCGTCAACATCTGGAATAAACAGTTTTATCAATTAAAAAAGTAAATGACCTTAGTACCAGTAATAAAAATTGAGAAATATTCACTGAATCACCGAATTCAGTATTAATGATTCAGGAAGATGTATCACGTACTACAGATGGTGATTTGTCTGATGCAATAAGTACGTACTATGATTCTGATGAAGATCCAGAATAAATATTCTCGATCTTCATCAGAATCATGAATCTAATGCTAAAATAATTGTAACATAATGAGCACGATGCAATAACAGATAAATAACTTTATTATAAACTCTTCTAAATTATAGTTTCAATATTAATATTTTAACTCTGTTATCTTTGTAAGTCAAAATTCTGTTTAGAAATAATAACAATTTTTCCTATATCTCTGTTTAGTCTAGATGTCAACAGCGTAGTCATTTATTGTTTTGTTAATTAACTATATAAGTTATTGACGATGCTACGTGCAATGTTGTTATTTAGCTATGGATGCTGCATCCTCGCACTTCTCATCAGAATGCCCTACTGAAGAGATAACCCTTTGTTTTAGTCAGTCGAGTTTAAAGATTCACACGGAACAGACATGTAGTTTGTCATTTTGTTTTTGGGCTAGTGTTATTCGCCAGTACGCATATGTACAATGTAACAAGTTAGTCTTGAGTCGATTTTATGATTCAAACCGATAAGTCATGTAGTCGGCGGTTTAGTTTTGTACGCGTACGCTAGTGCGCGTAATTAGGTTACAATGTAATAATGTAGCAGTTTAGTTTAATTATGTTCAGTGTAATCAATAATTATAAGTTATCAATAATGTAAATATGTGTAAATAAAAATTAGTATAAAAATATTGTGTCCGTCATCCACCTGATATGGTCATCATCAAGTATTAAGTGTTAGTGAGCGTACGGGTGTTCCGTCTCAATGAAGTACTGAAGCACATGAAGGAATAATAAGAGTGAGAGCGTTAAGTAAATATTAGGAATAAGAGAAAAGAAAGACATGCAAAGAAATTATGGAGAAGCTTACGAAACACAAACGGGTAAGAAAGTTACGACAAACTAATCTAATTAAACAACAAAAAATCTGTAGTGGCCAGCACAAGACCTCTCGCCATTTCCATATTAGGCTATATAAGTATTGCACATATTTGATACTACTGATACACAAATCACATATCTTCTGTACATATTTTTATATTTTTTAATTCATTCTAGTCACTCTTATTCTTCAAATGTTCGAGATTCTTCCAATTAATTGATGAGATTGACAGTATTTCTGAAGCGTATGTGTAATATATCAATCTATAATTTTAAATATTTAATTAATAATAATATAAGGTATATTAAATGTACTTCCCACGTCTTCACTAATGTTTCTGGCTTTTTGACACACATTTATCTGTCAATTAAAAACATTTTAATTTTTCCACTAGTTTTCCATAGGCTGCGAGATTAATTTACAACTTATTATTTTATATATTTGTCTCTGTCTTTAACTCCATAGAAGATATAATAAAAATTTTAAATGTATCAGCTAGATATTTTTATATTCTTTAATATTAGTAACAAGAGAAATTTACAAAAAAATAAAATTTAGAAGATTTTTTTAAAGAAAATATTACTTTCGGTTGTCCAGTTGCTACCAAAGATTGAGGAAACTGCAGTTAAATATTCTTTAAGTCTTACATAAATACATTCACATTCACACATACATACACGGGCATCATCGTAGAAAGGTTATAATCGGATTATAGGGACCTTAAAACGTGCTTATCCACTAAAATCTAAATATGCAATTTTTAGCATGATTCCAATACCACTCTTAGCGAGAGGTAAAAATCTATACCTAACACTAAATAAGAACAGTATAACTGGGTACGAGGCATACAAAATATAATGCAGAAAACAAATTTCACATGGCTATGGAACAAGTAAAATTTTCTCCAAATCAAAGAGGAAATGACTAATACATATAATTAACGCCTACAATCAGTACCTATATGATATTGATACACAACGTATCATTCAATCCTCTTGCAATCCTAACTACAAAACGAACTTATACAATAATTGCCTTAAAACATCCCAAATACGATTTAAAATCCTAAATCTTATCACTCAATTACGATTACTGAACACCTAAAATCCCACCCTGTATCAAAATGGAACTGTTCACACGAAGAAATCTGTACAATATGCAATACCCAGCATCAAGACGATGTAGACCATCTACTGTTCACCTGTCACTTCTACACAGAACCAAGGAATGCAAATATAAAGAAGTACTTAAACAATGTCGACACCAATCATTATAATAAATATTAACTAAATGTAAAGTGTATGACATATTTAATTTTAGAATTGCGCAGTACCCAAATTAAGAGCCTTTGCACAAATTATTTAAGCGCAAACTAATGTACTATTATTTTATAATTATGATGTACAACTAAGTTGCCAAACCTTTGAATGAGTTTTTTTTTTCTCAGGGAAAGAAAGTATTATTATTATTATTATTATTATTATTATCATTATTATAATATATATATATATATATATATATATATATATATATATATATATACATATTTATCATAATTATAAAATAATAGTACATTAGTTTGCGCTTAAATAATTTGTGCAAAGGCTCTTAATTTGGGTACTGCGCAATTCTAAAATTAAATATGTCATACACTTTACATTTAGTTAATATTTATTATAATGATTGGTGTCGACATTGTTTAAGTACTTCTTTATATTTGCATTCCTTGGTTCTGTGTAGAAGTGACAGGTGAACAGTAGATGGTCTACATCGTCTTGATGCTGGGTATTGCATATTGTACAGATTTCTTCGTGTGAACAGTTCCATTTTGATACAGGGTGGGATTTTAGGTGTTCAGTAATCGTAATTGATTGACAAGATTTAGGATTTTAAATCGTATTTGGGATGTTTTAAGGCAATTATTGTATAAGTTCGTTTTGTAGTTAGGATTGCAAAAGGATTGAATGATACGTTGTGTATCAATATCATATAGGTACTGATTGTAGGCGTTAATTATATGTATTAGTCATTTCCTCTTTGATTTGGAGAAAATTTTACTCGTTCCATAGCCATGTGAAATTTGTTTTCTGCATTATATTTTGTATGCCTCGTACCCAGTTATACTTTTCTTATTTAGTGTTAGATATAGATTTTTACCTCTCGCTAAGAGTGGTATTGGAATCATGCTAAAAATTGCATATTTAGATTTTAGTGGATAAGCACGTTTTAAGGTCCCTATAATCCGATTATAACCTTTCTACGATGATGCCCGTGTATGTATGTGTGAATGTGGATGTATTTATGTAAGACTTAAAGAATATTTAACTGCAGTTTCCTCAATCTTTGGTAGCAACTGGACAACCGAAAGTAATATTTTCTTTAAAAAAATCTTCTAAATATTATTTTTTTGTAAATTTCTCTTGTTACTAATATTAAAGAATATAAAAATATCTAGCTGATACATTTAAAATTTTTATTATATCTTCTATGGAGTTGAAGACAGAGACAAATATATAAAATAATAAGTTGTAAATTAATCTCGCAGCCTATGGAAAACTAGTGGAAAAATTAAAATGTTTTTAATTGACAGATAAATGTGTGTCAAAAAGCCAGAAACATTACTGAAGACGTTTTCTGGGAAGTACATTTAATATACCTTATATTATTATTAATTAAATATTTAAAATTATAGATTGATATATTACACATACGCTTCAGAAATACTGTCAATCTCATCAATGAATTGGAAGAATCTCGAACAGTTGAAGAACAAGAGTGACTAGAATGAATTAAAAAATATAAAAATATGTACAGAAGATATGTGATTTGTGTATCAGAAATATCAAATATGTGCAATACTTATATAGCCTAATATGGAAATGGCGAGAGGTCTTGTGCTGGCCACTACAGATTTTTTGTTGTTTAATTAGATTAGTTTGTCGTAACTTTCTTACCCGTTTGTGTTTCGTAAGCTTCTCCATAATTTCTTTGCATGTCTTTCTTTTCTCTTATTCCTAATATTTACTTTAATAACGCTCTCACTCTTATCATTCCTTCATGTGCTTCAGTTCTTCATTGAGACGGAACACCCGTACGCTCACTAACACTTAATACTTGATGACGACCATATCAGGTGGATGACGGACACAATATTTTTATACTAATTTTTATTTACACATATTTAAATTATTGATAACTTATAATTATTGATTACACTGAACATAATTAAACTAAACTGCTACATTATTACATTGTAACCTAATTACGCGCACTAGCGTACGCGCACAAACCTAAACCGCCGACTACATGACTTATCGGTTTGAATCATAAAACTCGACTCAAGACTAACTTGTTACATTGTACATATGCGTACTGGCGAATAACATTAGCCCAAAAACAAAATGACAAACTACATGTCTGTCCCGTGTAAACTCGACTGACTAAAACAAAGGGTTATCTCTTCAGTAGGGCATTCTGATGAGAAGTGCGAGGATGCAGCATCCATAGCTAAATAACAACATTGCACGTAGCATCGTCAATAACTTATATAGTTAATTAACAAAACAATAAATGACTACGCTGTTGACATCTAGACTAAACAGAGATATAGGAAAAATTGTTATTATTTCTAAACAGAATTTTGACTTACAAAGATAACAGAGTTAAAATATTAATATTGAAACTATAATTTAGAAGAGTTTATAATAAAGTTATTTATCTGTTATTGCATCGTGCTCATTATGTTACAATTATTTTAGCATTAGATTCATGATTCTGATGAAGATCGAGAATATTTATTCTGGATCTTCATCAGAATCATAGTACGTACTTATTGCATCAGACAAATCACCATCTGTAGTACGTGATACATCTTCCTGAATCATTAATACTGAATTCGGTGATTCAGTGAATATTTCTCAATTTTTATTACTGGTACTAAGGTCATTTACTTTTTTAATTGATAAAACTGTTTATTCCAGATGTTGACGGTTGAACAAATATTGTGGTATTTATTGCTTCTGAGATCGTATTATCTGCTTCGGAATTAATAAAATTGACTGCCTGATATGGGTTAGTAGATGTTGCGACTTCTTTAGATTGTATGTATATAAATTACTTGATTTATATAACAGAAAAAATGCTAATCTGGCACCGGAAGTATTAATGTTGAATTTTGATTATTAATGTCCTTTCCCAATAACATATAACGCTGTGTTCTGTTAGGCATTATTATAGTGTTATAATTATAACTTTATAATCAAAAACTACAGTCCTTCGCCCTTTTTCACATACACTAAATTGTTTAACGTTTACTGGCGTTTATTACTCGTATAGTTCAACGCAGACGCAACATTTATACATGTCATGAAAATATTATAAGACAAAATAACTTAAAGGACTTATATGGTTTTTCCTTTTCTTTATTGTAAAGAGATCTACTGAAGTAAAATTACTTAAGTCGGCTTTTGTGCTTATACCTCATATATAGAAAGAGCAGTTTTCAAATAAGTTATATTGAATTTCTAACGTAACTACTCACTGGAGTGATACATGATTTATGTTCTTCCTCCATATGACTTAGAAAATCATGACGTGGGCATACTGATGTTATAAAAAAATATCGCAATTTTTTATATTCTTTTTCACCTCAGCCAGAGAAGTACTTTTGGAATTTTGAATTTAATTTTATTGTCAGTTGGTATAAACAATGGTAGTCTTTAAATATTGTCACACATTCCGGAATAGATATGTTTTGAAACCTGATTTGTGGAATGGTACAGTACCGTCTTCATCATTTACTGCCGCGTTTGGTTCTATAATGTTTTCGATTAAATTATTGGAAATTACTTCATTTTTATTATTTCTGTAATCAAGATAATGTATTCTTATTCTTAAGTTTGGAGAAATAATTAAATCTTTGCTGTACCAATTGATATTTTCCGATATTTCAAATTATTCATGCCAAGTAAAATATCAAATTGATCGTGAAAATTAAATGAATGATATTTTAAAATATGACAGGTATTATTTGAAATAAATATTTTTCAAACAGGAACTTTTGTACTATACAAATCTGTGGACGTGCCATGAGCTGTTGTAATCGGAAACGGATCTCGAGTGATAAGGACTTTATAAATTTTCAATGCAATATTTGGTTTGATAAATGATTTTGTGCCACCTGTGCCTATAAGCACTTTAAAATTATTTTCGGGAAATATTATAAACTGGAGTTTGCTTTGATTTATTGTGCAATTCATTAATTCAAATTGAGTTGAGATATTTGATCTAGGGCCGAGGATTGTTCCCCTAAAATTATTCTCGGCTGTTTCATTTGTGTTTTCATTTTCTGATTGTTCGAATATTTGTGCGTAATCGTCGTAAACATAGTCAAAAATTTCTACATAACTACTTTGGTTAGGCTTATCTATATTATATAATTCTTCAGAATTTAACTAAAGACTTTGTGGATAATTTTGGGATTGAGTCGTAGACCCTACTCTTTGTCGTTTTAATGCCGTATTTCGTGGCAGGGTATTTTGAGTAGAAATATTCATTAGGGTTGGCTTACGAATGTTATTGATTGGCCTTCGTATTTGATTTCCATAATTATTTCCAAATTTATATCTTGGTGTATTTGGTTTAAAATTCGTTTTTCTGTTAAATGGTCATGGTTGTTGCGCACATATACGGTGGTGGTGTTTTAGAAGTTAATTTTTTGATTGAATTTTTGCAACTTATTATTATTATTATTAAATTTTTTCGTATATCTCAACATGTTATATTGAAAATCGTTTGTAAGCATAGACAATACCAAGTTTAAATCTGCGGGTTTTTTTGCACGCATTAAATGCTCTATTGGTTTTTACAACCCTGTTAATAAAATTCGTAGCTCGTATTTTTGGAAATATTTAATTGAAATATCTGATTCGGTAGGTGCAGAATTTGTTTGAATATATGCTACTTGCAAATTAAGTAAGTGTTGTAATTTGTTATAAAATTCGAACACGGATTCTTTGCATTTTGTTTTAGTTATTTGTTAAATAGCAACCTATAAGTATTTTACTAAAATATAAACCGCCATATTTTTCTCTTTTCAATGATGTATAAGTTTGTACATCAATACATATGAAAAAATCGAGAAAAATAAGAAAATTGAACAATACTAGATATTATTTTTATTCAAATATTCTCTGTAACTATATGAAAATTAAATTTAGAAGTCAATTTATTAATTTTAAAAAAAGTTAAACAAGTAACAATTAAATTTCTATTTTATTTCGTTATTTTATATTTTGTTTCTTTTCACATAGCCACATAGAATATTTGAATAAACATAATTTCTAACAGTGTAGAATTATCTTTTTTTTCTAGAATTGTTTCATATATTTGATATACAAACTTTTACATTGTTGAAAAGAGAAAATAATGGTGATTTATATTTTAGTAAAATTATTATAGGTTGCTATTTAAAAAATTAATGTTGATAGTCGTACCTTGTAAACCTGGCGCTATAAAAAAAATTCTATATCTTTCATTTTATATATATATATATATATATATATATATATATATATATATTTACATCCCGCTATCATTGCTGCGTCCTTTCATGGCTAGGACATTGTGGCAACCACCGAAAGGAATAGAGATAGGCTTCGACTTTATAAAGTATATCTACTTATTTTTCCCCCTGATTATGAATTTCGGTTCAAATTTCAATAAAGTCGATTTACAACGATATACGTTTCCTTTCATCTGACGGACATTATGAGCTCCTCCATTCTGAGTGAATCCGACGTCCACAGTATATACTTCAGACATAATCAGTACTTGTGACGTCCAATTTGTATATTTTTATTCATACTACCGTTACAGTGACGTCCAGCAGCGTTGCCAATATTAAATACATTATTCTGATGCAGAAACCAAAGCACTCTTTCACAACAATATGCATACTTTGCTGTAAACATCATAGATTCCTACAATGTTTGATAATGGTAATTTCTTTTGGCAATCTGTAAGCAATTTGAAAATGGAACTGTTAATTTGTCATTTAAAATGTCATTTTTAATACTTAATACTTTTGTTCTAAAATTATTAGGAAAAAAATTTCTCCAAATTAAAATTTTACCATTGTATTTCTCATACATATAACAAAAATAAAGTAGATACCCGTTATACAAGTAAACAATAACAAAATCTTAATAATGTATTTACAGTAAAAGAACTCGATGGTACAAAATGTGATAGAAATGTGAAATGTTCTTGCACTTAGTGTACAAGAACAACAATTCTTTTTTTCTCCGACGGTAAATGTAAATATGTGAAAATAAGTGAAGAATGAACTATTTAAATAACCCCAAAATCTTACAATTAAAAAGTACAGATAGTTATTTTTAATAATAATTTAATATGAACTGAATTAATACTTGCAGTATTTTTTTAATAAAATTTGCCGTCATCCTTTGTATTATAGTCATAAATTTGATAAACAAAGTATTTGTCAATAAAATAGTGAAGAAATATAATAATAAGGTTAATATGATTATTAATCTCTGATTTTAATATTTTTATTCTATTTGTTAAACAAATTATTTGTAAAAAATCTGTTGTGACCAGCACAAGACCTTCCGTCAATTCCATGTATTTTGTACAAATCCCATACCAAAAGGTTCTTTGAACAGATTCTATATAATATCATGTAAAATCGAACACGACCACATACTATTTTTTACAAATTCCATGCCAAAAGTTCATTTGAAAAGGTTCTATAAATCCAATAAAATTATAACATTTTCTTCTCTGCGTGTCACTTGCGAGCATCACTATAACATACCAATTTTAGATCCTATACTTTTTTCCATATTTGGTTTTGCACTTGCAACTGACATCTGTCAATTAAATTTTTTTAAATAATTATGCCAGCTGTTTCCGTGATAAATAGCGAAGCTGACTAATTTTTGAAAATTAATTTCTTTATAATGCTTTAACGCTACATCAATTGAATATGAAGGAAAATGAATAATCAAACCATATAGAGAAGAGTATTTTCTTTAATAAATATAATAACAAAATGTCAAAAAATAATATTTAACTGCGTTTTTTTAAGAAAAACTGTTAAAAACTTCAAATAAGGGTACTTCCGGTGGATCAATTATAACCAAAATCTAATCAACTCTTCATATGGATGTACAGAAGAGGAATACGAAAGAATTATAATTTTTAGAATTATAGTATTGGAGTTATCGTCGGAGAAAAATTTGTCACACACGGACACACATACACACACACGCACACACACGGACACACACACACACACACACACATACATACATACAGACATCATCTTAAAAATAGTAAATTCGTATTGTAGGGACCCTAAAACGTGCTTATTCATTAAAAACTCACTACCGAATTTTTTGACCAAAGACAATACCTTCCTTACCTAAAGGTGACGGAAGGTAAAAAGAGTGAAAATATGTGAAAAACAACAGTTTGGATGCACTTCGGCTATTTGTGCAATAAATTAAAATTTTTATGAAATTTATAATAATAAGCTTATCATTAATATTCAATTCGGATTTTAATACGCTTATTCTAAGTAAATAGCTATTTGTTGAACAAATTATTTTACACATGTCAAGTAAATTGTAAAAATATATGAAAAGCAGCCATTTGGCTTCAGCTATTTTTCCAATAAATTGGAATTTTTACGGAAATTACAATAATAGGCATGTTATTAAGAAAATTCTAATTGACATAATAAGTCAGTGTCAAGTGCAAATTACATAATATGTTTGTGTTATAATTTTACTGGAAATATAGAAATTTTCTATGTGGTATTTGTACAAAATACATGGAACTGCCAGAATGCAATTTAATGAAATACAGGAAATGGAGAATCTTTTGCTAGAAACTTTTTGTATGGCATCTGTATAGAATTGAGGGAAGGTAATGTGATGGCCACATCAAATAGGAGTATAGTCGAAATTATGGAAATTTGATAAAATATTATAAATCACAGCAAAAGACAATTTTAGAGCTTTAGTTTGTGAACTGTTCTGAAATTATCAATCTCCCCTGAGAGTTATTGAACCCCTTCGGAGAAAATAAAATAAAAAAATCTGATGTGGCTAACATAATACCTCCCGCTATTTCATTTTTATTAATTTAAATTCATACCTAATTTTTTTTTTTGCAGTGACATACATTTGAAATATAAACTGTGTAACAAAGGAATTTTGTTTATCTTTGAAAGGCATTGGTATTTATAAAAAGATTATTTTTTAAATTTATCTGTAAAATACATAGAAAAATTATTAATGTATACTTATAGAAAATTCAATTAGCTTTAATTTTCATGGCATAAAATGCGAAAAAATGACATTTAATGGTATTTTTTGACAAAAACCATTATGAGCTTCAAGTAAAGTGCCGTTTACGGTTATCCGATTTACACCAAAATCTAATGGTTTCTTTCCATATTAGAATAGGGTTAAAACACGCTTCAGAATTTTCTGAATGATAGTATTTGAGTTAGAGCGTTGACAAAATCCGTACACACACATACAGACATCATCGTGAAAATGATAAAATCGGATTCTAGTGACCCTAGAACGTGGTCATTTATCAAAATCTCAACATGCGATTTTTAGCAAGATCCCTATAACTCCCTTACCAAGGGTAGCGGGAGGTAAAAACAAATAAGTTAAATTTATGAAATATTTATTATTACATCGAACAGTCCTGCTTATTTCTAGAGAGAGTATTTCATAAACATTAATTTGTTACATTAATCTTTAGTTGTTACACGTAAATAAATTATTTATCCGTGTTTCTTTCTATGTTTGCATATAGAATGCAATAAAAATACGGTGTTTTTAAAAGTTATTACTTTTGATCATTTATATTTCTACATATCTCACTAACGCATATAATACATTTTTTCAATTTATATTATAATAAAAATAAAAAGCAAATATTTTAACGTATTTAAACTATCTAAAATGTATAAAAATATTTTCTAATTAAAAGAAAACACTTTAATGAAACACCTCAAGTAGAGGAGAAATAGGAAGAAGTACCCAGAATAAAAAATATCTATATTTAATAAATCGTTTGTAGTACATATTAATATGTTTTAAACATTTTTTCTTTTAATAATTATTTCTACACTCTCTTTTTCGACTTTGTACTTAATAATACAGCTTTATGATACGAGTATTTATAAATAATTACCTTTTTTAAATTTATTACATTTGTAAACCATACATTTTGATTTCATAGTTTATTGATTTTGTATTTGCTCAGAGGATTTTACAAGTGCAAAAACAAATGGTTTGATTACATAAATATTAATTTAAAATACTACCAGGAGTGCACAATGTAGATTTAAATACGATTAAAAGAGTTGCGCGCTAATGTAGTACCCAAAGTTCCACTGTTGCCAAGTGTACGGAGTTCAGAATGTCGCTGGAATGAAACTTCAGTATATACATTGTATATACGCCGGACGACACTAGCACCGCAAGTGGAATTTTTTTGAACTACAAAAAATATACATTTTCCATTCCGCTATCATTCTGACGTCCATAACAAATTTTGCTATACGATACTAGAGGCCCCCCTGATGTCAGAAAAAAATTTATAAGGCCATGTGCATATGACGTCCGGTATACGGACGTCTTATGCACAAGGACGTCACTTTGAATGTAGAAAATTACACAGGGGACGCCACAATGGTAGTGGGATGTAAATATATATATATATATATATATATATATATATATATATATATATATATATATAGGATAGAATCAAAAGTTAGAAACACGAATTTTCTCGAAATTTATTACAGACACAAAAGAAATGTTCAGATAAAATCTTTAGTAATTCTGATAGGCTATTTACATCTGCATAAACCTGATTGAAAAAAATGTAATTTTCGTAGATATTATTTTCATACTTCTTTAAAATTGAACAGCCTGTATAGTCTTAATCCGAATAATAGAAAATATTTTTTCTTTAAGAAAGTATAATGTTTTTTATCCCTAAACTTGATAGTTTTTGAGTTATTAAAATAAATATTGCCTTGAAAGCAAGATAGCTCTGTGTCCGATCCAAATAAGAATGTTTTCTTTTCTTTGCTTTCAAATTTAGATCTAAATTGTATCCGTATTTGTACATAAGCAACAGTACTAAATTATCTGATATAATTCAGGTTTGGTTTCTATCACTCCATTTTTGAAATGGTGATATATTTTCATTCTATTTACAGGGTAAATAATTTAGAATGTGCACAGCCATGTTTACTGCTTCTGCCGATAATTCGTCAGGAAGACCTCATTCCAAAAGTACTGTTCGTGCAATCTCTACAATACATCTGTTATCTCTTTTTTCTGCCGTTTTGTTCTGGCGTATAGTGATCACTTTTCTCATGACTGATACCGCTTTTCTTAAGGAGAATTTGAAAGTTATTTTAAAATAATTCTTGATTTATAAATTCAGTGCAAGTGTCTGATTTTTTTTTTTTTAATTTTGTCCAATTTTTCGAAAATATTACTTTTATGTTTAATAAAATAAACTTGTTGATGAGATATGACATTAACTTTAAAAAGAACATAATAGTTTGCTCCTCGAAGTGAGGTACATGACATTTTACCACATACATCAGAATGTAAGAATTCACTACCACTTATACTTCTTTTCATACCTACTTTAAACGGTTTTCTAGATAACTAACCAAACTGAAAATCGAAAAGAGGTAGTTTTTCAAAAGAAGGCAAATCAATCATATTATTTTTGGGCAGGTCCTTCAACGTATTAACATTTACATTACCTAAACATTTATACCATAGCACTATTTAACTATTTTCTGCGTTGTTAGATTGTTCTCCTCTTTTTATTCTAAAAAGCATTTTATAACAATGATTAAATTGTTTTATACCTTGGCTAAAGTAGGGTCTCAATTATCAGCTTCTATTTGATTAAGACTAAATATAACTTGACGTTATTTACTTGTTGTAGCTACTACCGAAATAGGTAGACATCGATGATGATGTTACCTTTCTTAACATTTTCATAAAAAAAAATATACAAAATAGTTGAAAATCCCATTTACTACTTAGGGTGACTAAAATTTAGAGTAAACACTACCCGACAATAATTTTATATCTTCGCTATGCATAGAATTTTATTTTGATGAAATTGGTAATAGCGAAAGGGATAGAAACTTTTTTGTAATTTTTTTATTTGTTCTAGATCAAGAATATTGGTATTCTGAAGCACGAGCTACTCTAAAGAAGCGGCTGCAATACACACAAGAGCGCCGGCCGCGTGCAAAAAACATAGTTTATTTTGTGGCTGACGGTATGGGGTTAGCTACGTCAACGGCAGCAAGAATCCTTCGTGGCCAAAGACAAGGAAAACAAGGCGAAGAACACGAACTTGTTTGGGACACATTCCCTGCGGTTGCACTTTCCAAAGTAAGTTATTGCTGGTTACACCAACGTAACTTAAATTTTAAGCGTTCCATAAATAGACAATAGACATCTAAATGATATGTTAAATGAATAATTATGCATTACTGTTACAATTTTGATTTGTATTTTCTTAAGGGTAGCTTAAAATTTAAGTATTGTTCGTGCAAGTGGGTTTTATTACGGTAAAATTCTATACTCATTATAGTTCAGAAACATAAAATAAAACATATTACTGTTTCATTTAATTGGTTTGTAACAGTATGTTTAGGTACTGCTGCATATCGCAAGTTCCGTGTTTACTAAGCATATAGGCGGCGTACTACAAATTTTGATTTAGACAACTATTGAAAATTCCTAATCGAATATTATGTTTTCTAGTAATTTATACTTTCGATAAATAGTTGAAAATAATCGGCAACTGTCTCAGATAAACACAGGTCTACATAAAAACTACAAGTTTTCAACATCCATACTTATTTCCAATCAAATGACAGACATTTTTAGTCGAGATATCACACTTTCATCTATCTATTATCATTCATCTCATTTTCTAGAATCATTTGAACACAACGCAATGTGAAGATACACAAGAAGATAAGTTTTTATAAGTCAAATTCATATTTTAAACTATCATACCTGACGAACTTACTTCCTTCATTTATTTTATTTTTCATGCATCAATTTTAACTGTGCATCAACTTTTTTCATTTCCCCCTACATGTTTGACCAGTTTCATCATTTCAGATATTTATATTTCCCTTTTTCTTTTCACTTTGCTTGTCATATGCGCAATGTTCAAACTTAGCTATTTTCTTTGTATGAGTTTTTTAATATAAACTTCTACTAGTGTTCGGATTATAGGCGTACGTTCAGTTTAATGAAATGGGGATTATATATATATATATATATATATATATATATATATATATATATATATGTTACCGTTGCCCAAACCGCCGAATTGTAGTTCCCAGGCGCCGGACCCGACACCTGAGTTTACTGTTTCCAGTTTACAGACTTTTGTGTAGTTTCAAGTCAGTCAGAGTTTAGAATCCAAATAGAAAACTTTAGAATAGAATAAATGTAATAATTTTCAATAAATAAATATTAATAAAGTTTATGTGTTACAATTGATAGTTGGCATATAATAAACTCATAATAAAATCCCTTTTTAAAAATACTATTTTGGATCCTCGAAATATAACTGGCGCAGTTGGAGCGGATTTTCGGGCGAATTTTCACATCGAGTGAAACTCGTGTTCGTGTCAACGATTCACCGAAAAGAACCACAACCCCAAGGAGAAGAAGCGACTTCGTTCAAGTGCAAGATCACCCAGTTCCTTCATCTGCGAGAGAATATCGACGACGAAATAACAAGGCGCTGCTGAACACAGACCAACGGGAATCAACGCATCCAATGGACAAATTGCTTCTGTTATTGTGAGTACGTACATGTCACACAACTATCAGTACCAGTTCCAAACCTTATAAAACTAAACGTAAAATAACAAAAAACAAAGTCAAAATGTCAAACCCACAAGCAGCAGGATCAGTAGTACAACCTGCACGTCTTGAAAAACATTATCTTGACATGATCCCAGATTTCTACGGTGATAGTAAATTACTATCTCGCTTTCTTGAAATTTGCGAAAAACTAGTCAACATAATTTATAATTTGGTCGATGAAACAGACTTCCAAAATGAGTACCTTATGTCGAGCATTTTAGCTAAAATAAAAGGCGATGCAGCAAAAAACATCGCCAGTGGCATAATAAGTAAATGGACAGATGTTAAACAAGCATTGTTAAACGCCTACTCAGATAAATGAGACCTATACACGCTAAGTATTAAATTAACCGAATTGCGACAAGGCAACAAAACGGCATTCGAATTTTACAATACAATTCAGGACATATTGAATTTCCAAATTTCTTACATCTCTAATCACAGTTTAGCACTTGCCAAGCCTTATCTAACAGAATATTATCAAAATTATGCTTTAAGAATTATTCTACGAGGACTATAAGATCTTCTAGGAACTCTTATGAGAACAAAGAATCTCAAAGATTTGAACACCGCGTTAAACATGCTAACCAACGATGCCAGGAACGAGCCAGTCGCGTCCGCAACAATTTTATAACACACAAAACAGACCTAGTTTCTTAGAGGAAGAACTATTCAACACTGAAATCGACGAATACACTGAAAATGACAATACTGAAGAACAAAATTACGATTATTATGTAACTGAACCCAATCCTGACTATTATGTAACAGAACCAAATTCTGAGGAACCGAATGAGTTTTTTTCGATAACAGCCTCGGAAAAAACGTCGAATTAATGAATATAATACACAACCACAGTGAATTACCATTTGTCATCACCCCAAAATTAAATTTAAAAGCTTTAATAGACACAGGAAGCACACGTTCCTTTATAAACCCAGACATTGCACAAAAATATTTCAAAGAAAAAATCAAAAATGATCCTTTCAAAATTACAACCGCTCATGGAACATACCTGCCTCTAAATTATTTAATTCTCCTAATACTTGACTAAAATATTATCTATTTAATTTTCATAAAAATTTCGACATCTTATTAGGACTAGACAACTTGAAAATTTTAAATGCAAATATCAACATAACTCAAGACAAAATAACCACCCCTACTTAAGAAATTAAGATCCGCTACCACAGAATACTTCCAAAATTTATTCACATTAAAATACCTCCCAAATCTGAAAAAAATTCAAAAATAAATGTAAATAATATAGAAAACGGCGAAGCATTTATACCGGAAACCAAAATAAATAAATTAATCATTCCAGATGGTCTAGCAAAAATTGAAAATAATGAAATTATATACCCAAATATAAACCTAGGCGAAAACGATGAAATTATAAATTGTGTAGATTGCATATAAGTTCAGGCATTAAACAACTTTGAAATTAATAATATTAATTTTAATCAAAATGAAACAAAATTTAAACTAGACATGAATAAAATCAGAAATGACCACATGAATAGCGAAGCGAAACGTGAGATAACAAAACTGCTGAGTGAGTCTTCGGATATCTTTCATATGGACGATGAGCCACTAATATTTACAAATGAAATAAAACATTCTATTCGAACAAAAGATGAAATTTCTGTATATGCCAAAACTTATAGATACCCCGAAGTAGAATCCCAAATTCAGAAAATGTTAAACCAAAACATTATCCCCCCCTCTCATTTTCCTTAATCATCCCCCGTCTGTATCGTACCAAAAAAATTAGGTGCATCCGGAAAAAGAAAATGGAAACTCGTAATTGACTATCGTAAATTAAACGAGAAAACAATCGATGACAAATATCCAATAGCTAACATCAACACCTTATTAGATAAACTCGGTAGAAGCCAATATTTTTCTACTTTGGATTTAGCGTCAGGATTTCACCAGATTGAAATGAATTAATCTGACATACAAAAAACCGCCTTCAGCACAGAAAACGGTCATTTTGAATATTTAAGAATGCCTTTTGGATTAAAGAACGCGCCAGCCACCTTTCAAAGTGTGATGGACAATGTTCTTCGAAATTTAACCAACAAAATTTGTCTCGTATACCTTGATGATGTAATCATTTTTAGTACATCCCTCCAAGAGCACATTCAAAATTTAAAATCAGTTTTTAATCGTTTGCGAAAAGCTAATCTCAAAGTTCAACCAGATAAGTGCGAATTTTTACGTACAGAAGTCTCATATTTAGGCCATGTAGTAACTCCAGATGGTGACAAACACAATCCGGATAAGATCCATGCTATTAAAAACTACCCTATCCCAAAAACAACTACAGAAATCAAATCATTTCTAGGACTGTTAGGCTACTACAGGAAATTTATTGAAGATTTTTCCAATCGTACTAAACCCTTCATAAAATGTTTAAAAAGGAGTGCCACTATTAAATACAATGATCCCGAATATATTAATTGCTTTAACACCTGTAAAAATGTCCTAATAAATGAACCCATCCTTCAATACCCGGACTATAAGAAACCTTTTAACTTAACAACTGATGCAAGCCAATATGCTATCGGCGCTATATTATCACATATTCTAACACAGCTGATGTTAATATATATTATCAAAACATTCAAAGTATAGTAAATAAAATGGACTATTTTTATTCGATTATGCATTCGTTAGAGTATGAAATCATAGCCCTAACTGAGACTTGGTTACGTCCGGATATAACAAATTCTGAATTTTCTGATGGATCATACAACATATTTCGTATGGATCGAAGATTTCGTGATTGTGGTGTATCTCGTGGGGGTGGTGTTCTAATTGCTGTGAAAAAAAGTTTAAGTGCCTGTGAAATAAATTTAAGTGATTACTTAGATATTTTACCTAGTAATGTTGATGTTTCATGTATTAAAATCTGCCTAAATCCATCTGACCTCTATATTATTAACATATATGTTCCTTCTGCAACGAATGATTCAGCTTATAATAATATAATTGAATTTTTCGAATCAATAACGTTTCTTTTAGATAAAAAAGTTATATATGTTGGAGACTTTAACATCCCCGATTTTTTATCACAGAAGAATACGCATGTTGTCAATGCTTTCAATAATTTCATAACTTTTTCTAATTATAAACAATTTAATGAAGTTAAAAATATGGATGGTCGTATTTTAGATCTAGTTATATCTAATGTAGATTGTAATGTTACACGAATTTCATCCATTTTAAATGTTGAATATTCTCAACACCCTGTACTACATATAAATATTCATAAAGAAAATTTTAAACCAAACACTTACGCTCATAATATCACATTTAAAAAATATGATTTCAAAAAGGCAAACTTGTTCAGATTGTACAATTTAATTAATGATTTTGATTGGTCACAGTTATCTGTTTTCTCGAATGTTAATGACGCTTGTAACTTTTTTATAATATTTTGTATAATATGTTAGATCTATGTGTACCATATCGTCCTAAATTTAAATCTTCCTTTCCTCCCTGGTACTCTAAACAAATAATAAAAAATTTAAAAATAAAACAACATTATTTCCGCTTGTATAAAAATCATAATAATGTAATTTATTGGAATAAATTCAAATTCTATCGTGCAAAAACTAAAAAGGATATTACTTTAGCATATAAAAATTATATCAGCTCATGTGAAAGTTCTATTAAAGAGGACCCACAAAAGTTTTGGAATTTTATCAAATGTAAAAAGTCAAATAATGCTTCACCTACCACTATGGTTTATAATAACGTCGAACTCAATTCTCCGGCGGTAATTACAGAAAACTTTGCTTCTTTTTTCAGTAGTGTTTATACTAAGCATTCATCAAATACTAGTATTAATACTACTACTGATAATTCTCCAAGTATTTATCTCAATGAAATAACTATACCTGATATCTTACATGCTATAAATAAACTTAAACCAAATTTTACATCTGGATATGATCTTATTCCGTCTTTCTTACTAAAAGACTGTAGAGAGCCTCTTTCAATAGCATTAGCTTATATTTTTAATCTGTCATTGCGTTCTTGTACCTTTCCAGATGTATGGAAGCTAGCTAAAATTATACCTATTCATAAATCTGGTTCTAATAAAGATATATCGAATTATAGGCCTGTGGCAATTTTGTCTAACTTCAGCAAGATATTTGAATGTATAATTTATAAAACGATTTATTTTAATGTGCGAAGTCAGCTTTCTTTTTATCAACACGGCTTTACTGAAAAGAGGTCTACGACTAGCAATCTCCTGTATTTTACTCAATACGTATCGAATGCTTTGGACAAAGGTAAGCAAGTAGATGTTATATATACTGATTTTGCCAAGGCATTTGATCGTATTGATCATAATATATTACTCAAAAAATTAAATATGATTGGCTTGTCACCTGCATTAATGGAACTGTTATCATCATATTTAACAGAGCGTCAACTAATAGTTTCTTATCTGGGCATTAACTCCTCTATGTTTCAAACTTCATCGGGTGTCCCACAGGGATCGAACCTGGGCCCACTTTTATTTCTCATATTTATAAATGATATTGAGAAATGTTTTGAGAATGAATTATTGCTCTTTGCGGATGATTTGAAGATATTTAAAACAATTTCAGAATCTTCTGATTGAATATCACTTCAGCAGGACCTTTATAAATTGGAGCATTGGTGTAAACTAAATAACCTGGAATTGAACATTAATAAATGTAAATCTCTTTCTTTTACTAGAAAACATTCCACTATTTGCTTTGAATATAAACTAAATAACTCTATATTAGGCCGTTGTGAGGAAATTAAAGATCTAGGTGTAATTTTTGATAAAAAACTAAATTTTAACAAACATATAGACACTACAGTTTCATCTGCTTACAAATCATTGGGATTTATTATACGGAATACACGTCTTTTTACATCAGTATCAGCTATTACAGTACTGTACTATGCATTTGTTCGAAGTAAATTGGAGTATTGTTCAATAATTTGGTCTCCTTTCTATAAGAAATTTTGTAATCTAATAGAGGCAATACAAAAGAAATTTTTAAAATATTTGCATTTCAAAACATTTAACATTTATCCTCCTTTCAATATGCCCTATGATACGTTAATAGATTTATTTAAATTTCAAAAACTTGATTGTCGCAGACAAAACTATCAAATTATTTTTCTTCATAAATTAATCCATAATATAATAGACAGCCCTAATATTCTGCAATTTATTAATATTAAAGTACCAACCTTTTCTTCCAGAAATCAAACCTCATTCATTCCATTTCAGTCCCGCACTAATATATTGCTAAATTCCCCTATCAACGCAATGTTTGCTAGTTACACGAATATTCAGGACCATTGTGATATTTTTTATTGTAACTTTAAATATTTGCAAGCCTCATTACAGTTGTAATATATTCATGCTTACTTTTTTTTATCTTATATGTATTTGCATTATAGTATTTATTGTCTAGAAATTTGTAACGTATAATAATTTTGTATTTATATTTATGCTCACTGTAACTTTTATTCAATTTCATGTTGTATTTTCTTTGTTCTTTAGTCCATAATTTGGGTTCGCCTGTTGGACAAAGTATTCAATAAATAAATAAATAAATAAATAAATAACAAGGACCTATAGGATCTGACCTACCCATCGCATACGCGAGTCTAACTCTAAATAGCTCGGAAATAATCTATAGCACAATTGAAAAGGAATTACTTGCTGTCGTATGGGCTACCTAAAAATTTAGACACCACTTGTATGGTAGAAAATTTAAAATTGTAACCGACCACAAACCTTTAATATATTTACATTCACTAAAAGAACCACATTCTAAATTAATGAGATGGCGACTCAAGCTAGAAGAGTACGATTATGAAGTAATTCATAAAAGAAGGCTCTCTGAACAAAAACGCAGACGCTTTATAATGCATTGAATTAAACATAAATACTTCAGATCTAGATTCACAAAACCTTTACGATCTCGTTGAAAATTTTAATGAAACTTATTTCAACCCCGACAATGACAAACAATCCTTATTTGTAGAACCAGACGAAGACGAACAGCAGGATCCCGAAACTGATCAAACAATTCACTGAAATCCCGAACACCTTATTATAGGCATACCAATCACCAAATCACCTGTAAATTTTGGTAAAAACCAAATTTTTATATCCCAAGTTAAACACTCCCTTTCTAAACCAAAAATACAAAAAATTCATTGCGATAACATGACAATTTTTGAAAAGAATATTGTTCAGTCTTATTGTTTATGCCTTGAGTAGGTATTTCTGTTAGTTTAGAATAATCTAGAAACTTTTATCTATTTGTCAGATGACCGACAGAGGGTGGTACTCCCCACCACTTTCTTCAAAATATAGTTTTCCTGTAGAGTAAAGTTAAATCTCTTAAGATAGTACTGTATCAACCTTCAAGCTGAACAGTTTGTCAGCCGGTTTACATCTCTCGCTC
This sequence comes from Ophonus ardosiacus, assembly GCA_943142095.1. Classification (NCBI taxonomy): domain Eukaryota; kingdom Metazoa; phylum Arthropoda; class Insecta; order Coleoptera; family Carabidae; genus Ophonus; species Ophonus ardosiacus. The sequence goes on along the minus strand of OW964834.1, from coordinate 24,856,169 downwards.
TGTATATAGTGTAAATAAACAATCAATTAAACGAATAAACGTTTTAATCATTTAAACTCACGTATCACGTGTGGTCCTTTGAGAATACACAACATAATTTTCGTTCTTCGAACCGGATGTGATCCAGCAACACATCAAGTATCGATCCATCATCATTACAGTGTGAAAAAGCCACCTGGTGCCGTCAGCAACATCAAGGAAGCATCAACAGTTAGCAGTGAGGACAACAACTGCAGCAGGCTTCATCATCTTCAACGCAGTCACGTGGAGCAGCCATCAGCACCGGCAAAAAAGCAGCAACTTCGACGTGGAGGTGAAGGTAGGCTCATTGCATGATCAGTTGTTTTATATTTCCTCATTTGTGAACAATTATTTATCAAATTCAAAATGCCAGACGAAACAATCAAGTCGTTAACAGAACAACGCGGTTTAGTTAAAGCAGCCTTAATGCGAATCAAAACTGCAGTCGTTAAATTTAAAAACTCAGACAATATTAATAAACTGAAAGTACGTTTGCCGCATTTACAATCAACATTTCGAGATTTTACTCGTATTCAAGATCAAATTGAATTGAAAGAAAATTCTGAGAAACAAATTCAAGAGCGAGAAGAGTTTGAAATAAAGTACTGCGACATTGAATCAGCTATTTTAACATTAATTGATAAGTCAAACCAACAAAATGCAAGTCCTTTTAGTGCTTTCACTAGCGATACAAACGTTTCGCAAGTACAATCATCAAATTTAATTAATGTCAGATTTCCTTGGTTAAATTTACCTACGTTTGACGGAGCTTATACAAGCTGGATTGCCTTCCACGATACATTTATATCGTTGATCCACGAAAATAATTTATACTCAAACATAGAGAAATTCCACTACTTGCGTTCGTGTTTGCGCGGCGAGGCACTTAAAACTATAGATGCTGTATCAATATCAGATATAAATTATTCTACGGCATGGGATTTATTGAGAAAACGATATGAAAATATGCGTCTCATAATGCAAGATCATGTTTTTGCAGTGTTAAATTCCCCACAGTTACAAAAAGATTCTCATGTGTCAAGACGGAAATTAGTAGATGATGTTTTGATTAATTTACAGGCATTAAAATCATTGAAGGAACCGATAGATCAGTGGGATACTTTAATTGTTCCAATAATTGTTTTATCAAACTAGAAAAGAATGGGAAAGCACTTCAAATTCAGCAGTTCCAAACTTAGAAGATAAGATAAAGTTTTTAGAAAAGAAATGTTTATTGCTTGAATAATAAATAAAGAAATACAGTAAACCCAATAATCGTGTCAACAAATCCCGATCAGTTAATTGCTTAGCTACGAATCCGACAATTCAATGTTTTTTGTGAAAAGGCAATCATGCTATTTTTATATATATATATATATATATATATATATATATATATATATATATATATATATATATATATATATGTATATATGTGTATATATATATATATATATATATATATATATATATATATATATTAGCTTATCAATAAGCGATAGAGCTAAAGAACTCGAACTTTGTGAACTGCTTTCGAAGATATCATGTAGCTCGATATTGCAGATCTGCTGGATGTCGTACATGTCGTCAAAAACATAATACATTATTACACATCGAGTCAAATTCAATTGGGCCGATGTCAACAATTGCGGCTCATACCCACAATCAATCTAATTCAATTAAACAAGAGCTACTAAGCACTGCACAAATTTTAATTAAAAATATCAAAGGGGACTGGATAAAATATAGAGCAATATTAAATGTAGGGTCGCAATCTAATTTTATTACTAACGATACATGTAATTTACTAAATCTTCCTTTAAACAAAGTAAATATTGCTGTAAATGATATCAATAATTCTTCCGATAACGCGAATTATAAGGATGATATAGAATTCAAATCCCTTTATTCCGCGCACGTGTTCGAAACCCTATGTTTAGTTTTACACAAAATTACGGAAAATTTGCCGACAGTAGAGATTACAACTAAGGATCTAAAAATCCCATCAGTTTTACAGTTAGCGGTCCGCTAACTGCTTTCGTTGAAAGCTGGGTCCCAGCTTTCAACGAAAGCAATACAATAGATGTTTTATTGGGAGCCGGAATATTCTGGTCTTTGTTAAGAAGCGGTCAAATACCCAAGACCATCGAAAATCCCCATATTTAAGAAACTGCATTAGGGTGGATTATGGGGGACAATATAAAATCTAACTTCAAGGGAACACGGAGTTTATGTCACTTAAGTACGTTAGAGAAACAGATGACCGCCTTCTGGGAAATTGAAGAATTTCCAAATCATAAAAATGCTCAATTTTCGTTAGACCATTGTATCGAACATATCAAGGCTACTCATAAAAGAAACAGTGAAGGTCAATTTATAGTACGCCTTCCATTTAAAATGAATCCTCCAAATTTAGGAGAATCTAAAAGCATAGCAACAAAACGTTTATTTAGAATTGAAAATAAACTTAGGCTCGATCCCGAATCAAAAACTAGCTATCACCAGTTTATTAAAGAATATAAAGAACTAAATCATATGAGCGTGTCATAATTTAGAATCCGAGCCAAATTTTTACTTACCCCATCATGCAGTTATTAAAAAAATCAGTAGTTCAATGAAAGTGCGGGTAGTATTTGATGCTTCGAGAAATACAGCATCCGGAGTTAGTTTAAACGACAATTTAACGGTAGGACCTAAATTACAAGACGATCTATTTTTAACATTAATAAGATTTCGTACGCACCAATACGTGTTATCTGCGGATATAAACAAAATGTATCGTCAAATCTTAGTATCAGAGGAAGATAGAAAATATCAAAAAACTGTTTGGAGAGCTAATGAATCATACCCAGAAGACACATATGAATTAAATATGGTTACTTACGGTACAGCATGTGCGTCATATATCGCCGTACAGTCCCTTCAATAATTAGCTGTTGGCGAAAAACATAACTTCCAGAAAGCGTCGGCAATACTTTTAAGATATTTTTATATGGACGACTTGTTGACGGGCACCAATTCATATGAAGACGCGTTACAATTACGATGTGAACTTCAATCATTGTTATCACACAGTGGAGTGAGTTTCGAAAGTAATCATCTAATGATATGTCCCTCTTACCTAAAATTAACGAATCAAATTAAACTTCGCATATGATTAATTTAGAAAAAGGTCATATCACTAAATTATTAGGTTTAGGATGGAATTTTGACAAAGATTGCTTAAATTAGGTTGTCAATTTCAATCGTAATAAACAACAAAATTTTAAACATTCAAAACGCACTGTATTATCAAAAATTGCACAAATATTTGACCCGCTAGGTTTACTAAGTCCATTAATTATAAATGCAAAATTAATATTGCAAAAATTGTGGTAAATAAAACAGGGTTGCGATGAACCCGTATCAAATAGTTCAGATATGGCTTGGGCAGATCTCGAAAGTGAACTTAATCATATCAATAAAATTAATATACCGCGTAAAGTAATAGACTTTCACCCGACAAAATTTATACAATTACATGGTTTTTCGGACTCTTCAGAGAAGGCATATGGGGCACGTATCTATTTACGATACACAAATTTTAATGATCAATCAGCCATTTATTTACTTTGTGAAAATCACGTGTAGCACCATTAAAAGTATTGACATTTCCGCGTTTAGAATTATGTGATGCCTTGTTACTCTGCAGGCTAATGAAAACAGTGATAGAGTCAATCCATATAGAAATAGATAAAATATATTATTGGACCGATTCTACCATTGTTTTCGCGTGGTTAAATACTGCACCAAACATTTTAAAAACGTTTGTGGCAAACAGAGTTGTCGAAATTCAATCTTTGTCTAACATAAACAATTGGCAACTTGTAAAATCTTCCGAGAATCCAGCAGACCTAGTTACGCGAGGAATATCTCTAAACGAATTAATTAATAATTTATTATGGTTGCACGGACCAACATGGTTGCAAAATGAGAAAAGTTATTGTGTAAAAATCCCCATAGAAATTGATAGTGACGAGATTCCTGAACGACGTGTATTATCACATGTAGTTACAACCCCCGAATATAATTGGATGCTAAAATATTCAAAGTTTAAAAAATTATATTGTATCACCGCATACATGTTAAGATTCATTTAAAATAGCAGATATAGTAGTAATCAGTTAACGCGGGAATTAGATATAACAGAGATTCAAAACGCAACCTCATAATTAAGACGGTACAAAGAGTCGAGTTTCATAACGAAGTAAACGATTTATTAGCTGGTCGGGAGGTTGACAATAACAGTCGATTGAAAACGTTAAATCCATATCTTGATGAAACAGGATTAATCAGAGTAGATGGACGTTTGCGACATGCAAATATTACAACTGATTAAAAACATCCAATTGTTTTACCTAAACATTATATCACCGAATTAATTGTAAAATTTACGCATGAAAAACAGTTGCATTCCGGAAATTTATGTACGTTAGCCGCCATTCGCGAACGATATTGGCCTTTAACGGGACACAGTCAAGTTAGGAAAGTTATAAAAAATGTATGAATTGTTTTCGTGCGAATCCTAAAGGATTGAATCCAGTCATGAGTGACTTACCGGCCTCACGCTGTGATTACTCGCGACCATTTGCTAATTGTGGTGTCGATTACGCTGGCCCTATATTACTCAAAAAAGGTCATGGACGCGGATATCGAAAAATTAAAGCATATATTTGCGTATTCATTTGTTTCGCAACAAAGGCTATGCATCTAAAACTTGTTGGTGACTTAACAGCTGAAATTTTCTAGGTACTTTAAAAATATTCATTTCTTTGCGCGGCCTAGTAAAAAACATATATTCGGACAACGCTACAAATTTTGTAGGAGCAGAATTAAATTCTTTATCAGAATGATTTCAATCCTATTAATTTAAAACTAAAGTTGTAAACAAATTAACCACGGATAGTATAAACTGGCATTTTATACCTGCTCGATCACCTCATTTCGGAGGGCTCTGGGAGGCAGGTGTAAAAAGAACAAAATATCATCTTAAAAGAGTATTTGGTAACGCATTGCTCACTTTTGAGGAAATGTATACTATACTGACGTGCATTGAGTCCTGTTTGAACTCACGGCTAATGTGTCCTTTATCAAATGATCCAAATGATCTGTCAGCATTGACACCCGATCATTTTTTGATTGGGAGCCCGCTAACAACATCACCCGAATCCTCGTTCTTGCATCTTAAGCAAAATCGACTGTCTCGTTGGCAGTACATAGAGCAAGCTCGTTAACAATTTTTGGCAGCGCTGGGTAAAGGAGTAATTGTGCTATCTGCAACTCAGGCCCAAGTCCAAAACAATCGCACCAACAACCCTGCAATCTGGGATGCTAGTTATCCTGAAAGACGCCAATTTACCACCCCTCATCTGGAAGTACGGCAAGATACTGGAACTGCATCCTGGAGCAGACGGCGTCACACGTGTAGCTAGTGTCCAAACGGAACACGGTATTACAAAACGTTCAGTACGTAACATTTGTGTTGTGCCAATTTGAGATTTTGAAAATAAATGAAGTGCTAGTGATGGTGTTTAAATTGAAGTTATTTGTTGAACAATCACCATTTTATTTTGTTATGTGTCACATATGTATTTGCATTCATGTTTATTTTACCATTCGTTGTTTATCTTTGTTTCTTGCAATTCTTGCTTTAAACGTATCAATCGTTATGTTATGTATGCATTTACTATTAGCTGAAGCACAGCTTCCACGGTGGCCGGGATGTTCAGTCTTATTGTTTATGCCTTGCGTATGTATTTATGTTTGTTTAGAATAATCTAAAAAAAATTATCTATTTGTCGGATGACCGACAGAGCGTGGTACTCTCCCACCACTTTCTTCAAAATATAGTTTTCCTGTAGAGTAAAGTGAAGTCCCTTAAGATACTATTTATATTTTGAAACACCCATTTATGAGAAATTTAGTAACGTACTACAAAATTATTTTAAAAACTCAGAAATTAAATTTGTGAAAAGCAACATAAAATTAATAGACGTAGAAGAAAATGATGAAATCTTACAAGTAATAAAAACCTACCACGAATCTAAGACAAACCACCGTGGAATAAATGAAGTCCACACCCAAATTAAAAAACGATATTATTGGCCGAATCAGTTAAAAACCATTACTTATAAATCAATGTGAATTTTTTTAGCTGCCAAATATGAAAAATGTCCTATCAAATTTAAATTAAATATTACTCCAACCCTTAATAAACCATTAGACATCATCCACATTGACACACTCTCTCTAGAAAATACCAAATTCCTTACTATAATTGACGCTTTTTCTAAATATGCTCAAGCATATAAAGTTACATCCACAAATGCTATAGAAATTACAGTAAATTGACGAGATTCTTCTCACATCACGGTATACGCAAATTAATAGTAGCAGATAATGGGCTCGAATTCAAAAACAACGTCGTAAAACAATTATTAAGTATGCATAAAATTCATTTCATTTGCCCAAAAAACCCAAATTCCTACGGGTTAGTCGAACACTTTCATTCAACTTTGGTAGAGCACATTCGTTTATTTAATCTGCAGGAAAACTTCAAAAATGAACTAATTCAAGATAAAGTAAATTATGCAATGCTGGCTTATAACAATACGAATCATAGTACGACAAATCTAAAACCAGTCGAAATTACTAACGGACACTTGGATACAAATTCCTCACTCGATATTAGAGTTGAGAAACAAATAATGCAAGATTACATTCAGAAACATAAAGAAAAAACAAAATTATTTACTACTTCTTCAAAGGTGATATTGTTGTTACAAAAGTATTTTTATTAAGTGATTTTTTTCAATTTTAATTAGAATGTGATGACTATATTTGATTTCTAATGAATCTAATTAATGATTCAGCTATGTATATAATTGTGTTCTTGCATAATAATAATAATAATAAATTATAATAATAAATAATAATAATAACAATAATAATGATAATGATAATGATAATGATAATAATAATAATAATAATAATGATAATGTTATTAATAATGATAATGATAATAATAATAATGTGCAACTATTGTAAGTGAGTATTTATCGTTCGCTTTGAAATAGTGAAAAGAGGATGTAAGAAAATAAAAGAATAACAAATTATAATAATGATAATGATAATGATAATAATAAGGATAATAATAATGATAATGATAATGATAATAATAATAATGATAATGATACTGATATTGATAATGATAATGATAATGATAATGATAATAATAATAATAATAATAATAATAATAATGTGCAGCTATTGTAAGTGAGTATTTATCGTTCGCTTTGAAATAGTGAGAAGAGGATGTAAGAAAATAAAAGAAAAACAAATTATATACATCATGTATTCTTTACTTTTTTGAAATAGTTTCCATGGCGACAGGTATTCTTTCCAAAAAATCATTTGTTTTCACCAATTACCTCGCAATTCATGCACAGCTTGCATTGCCCATTCCGATTTCTTTGAAATCCACTGCATGGCGTAGCATAATTCTTGATCTTCCTATAACACACAAAACAATATTAATATAAAATGTTTATATAGGTATACGTTCTCTTTGTATTTATCTATCTTGACATCTGTTTATATCTTTGATGATTCAAAATGAATTTGCAAGACGAAATTGACTCATAAAATGTGTACTTACTACTGGTACTGGGTGTAGCTCCACCTTTTGTGGTTGTGGCAGTGGCAGATGAAGTAGCTGTGGCAGTTGGCGTGTGGAGAATGCCAGCAGGTAGCCTTATTCAATCTAAAATTTGATAGAAATTCAATATCGGACACGCTGAATGGATCCTGCATACCTCGAATGTGCCTTCGAAACAATCTATCCTGCTCTTCCAATTCCTCATCGTCCAATACCAGCTCCAACTCTTCCTCCTCTAAAATTTCTAAACCAGCATATAGTAATGCCATTTTATCTGAAAAACAATAGCTGTAAATATTATCTCCAACAATACAATATAATATAGGTAGGATTTCCATCATAGTATATTTAATGATATGAATGAATGCAACGCGATTTTTTTTAAACATAATTGAATTAAATGTTCTTGGCACAAGGAGATTTATTTGAATTGAAATTGTATATTTTTTAAATTTACCGTAAAAATATTTTTTATTGGACGATTATAATACTAATTCAAATATATTAAAATTGTACATACATATGTACTAATTGAATTTAATAATTTCTTCAGTAATAAATTTCAAATAGTCTCGAATTCTCCGTTGGGTGTGACGTCATGTCTCGCAAATCGGTTATGACCGCCGGTGTTCGACTATATCCGCTGGGAAATATACCAAGATGGATCGCGTATCAATATTGGTAACAGTTATAGAATAGGCCTCAAGATATAGAAAACTCTTTTAACATTTTGCAAGCTCCACACAATGCATCCTAGTATTATCAAATCACATGACCTTTCCGAAGAATTAAGTAAAATTTCAAAATTCTATAACAATGTACTACAATTTGAAATCAATTCTGAAAACATGTCAGAAATCGAAAATTGTATCTCAATTAACTGTAAATCACATGAAAATAAAATTTTATACTTGAATGACATCCTTATAAATTACGAAACCTCTTTTAAACTTATTCACCTTATCCCAACACCCACCAAACAAAATAAATAATTTGTAATCATTATTCCTAACCACGAGTACATTCTGAAGTCTGAAGATGGCGACTTACGATATTTGTATGATCTATGTGTCCGCAATAAGGGAAACATTTACCAATGTCCCAATAAAATTAAAGAAATCAGCGAAAATTCCTGCGAAAGGAGCTTCATTCTACAAACCAAAGTGGAAAATTGCCATTTTGTCAAATTGAACATAAAGAGAAAGCACATTGAATATATTGAAGAAATCAATCAATATCTAGCAATACTTCCTAATCCCGAAAACGTACAAGCCAAATGCAACCAAGGCGACAGTATAACCAACCTACTCTTAATTAAAGATGAGTGCAAACTGCAATTACAAAATCATGATTTAATTTTTAAACACGGCACATTTGGCAAACCAGTGGTAATTGAAAACTTCGAAATTACCTACAACAATACAAAAATTCGCAAGGTGACGATCGAACTAGATTCTATCTCCGAACTTAAACCATTAAACAAGTTCGAAGATAGAGTACTACGAAGACCAAATCGAAACCGATAACATTGACTACCTATTGTGGGCACTGTATGTAATAATCATCACTGGTGCCATCATCACCGTTGCAGCCTACCTCCAAAAAACGTTCATCAGATATAAAAAAAGAAACTTCACCCCCTAAATCGGCGCTGAAGCTAACCGATGAAGCCCAATTTTAGCGAACGAGGAGTTACCGTTAAGAAATAAGTCCATAGCGCTCTGCAAAGTCGCGTGCAGATAACATAATTATGAAACTTCAGTGGTGTACTAACATAAAATTTTAGTGTCGAAACAAATGTGTGTTAACTTCAGATGAACAAGTGATTGTGACTCTAAAAGAAGAGAATCTGAAAAAACAGGAGATATTTTTGAAAGGAGCAAGTTAATGCTAAGAACAACGCCTGCTAAAAGGAGGAAATAAAATAGTATCCGAGAAAAGAATGGAAAAAAGAAAAGAATGTTACATTGAATGACAAATAAAACAAGAAATAAAAAAACAATAAAGAAGACTAAAAAACACATTGATAACTAAGTACAATAACAAAATTGCAGGAAGATTTTTAGAAGAAAAGAACAAAGGGAAGAAGAAAAAATCTGTTGTGGCCAGCACAAGACCTTCCGTCAATTCGATGTATTTTGTACAAAACCCATACCAAAAGGTCCTTGGAACAGATTCTATATAATATCATGTAAAATCGAACACGAACACATACTGTTTTTTACAAATTCCATACTAAAAGTTCATTTGAAAAGGTTCTTTAAATCCAATAAAATTATAACATAAACTACACTAAATAATGTCCTTCCATCTTCTCTTTGGCCTTTCTCTGCATGTCACTTGCGAGTAACAATATGACATACCAATTTTAGATCCTATACTTTTCATATTTGGTTTTGCACTTGCAACTGACATCTGTCAATTAATTTATTTTGAATAATTATCTCAGCTGTTTCCATAATAAATTGCAAAGCAGACTAATTTTTGAAATTTAATTTCTTTATAATGCTTTAAATTTACATCTATTTAATATGAAGGAAAATGTATAATTAAACCGTATTGAGAAGAGTATTTTCTTTAATATACATAATAACAAAATGTCAAAAAGTAATATTTAACTGCGTTTTTTTAAGAAAAACTGTTAAAAACTTCAAAAAAGGGTACTTCCGGTGGATCGATTATAACCAAAATCTAATCAACTCTTCATATGGATGTACAGAAGAGGAATACGAAAGAATTATAATTTTTAGAATTGTAGTATTGGAGTTATCGTCGGAGAAAAATTTGTCACACACGGACACACATACACACACACGGACACACGCACACACACACACACACACACACACACACATACATACAGACATCATCTTAAAAATAGTAAATTTGTATTGTAGGGACCCTAAAACGTGCTTAGTCATTAAAAACTCACCACCGAATTTTTTGACCAAAGACAATACCTTCCTTACCTAAAGGTGACGGAAGGTAAAAAACTGAATTTACCGAAGATTTCGAAAATAGAGGAAGAAGTAGAAAATAGAATTAAAAAAGAAAATAATAATATCATAAAAACATCAGTGACTCTGACTTCATGGTATTTTTGTCACTGAAAAATATTTCCTTGACCGCCCGTTGGCGTCCAAGTTTTATAGATAGAACAAAGGGATGGCTTATTATATTTTAGCAACCTATACTAAATTGTAATCTATAGATATGTAAGCATAATTATTATAGAGATGATTACAAGAAGTAAAAATTCTTCGGACTTGCAATCAACTAACAAAATTTATTCATGCCACCGTTTCGACTATACAATAGTCTTCTTCAGGGCTAGAATAGTCTTGTTGAAAAAAGAAACCACATGTGAATAACGAAACATAAAAAGCGGACATTTATAATATAAATAAATAAAATAAGTAAATAAATAATTAAAATAAATAAATAAAATAAGTAAATAAAATAAATAAAATAGATAAAATAAATAAATAAATAAAATAAATAAAATAAATAAAATAAATAAAATAAATAAAATAAATAAAATAAATAAAATAAATAAAATAAATAAAATAAATAAAATAAATAAAATAAATAAAATAAATAAAATAAATAAAATAAATAAAATAAATAAAATAAATAAATAATATAAATAAAATAAATAAAAAAATAATTAAAATAAATAAATAAAAAATAAAATAGATAAAATAAATAAATAAATATAAATAAAATAAATAAAATAAATTTATAATATAAATAAATAAAACAAATTTATAAAATAAATAAATAAAATAAATTTATAAAATAAATAAAATAAATAAATAAAATTTATAAAATAAATAAATTAATAAAATAAATAAATAAATAAATAAATAAAATAAATAAATAAATAAATAAATTAAATAAATAAATAAATTAAATAAATAAAAAATAAATAAATAAAATAAATAAATAATTAAATATAATAAAATAAATAAATAAATAAAATAAATAAATGAAATAAACAAATAAAATAAATAAATAAAATAAATAAATAAAATGAATAAAGTAAATAAAATATAAAATCAAGTTACTTTGTTAAACTTATGACCCAATGTTATAAACTAATTATACAGTATGTCCCCGGATTGAGTTTACAAGAGGAAAAAAAATCTTATTTTTGATTTTACGAAACAATGCCAAGGGAAGAAAATATTTTGCTTGAATTAAAAAGCATGTTTCAGTTATTAAAACTTTTAATTAATGTAAGTTTCTTTTATTATAACGTTTTTTCGTATTTTGTCCTCCTAAAAATACAGTTATTACATTGAATCTAACATGATTTTAGTTAGCTTTGAAATATTGACAAATGATTATTAATTCTAATTTCAGAAAAGAGAAAACTGCGAAAATCATAATACTTGTAGTTTATTCATTTAACTTTTTTTTATATGAAATTAGAATTAATAATCATTTGTCAATATTTCAAAGCTAACTAAAATTATGTTAGATTCAATGTATTAACTTTATTATTGGGAGGACAAAATACGAAAAAACGTTATAATAAAAGAACCTTAAATTAATTAAAAGTTTTAATGACTGAAACATGCGTTTTAATTGAAGCAAAAATTTTTCTTCGCTTGGCATTTTTTCGTAAAATCAAAAACAAGATTTGTTTTCCTCTTGTAAACTCAATCCGGGGACATACTGTATATATATATATATATATATATATGAATTAAAACATAAATAAGCCAAAATCATTCGTAACACACTGTACTGCACGATAGACGGCTCACGACTGACTACGAAGATCTGCAAATCGTGCACGGCACACGACACTACACTCTAATTAAAAAAAAACTAAATTTTCTTACACTGTCACATCCTCCCCCTTTAAATCGGAAGAGGTTTCGCCGACACAATTTACCACATACACAAACAGGGTTAATTTGTGGTAGTCAGCTTCACTTTTCTCGGTCGTTCTCTCTTGCGGATAGGAACCAGCGGTTTTCCGTCATCTGCCGTCGAATCCAAATACGGCGTCAAATGTGAAGTGTGATAAACACTAAGTAGCACACCAGGTTGATCCGGATCTCCTACAACATGGGTGATCGGCTGCTGAGAATAGTATAGAGTCCATCACGTCTATGCATATATTTTGAAGTAATTCCCTTCTTCTTATTGCTTAATGCGTGTACAGCAAGAAGGACTTTGTCACCAACTTGGTAAAAAGGAGCCTTCCTGCGATTATGATCTGCATATCGCTTATGCCGATCTTGTCAGCCTCATGATGTTCTCGTACACTAGGCATTGCCTTAACGGTTTGAAGTAAGTAAGGAGTTGCTTGTTCCACAAACAATTTATTTTGTACTATTTTCCTCAATTCTCGTCTTACGTCATCTGGGGTCCTAAGGCCCGTTCCAAATATGAGGAAAGCGGCACTGCAACCAGTACTCTGAGAATACGCCGTATTAAGAGCGAAACGAATTGCAGCAAGATGCTTTACCCAAGACTTATGTTCATTTTCAATTAAGATACTTAACTGTGTTTTCAAATTCCGATTCTTTCGTTCAACCGGGTTGGATTCCGGATGATAAACTGGGGTAACTATTTGTTGTACTCCGAGACAATGCATAACATGCTGCATTAACGCTCCTATGAACTGTAAACCATTGTCACTAATTAACTTCCTTGGAGTCGCAAAGTGAAAGAATACCTCGTCAATTAACACCTGGGCACAATCTTGAGATGGAGCATTAATTAACGGGAATAACTCTACCCATTTCGTCGCAACATCTTCAATGGTAAAGATCCACTTATGCCTTGCTTCCGTTTCTGGAAGTGGTCCAAATAAATCTACAGACAATGTCTGAAAACGCTGCTGTGGCACAGGTGTTCATAACAAACCTGTTGGTTTCATGTTATTAATTTTATAACGTTAACATTTTGGACAACGCTTGATGTAATTCTTTATAATGTGACTTATGTTAGGCCAATAGCACCTTTTCGAAATTCTTTGGTACGTACCTTCAAATTCTCTTTCTGTATCAGGCACTACTAACTGAACATTTTCTTCTAACACATCGGGATTGTAACGGTAAAGAATATCATTATTCATTAGATATCCTCGATCTAACCATCGAGTATGTTCTACCTCATCGTCAGTATTCTCTAATGCTTTAATAATAGGATTCAAATCAGAATAGGCTAATTATTTTTCTCGATAGTCCCGTATATCAAACGTTGAATCGTAACTTCTACAGTACAAATAGGACAAGAATCTGACTCATTATCTACACAAGGAGGTCGAGATAGAGTATCGGCTATCACATTGTTTTTTCCGGGTAAGTATTTAATTTCTAAATTATAGGATTGTAAAGCCAAAGCCCATCGAGCTAATCTAGCAGGTGGTGACTTAAAGGTCATCAGCCACTTAAGTGCTTCATGATCTGTATACACAGTTATCTTAGATCCTTCTAAATATCCACGGAATCGTTCAACACTCCAGATCACCGCAACGGCTTCACCTTCAGTGGTCGTATAGTTTTTTTTCAGGTCCAGTTAACAGGCTCGCGTATTCTACTGGGCGCGCCTCCGGTCCCTCCCCCTGGAGTAGACATTCACCGATGGCATAGCCACTAGCATCAGTTTTTAGAACGAAAGGCAGAGAACAACCTGCTTGCCGCAAAATTGGAGCAGACGTTAGTCGTTTCTTCAATTCATCATAGGCCTCTTGTTGATCTTCACCTCATACCCATGGAGCATTCTTCCTTGTAAGCATGGTCAGAGGCTGTGCAATAGTTGCAAAATCGGCGATAAATCTGCGATACCACGAACAAGTTTGAAGGAAAGTCATCAAGTGTTTCAAATTGCGCAGAACTGGTAGATTCAAAATGGTAGAAACCTTTTCAGGGTCCATTTCAATACCTAAAGAAGTAACATTCTGTCCCAAAAATTTCACTTTTTCTCTTGCAAGCATGCACTTTTCGCGAGTAGCGTGAAGTTGAAAAGTTTTAAGTCTTTCAAAAAATACTAATTTTTATTTTCTAACTTCAAGTTTTTATTTAACCAGATTCGTTGTTGAACATAACAACAGCTTGTAGAGAGTGATACATATAACACTTATGCCTTACTATACACTAGTTTATATACTACGTTTATCATAAACAAATTTGATAAGAAATTATGTCATTTGTGATGGTAGTGAATCATAACTCCTCCCCTTCAAGAAATGACATTATTTCAGAGGATTCAATTCTAAGTCTATCTTTTCTTGGTTCACAATTTTCTTCTGCTTATATTCTAAAATACGAGTATATATTCTCTTTTTACATAATATGAGTATAATAATGATACTTAAAATAATATATAATATAGGTACATGGTGATTTTCAATCCCTTTTATAGATTTGATTTGGTCTAGGTGTGTACTATTTAACTTGACTCTATTCAATTTATTTATTTTTGTATTCGTTTAATTTCTATTTCTTTTATAGTGTCGAAAATGTATTCTTGATATAATGGTTCGTACTTTTGGAATTGCCAATTTTTTATAGTGCAGATATCTTGTTCATTGATGAAGATACCCTGTACTTGTTTATATTTGTAATTGTCTCCGCAATTAAACTCTAAATTTTGAAGATTTTGGGAAAATATAATTACTTTATTTGTAAATGGTATTTGTGAAATGTAATTTTTGTTGCAATCTCTTGGCTTAGACAATCATCATATATTTGTTTGTTTAGTATGTTATTAATACAATTGCTAATAGGGTTATAATTTGTTATACAATATTTATTATTTATAAATTTACGTATGGATATATATATATATTATTATAGCTAGTAATCATATTGTTTTACTCTGCTAATTGTTTGTATGATACATCGTAATATGGTACTGTAGTAAATTGTTGAATTGGGTATAAGTTTTTTGTGTAATTTGGGACCGCTAATAAAATGTGTATCTTATTATTTTGTAGTGTACAAGTAACATATACCGTTTCGAGTGTTTGTAGTATATTTGGGTTCTGTGTAATGTTTTGGAGACTACTGGGATCTATTATAGTTATGTCTAATTGATTTAAAGAGCAGAATTCTAAGGATTTTATGACATTGTCTACTATGCTTTTGAGTCTTTGAATATATATTAAAATTTTATTAATTTGGATTTCGGTGTGCATAAGCGCTTTCCAACTTTTGTCCTGTTTAATTATTACAACTACTTCGTTAATTGTCGTTCGTAGTTTATTTTCGTCTAGTCTTACAGTTTGTAATTCTTTGTTAAATTTATCGGTCAAAGTTTGTTGTTGGCGGATAATTTCGTTTGTTTGTGCTTGTAATACTTTTTGGTTACTACTGAGTTGTTCTAAAATTATATTGTAACGTTCTTCGTCAGCAGCGTCTAAATTACCTGTTATTGATTTTATTATAGATCCGAATCCATTTATCCAACCTCTCTTCTTCCTTCTTCCGTATAATTTGATTATGTTAGTTTCGAGTTCTTTGAACATGAAATTTATAATTATGCCATTTTCAATAAGAAATGTTTCATTAGTTAATTGTTTGACTTCATTATTGATAAGTTGCTCTAATTTTGTGTATTGAGTGTATATTGGATGTATGTCGTTATAATAATAGTGTGATTGTTCGCTTTCTTTTAGGTAGCACTTACCAATTGTATGCAATAGAAATCCGGGGTTACTTGTGATGTTTTTTATTTCGGCGAACCCATGTGAGGTTCTGAAACAGTTATATTTTGATCTTATCAATTTTCACCTTTCGTTCTCTGCTTTTCGTTTTTGTATTTATTGTTTTGAACTTATCGTTATAATTCTTTATTGTGGATTTCAGGTATAAGGGTTTTTTGAATTTGATTATTAGTCGGGGGTTTTGTTTTATATATGCTTCATTTAATGTCTTTAATTTATTAATTTTATTCTTTTCTAGCGGTTCTCTAAATCGTTTGTGTTATTTTTGTTTTATTTTGATCTTTACTTGTACCAACTCTTTTTGTTTTCTTTCTTTGTAAACCTGCAATTGATTATTTATTCTTTCCTTTGGTCTTAGATTTGTGTAGTCTTTTCCGTACAGTACTTCGTTCGGGGTCATATTTGTAATTGTCTGTATTGAATTATTGTACGCGAATATACAGATTTCAGCTTATGTGTTCTTGTTTTTATTCGTAGGTGTTCGATCAGCGTGGAGTGAAATCTTTCCACCGCGTTAGATTCGGATTTTGAGCAGACGTTAAGTGTAGTTCAATTTGGTTATTATGACAAAATGTTTTTAGGGATATATTATTAAACTCGCAACCTTGATCGCATATTATTTTCCGTGGAAGTATCTTGATTTTAATAAATGTTTCTAGCGTTTTTACTGTTGTCTTACTTTCTTTAGTTTTGACTAGATATGCTTGTGCGTACTTAGAGAATTGGTCGTAGATTGTCAGGTAGTATTGTCCATCAAGGGTCAGGAGGTCTATGTTTATAATTTCGAAAGGTCGTTCAGGTGTTTCCGTGAGATTATCTATGATCTTAATAGGTTTACGATCATATTTGCATTCTTTACAAGTCTGACAATTGTTTATAAGGGCAGTAATAGTGTTAATCATCTTTGGCCAATAGTATTTTTCTTTTAATTTGTTATAAGTTTCCATGATTCCTCTATTGTTTGTTTTACCTGTGTGGTTCTGTTCATCTATTTGCTCTATTTCTTTTACCTCTTTATTAAACTTTATTTAGTTTATAGTATTTACTTCGAAATCTTTTTGGATGATTTTATTTAGGGCGTTAAAAATTTTGTCGTCACATATACAATAGTATCTAACTTTGGGGGTGATGTAATCCTTTATGAACTCCTGTAATTGTGTATCTAATTTATCTCTTTCAATAATGACTATTAGTCTTTGTTTTTTGTTATTGAATAATTTCTTGATGTCTACGTCATATGTTTTGTCTAAAGAAAATATAATTTGATTATCCGCTACATTTATGTGATTTTCTAATATTTTTAAACCGTTAATTGGATATTCTTGAGCTGAATGTATAGTTTCTATATCGTCTTGTGTGTCTATTATTCTATTTATTGAGTCGTCGTTTTGCTGTATAATCTTTTCTAGTTCTATTCTAGATTCTAACTCATCGCTTAGCACGAAGTTTAGTGGTAGTGCATAGACGTTTATTTGCATGCATGTGTTTTCAAATACGGAGTTTAGTATTTTAATTAATTCATCTTTGGTAATTTGTCCAATCCGCATGATAAATATGGGATGTTAATTTCGTATAGGTCATTTTTTATTAAATAGTCTCGAAGCTGTATTAGTGAGTTTTTTAATAATTTTTTATTGCATTCATCCCTAAATGATTCTTTTGAAAACAAGTGGAAAATGTGTTTATCATACTCATTTGGGATTATTATCTTATTTGATAGTTTATTTACACAAAAGTTCCTACTATTGAATTGGTTATCTATTTGTTTTGCCAAACCTTTTCCGAACTTATAATCTTTAGATATACAGTGCGCGAAGATGGGTGTCGTTGTTACGTCACCTACTTTAAAATTTATTTTGAATATATTTCTGATTCTACTTAAAAAAATCCGCGATTTTATTCGTTTTTCCTGCTATGTATTCTATCTCGAAATTATATACGTTAAGTTCAATTTTCCATCTCATTAATTTTTGGTTGGCATTTTTCATGTTAAACAGCCAGGTCAATGGCCTATGATCAGTAAGAATAATGAATTTTCGTCCGTATCGGTATGTTTTGAAGTTCTGTATGGCCCAAACTATTGCTTTTAATTCTTTTTCAATGGTAGAATAATTTTGTTCATGTGTATTAAATGTCTTCGAGGCATATGCTAATGGTTTTTCTTGTAGGTCTTGCACCTGCGAAAGTACAGAGCCCATCGCGTAATCGGATGCGTTGGTGGTTAATATAATTTTTTTATTAAAATCCGGGAATGAAAGTATTGGGGGAATTGTTATTAGTTCCTTCATTTCCGTGTAACATTCTCTATATTCATTATTATAAATATCTATTGTAGACCCCTTGCGTAAACAGTTAGTGAAAGGCTTAGTTAGTTTTGAAAAGTTTGGTATAAACCTGCGATACCAAGATAGCTTGCCTAATAATGATTTTATTTCTTTCACTGTTTTCGGGATTTGAATATTTTGTATTACTTCTATTTTCTTCTTGTTTGGTTTAAGAACTTCGCTCGAGATTACAAATCCTAGATATTCTACTTCTGTTTTAAAAAAATCTGATTTATCTATTTGTATTTTTAGATTTGCGTTTTTCAAGTACTCAAATACCGTTTCAATATTTTGCAAATGTTCTTGTTCTGTATTCCCGAAAATGATTATGTCATCCAGATATACGAGACATATTTTACCTATTAAGTCATGTAGGACTTCGTGCATGCACCTTTGGAAGGTGGCTGGTGCATTAATTAGACCGAAACCTGTTTTTACCTTCCGTCACCTTTAGGTAAGGAAGGTATTGTCTTTGGTCAAAAAATTCGGTGGTGAGTTTTTAATGAATAAGCACGTTTTAGGGTCCGGACAATACGAATTTACTATTTTTAGGATGATGTCTGTATGTATGTATGTATGTATGTATGTATGTATGTATGTATGTATGTATGTGTGTGTGTGTCTGTCCATGTGTGTGTGCATGTGTGTGTATGTGTGTCCGTGTGTGACTATTTTTCTCCGACAATAACTCCAATACTACAAGTCTAAAAATTATATTTCTTTCGTATGCCTCTTCTGTACATCCATATGAATAGTTGATTAGATTTTGGTTATAATTGATCCACCGGAAGTACCCTTATTTGAAGATTTTAACAGTTTTTCTTTAAAAAAACGCAGTTAAATATTGTTTTTTGACATTTTGTTATTGTACATATTAAAGAAAATATTCTTCTCTATACAGTTTGATTATACATTTTCCTTCATATTCAATAGATGTAGATTTAAAGCATTATAAAGAAATTAATTTTCAAAAATTAGTCAGCTTTGCTATTTATCATGGAAACAGCTGTTGCTGATATATTAAAAAAATTCTAATTGACAGATGTCAGTTGCAAGTGCAAAACCAAATATGGAAAGTGTAGGATCACAAATTGGTACGTCATAGTGCTCCTCGCAAGTGACACGCAGAGAAAGGCCAAAGAGAAGATGGAAGGACTGTATCGCAGAAGACTGAAATGAATGCCTGTGTCAAGAAGATGTGTTGGACAGGAATGAGTGGAAGAAAAGAGGAAACAGCTACCTCTAATAAAATAGGGGAAGCTGAAGAATAAGAAGAAGTGTCAATTGCATTTTACTTAGTGTATGTTTTATGTTATAATTTTATTGGATTTATAGAATAGAAATAGTATGTGTTCGTGTTTAATTTTACATGATATTATATA
This sequence comes from Ophonus ardosiacus, assembly GCA_943142095.1. NCBI lineage: Eukaryota > Metazoa > Arthropoda > Insecta > Coleoptera > Carabidae > Ophonus > Ophonus ardosiacus. Next base: position 24,836,060 of record OW964834.1, on the reverse strand, counting down.
GAATTTGTTACAAGGACCTTTTGGGATTTGTACAAAATACATCGAATTGACGGAAGGTTTTGTGCTGGCCACAACAGATTTTTTTCTCTATCACTTTTATCTATTAATATCTGATGGAAACCTGAGTGTAAATCGAGGGTAGTAAAGAATTTTGGGCCATTTATTTTGTCAAAAAGTGTATCGATATTGGGTATGGGAAATTTATCTTCTTTCGTTTTTTGATTGAGTTTCCTGAAGTCAATTACTAGTCTGGTTTTCCTTTTGCCAGATGCATCTGCTTTCTTTGGTACAATCCAGATGGGTGAATTGTACGGACTTTTAGATTTTTGTATGACTCCTGTTTTTAATAATGTTTGCACGTGTTCCTCAATATCTTTTTCATAAATTTGGGGTAACCGATAGTTTTTTTGTGTATACGGGTACGTCATCAGTGGTAAATATATTTTGTGTTGTATTTTGTTAGTGGATGTTAACGTTTCATTTTCTTTAGGAAATAGTGAATCATATTTTCCTAGTAATTTATACAATTTATTCTTTGTTCCTGGTTCTAAATGTTCATCGCGTATTTACACATATGTTTCTTTATCTTTTTTGTCCAAATTTTTAATATTAAACTTCATCTGTTTAATTTTAATCGTGTTATTTGTAAAGTCTATTATTGTGTTCGTATCGCGGAGTATATCTGTTCCGAATAATAAGTTACATTTTGCGTGAAAATTTAAAATGAAAAATTCGTGGGTTTTCCGAATATTCTAATCTCTACATACTTATCACATTTTACTTTGCTCGTCGCTGTTCTAAAAGTAAGGAATTCTTTAAGAATCTTCATTTTATTTTGTTTTATTGTCTGTTCCGTTATTAAGTTTATATTCGAACCTGAATCTATGAGAATTTTGAAATTTTGATATGTGATAATCGGGATCATTTTTGTATTTGATAACATCATATATTTTCTTTTATCTGGTCGGGATCGTAATCTAAAAAAGATTGATTATCGAATGTTTCATCTTGATCGTTAGTTACGTTCTCATCATTAATTTCATTGTCACAAGTATCTTCGGGATCTTGTGTTTCTAAGGCGTAATTTCTTTTTATTGTGTGTGTGGACATGGGTATTGTTGTTTTTGTCATAGGACATAGGTGTTGGTTTAAAATGTTGTCTTGTCTCTATACCATTTTTGATATTCTGTCTGGCAAACATTTGTTTACCTGAGGGTCTTGCAAGTTGAGGATTAAATGATTTTGAGGGAAATTCTTGTCCTGGGAATTTTCGTGGAGGTGGGTTAAATTGTTTAAAAATGGGATTTTGTATGTTGGATTGATTATTTATTTTGTGGAATGGTGACTTGTGTACTTGTGTAAAGTAGAATTCGTTAGTGAGTATCTGTTCACATTCATCCAAAAATTGTATGTTTTTGCTGATAAATAGTGTTCTTAAGTTCAATTAGCAATATAAAGTGTGTAGTGATTAGTGTGTGTATTTCTGTTGTTATTGCTTTCTTTTCTTCCTGTTTATATGTTAATAGGGCTATTTTTGATGTGATTTTGTGGTATGCGGTTTTGAATTTATCTAATGTATTATTAATATCGTTTGTGCGAGTAATCCGAAGTAATCTTAAGAGTGTCGTGATATACGTACTAATTATAAAATGCAACTCGTATTTAGAGTTTTTAAAAATTATAATTTATTTATTTGTTCGAAGAAGTTTATACAAAGGTTGATACAGAAGAGAAGACTTGCTTCTAAGACGTTAACTCGGAGAATCGTATCTCCAATTGCTTTACACAGCAATTTATACTATTCAATACGTCATAATACATTAATATGATTGACATTCAAATAAATATTCTTAAAAAGGTTTTAAAAGATAATGCGTCTCATCTTATTAATATAATTGACTTACAAATAAATATTCCTTAAAAGGTTTATATTAGTAAAGATATACATACATACATACATACATACATACATACATACAAATGTTTATACTGCAGATTAATAAGAATGACTCAATTAATGATAAAGCGCAGTTTATAGAATCAAGGATATACATAACTCCTCCCCTGTTAAAACGTAGCTTTATCTTCTTGTAAATTTGATATTTCTACAGATACATCTTTAGGAATTATTTTTCTTTTCTTAAATTTAAGAATACATATTCTTATAATTATAAATATAACAAATAGTGATACAATGCTTATAAAAGTAGAATTGATAGCAGAATGATTATTACTATTTGTATCCAAATTTTCAATTTTTGGTATTTCATTAATTTTAATTTCTTGTTTATCAATTTGTTTCAGTTCTAGAGTTTTATTGCTAAATTGTTTATTTTCTAGCTTGAAATTAACATTTTCAAATATTATTTCTTTATTATAATATGCATAAGTTTCCATGACATAATTATTAATTGCACAATTTTTATTAGTTATAAATTTATAAATACCAATTATATTTTTATGTTTTTCATAATTTTGACAATATATATCTAAGGATTGTTCTTCGTTAGCTGCTATAATTATTATATTTGAATTTTCAATTTTAATTACAACAAATGAATCATATATCTTATGATACATGCAATTTTTGTTTTTCTGATTTTTAATTATATCATATAAACATAAATTTACTTCTAAATAATTAGTTTTGCAAAAATATGTATTTTCGTTTCTTTTGCAGCTATTTGCTTTAAATAATTTCTGTTCTCTTTCTATTATCAATTCTTTATTAGTATCTAACATATACATTTTCTTATTGATATACATAGGAATTGGTGTAATTTGTAATAATTTATTATGCCTATTTTCATATATTGGTATTTCCAATAAATACTCTATCATATTATTTTCTAGTTTACAATGGCTTGTTATTTGGGCGGATATATCCCAAAAGTTTAATTTTGAAACTTCTTTAGTAATTTTCTTCAAATCTTCCAGACTTATTATTGATGAATGAATCTGATTTAAATTACAAAACGTTAAACTGGTTTCAATTTCAGAAACGATCTCTATTAAGTTTACACTTAATAAAATTAGCTGGTTTAAAACATCTTTGATTATTAATAAGTTTTGACAATTTACACTTATTTTTAGCGTATCTTCTATTTGCATAATTCTAGATTTTAAAAGAAGTTCATAATGTCTTATATTTTCTAACTGGGTATTGAATTTTGATATCATTATTTTATTTATTCTAATGGTTTCTAGATTTTGCTTTTGTAATATTTCTTGATTTTTATTAATTTCATCGAATAATTGTTCGTAACGTTGCCCATCTGCGGCGTCTAAATTACCAGTAATTGATTTTATAACGGTACCTAAGCCATCTAATAGACTTCTTTTGTTTCGTTTTTTATTGAAAATAGTTTCTAATTTATCTTCTAATCTGTTACAGTTGAATTCTAATATTTTCATATATGTTTCCAATTCTCTATGATATGTATCATTATTTTTAATATGGTTAAATATATTATTTTTATGAGATATAATTTTATAATATTCTATATTTATACTAGTCAGATTATATCTGTAATAATTATATTGAGAATTTATATACAAGTGAACTTTACCTAGGTCTAGGATATTAAGTCCAGGGTTATTGTTAATCTCCTCTAATTCGTCTAATCCGTTTGTGCATCTGCAACAAACAGACGAAATTTTTTAATTTTGTCTATTTTGTGTTTCTTATTATTATTTATTTTAATGACTCCTAATCTGGGATTATAATCTTCAATTTTATGAATTTTGAATAAGGGCTTTTTAATTTTTTGAATACGTCTTTTACCTTCTTTTATAAATACTTTGTTAGGTATATTTTCAGGTCTATTATATTGTTCCTTAGATATTTTGTTCTTTTCTGCTTGCAAATTTTCCTTAACTGTATTGTGAATAATTTTTAACTTATTTTCATAATCATTTAAATAATCTTCTTCTGTAGATTTTGTTTCGAAAGGACTTTTGTATTCATCTTTTCCATATAATACTTCTAAAGGTGTTAATTTGGTTACATGATTGATTGAATTATTATAACCTATTAGTGCAAAATTTATCTTTCTTTCTTTAGTTTCATTTTTAAATTCTTCTCTTTGATTTATTATTCTCAAATGTTCTATTATAGTGGAATGAAATCTTTCTATACATCCATTGCTTTTAGGATTATCTACGCAAGTCATTTGTATTTTAATTTTGTACATGTTTAATAAATTTTTAACTAAATTGTTATTGAATTCGGTCCCAGAGACATGAATTATTTGGTCAGGTATTTTATAATTCTTAAAATATCTTGCTAATGCGTCTACTACAGTTGTAGCATTTAGATCTTTCAAACGATAAATTTGGGCGAATTTTGAAAATTGATCAATTATTGTCAAATATTTTTCTTTTTCTAAAGTTAACGTATCAATATTAATTATTTGAAATGGTTTATCTGGAGTTTTTGTTAGATTGTCTTTTAATTGAAATGGATTTCTCTCATACTTATTTAGTTGGCAAATTTGACAATTATTTATGTATTTTTGAATATCTTGATACATATTGGGCCAATAATATTTTTGTTTAAGCTTTTGATAGGTTTCTAAAATTCCTCTGTGGTTTGTTTTTCCTAAATGATAATTATTTATTACTTGTAATTGATCGTCAATTGTTTCAATATCTTCTAATATATATTCACATTTAATTAGCTGGTAAGAATTCTTTACAAAATTTTGTGATAATACTTTGTTGAATTTTAAATGTAAATCTTTTTCAAATAAACAATAATATTTACAGTTTGGTACTAAATATTCTTTTATGAATTTATTTATTTCATAATCTAAATTTTGATCATTTAATTGAATGACTAAACGTTGTTTTTGTGTATTGAATAATCTATACAGGGTAACTTTTGTTTCATTATTATGTGTGGAAATTACTAATTGATTTTTTCCTAAATTTATTGCTATTTCTTTATAAGTAATTCCATTTATTTCGTTTTCGTTGTCAGAATAAATAGTTTCAAAATCTGATTCATCTACTTGAGCTATAATACTTTCATTGTCGTTTAAATTGATTTCTTCTGGCATGACATGTATATAAATTTATAAATGTGTTTCCTGGAATGTATTATTTATTATACTTTTTATTTCTTCAAAATTTTGTTTATCCGAACCACAACATATTTTTGGCATATGTAATTCTGTTATGTCGTTTTGAATGCAAAAGTCTCTAAGTTTATTTAAACATTTCTTAATATTTTCGATTGTTGGTTTATCAAAATAATTTTGTTTTGTTATTAAATGAAATAAAATTTTATTGTTATAAATTGGTTGGGTAAGTATGTCAGTTTTATTTTTATCTTTATTATTTAAATAATTTTTACAATGAAATTTTTCGTCAATTTGTCTAGCAAAACCTTTACTCATCTTTTTATCTGCTGATATGCAATGTACTAAATTGTGATATTTGTCAAATATATTGTCATTAGTTTCAATAATTTTGAATTTTGGTTTTATTCTTGATAATGCATCTGCATTACTATTTAATTTTCCTTGTTTATATTCAATATCGAAATTGAATTCATCTAATTTGATTTTCCATCTCATCAATTTTGAATTGGGGTCTTTAAGTGACATTAGCCAAACTAATGGTCTATGATCGGTACGAATTTTGAATTTCGTTCCGTATAAATATGGTCTAAAGTATTTTGTTGCCCACACAATACTTAATAATTCTTTTTCTGTGGTTGAGTAGTGAATTTCGTGACTATTCAAAGTTCTTGAAGCATAAGCGATAGGTAAATCTTTACCTTCGTAATTTTGGCTGAGTACTGCACCTAAGGCATAATTACTAGAATCTGTAGTAAGAATAAATTGTTTAGAAAAATCAGGATATTGCAATATTGGAGAATTAATTAATAATTTTTTACTTTGTTCAAAACTTTCACGATAATCTTTATCATTTATATCAATTTTGTTGTTTTTCTTTAGACAATTGGTTAAAGGTTTAGTTAATTTTGCAAAATTTGGAATGAATTTACGATAATATCCAAGTAATCCTAAATAAGTTTTGATTTCTTTTTGGGTTTTTGGAATTGGATATTCCTTAACGGCTTTAATTTTATTATGGTTAGGTTTTACTCCCTCTTCTGAAACTATGTGTCCAAGATAAGCGACTTCTTTCATTAAAAATTCTGATTTATCTAATTGTATTTTTAAATTATGTTCTCTGAGTTTTTCAAAAATTTTCTTTATATTTTCGATATGTTCTTGTAAGCTAGTTCCAAGTATTATTATGTCATCCATGTATACTAAGCAAATTTTGTTAACATAATCACGTAAAACATAGTTCATTAATCTTTGGAAAGTGGACGGTGCATTCTTAAGTCTAAATGGCATTCTCTTAAATTCATAATTTCATTTGAATACTATTTTCATGCATTTCAATTTGATGGAAACCCGATGCTAAATCTAAGGTTGTATAATACATATTTCTACCTAATTTGTCCAATACATCTGTGATGTTGGGTATGGGGAATTTGTCATCTATTGTTTTTGAATTTAGTTTTCTGTAATCTATAACCAATCTGAATTTACGTTTACCAGAGGCATCTAATTTTTTTGGTACTATCCATACTGGTGAATTCCACGGGGAATAACTTTCTTGAATAATTTTTTCTTTCAAAAGTTTATTAACTTCGGTTTTAATTTCGTTTTTGTAACACTCAGGATAGCGATATGATTTTGTATATATGGGTGTTTCGTCAGTAGTTTTAATTTCATGTTTTATTGTTGAGGTATAAGTTAATGGTTGATTTTCTTTTGGAAAAATGTCATGATATTCTCTAATTAATTTAATAAGTTTGGACTTTTCTTCAATGTTTAAATGATCTGCTCGAATTTTGATTTCATCGACATCAGTAATATTTATTTCATTTTTATTAAAGTATTGTAATTTGAAAATTTTATCTTTAATCTTTACAGTATTATTTGCAAGATTTATTTGTGCTTGTAATTGTATTAATGCAGGAGTTCCTAATAATACATTAAAATTTTTATGAAAGTCAAAAAGAAAACATTTAATTTCTTCTTTTTCTATTTCTAAGATAATGTATTCATTACCGCAAGTTTTTCCTAACGCTGTAGTGAATGAAAATTTTTCTTTATAAATTTTGAATCGATTTTTATTTTTCATTACAAAATTTTTATTTATTAAGTTTATTGAAGATCCTGTATCTAATAATATTATATAGTCTCTTTCTTTTAAAAATGGTAATTTGCTATAACAGTTAATGTTTAAAATTTCTCCTGTATTTCGAGGCTTGTTAAGTCTAAAAAAGAATTTTGGCGTGAAATATCATTATCAAAATTTTCGAAATTTTGATCGATATTGTTTTCATGATGATTTTAGAAATTTTCTTGAGTTTCATAATTTTCATATTGATTATTACATTCCTCATTATTATATAATTCTTCAGATATGTAATTGGGTGAATACTGAGTTCTCGGTTGGAAATGATTTTGTGATCTAGGTTGAAAATTTTGTCGTGTTTGAATTGACATAGGGATAGGCTTAATACCTTCAGCATTTCTTATTTGTTGACGAGGTGCGAATGGTTTCTGTACTGTTTTATTTTGATTTGTATTTAATTTTATTGGACCTCGCGGAAAATTAGAATTTTGAAATTTTGGTTGTATGTTCACAGGTTTCTGAATATATTGGGGTTTTTGATTTGAACGTAAATATTGGAAATCATTTGTTAATAATTCCTCTATTTCGCATAAAGTTTTTGGATTACGCGTTGCCAAATTATTTCTATAAGGATCGCTGCAATTACTAATGAAATGTGTAGTAATTATTACTTCTTGAAATTGTATTAGACAGGCTTTATTTTCTCCTGTTAAGTCTAATAAAACTACTTTAGCTTTAAATAATTCAAATTTTTCTTTAATTATTTTCAAATAGTTAAATATGTCTTTATTTGAATTCATTCTTAAAATATCTATAATGATGCTAGCAGGATTTTGCTTATCATCAAAATTATTCACCAAGTGTAACTTTAAATCGTTCCATGATTCAAACGTAGTATTTTTTAACGTTTCTGCGGCTTTGCCGATAATTTTATTTTTAATATACTGAATAGTAACTATTTTTTGAAAGTCTGTAAGAGGTGGTTCCAAAGTACTGAATGTACGTTGAATTACTTCAACTGGCTTGATAAAATGGGATAATGTTTTTGCATTGCCATCGTAACTTGGAATGGTTTCAAGTGCAAATTTAATATTAGCAGTATTGTTTTCCGCCATTGTTAATTATTAATTCAAAGAATGATAGAATATTTATAATAAAAATATTACTTACAATAAAATGCACAATATTATGTTGAGAATTGCAATCTTCATTTGTTGCTTTCACTTCTCTGCAAATGGAATTGTTGTCTCGATGGACGAAGTGGATTGTTGATCCCAATGAACTGGATTGTTGTTCCCAATGAACTGGATTGTTGTTCGCAATGAACTGGATTGTTGTTCGCAATGAACTGCCTTGTTGTTCCCAATGAACTGGATTGTTGTTCCCAATGAACTGCTCGGACGGCTCTCGATATACGGGCTCTGTTGTCCTGGTGATAACGACCACGGGCTCTACACTTGGTGGCTCTTTGTGACCGGGATTCTCTGACTTCTGTATCGGTGTCTGTTTCTTTATCACAGGCTCTACACTTGGTGGCTCTATGTGATTGTTGATTAGCGATGACGTTGTTTTAACTTCTTTGGCTTCACAAGTAAATGTTGAAACAACCGAAATTATTACTTTAACGAATTAATTCTTTTACACAGAATTTCGATAATAATTCGTCTTGTGGTATCCTACCAAGACTGCGCCAATTATAAAATGCAACTCGTATTTAGAGTTTTTAAAAATTATAATTTATTTATTTGTTCGAAGAAGTTTATACAAAGGTTGATACAGAAGAGAAGACTTGCTTCTAAGACGTTAACTCGGAGAATCGTATCTCCAATTGCTTTACACAGCAATTTATACTATTCAATACGTCATAATACATTAATATGATTGACATTCAAATAAATATTCTTAAAAAGGTTTTAAAAGATAATGCGTCTCATCATATTAATATAATTGACTTACAAATAAATATTCCTTAAAAGGTTTATATTAGTAAAGATATACATAAATGTTTATACTGCAGATTAATAAGAATGACTCAATTAATGATAAAGCGCAGTTTATAGAATCAAGGATATACATAACTTACTCTTATCTTCGAAATTATTCTGAAGATAAGTTTTTATCTCTTCCCAAGTGTTGAACTCTTGTGTACTTAGAATATCTCTAGCTTTGTGAGTGAATTTCTTTTTTAGCATGGAAAAACAGTATGTTTTTTGTATGGCTGTGAGGTTTAACGTATTCATTACTGAATAAAAATTGTCAGCTTCCTTGATGAATTCCGGGAGGGTTTTTACCTCTCCATCATATTCCGGAACTCCATCAATGAAGTTTCTGATATCACTGATCGTAGCAGTGGCCATGCTGAATAGAATTTGAGATTTTTTTAATTCTTCAACTGAATATGATAAAGGTGAATTTATGGCCTCTGTTACTATCTGTTTAATTTTGTTGGTACTTTGTTTATTTGATACAGGTAGAAGTCTAAATTTGTATTCTAATTCTCTGATATTGTCAGTGTTCATTAATTATATATTAATTTTGTATTATTATGTGTAACTTGTATATGCCTTGTGTCGGGGCTCGTTCTGATTCCTAACAGCGTTAGCCGTTCCTCAGAACTCTTAGTATAACAGTATTTGTTCGCGGACCGATTGTTATTACCGGGAAAGGTGTGTGTAATTACTACGAGTGTTTTGCAACTTACAACAGTATTATTATGATGTAGGTTGTTCTCTGCATAGTAGTAGATGTCCTGATACGTTTCAAGTGGACGGGCGTTTGTATCTTTCCGTGCTCCTTCGGTGTTGTCGATGGTGATGGAATGGGATGTTTTACTGGGGCTGGTCTCCTTAATCTCGTTGGGTTAAAGATGGGTCGTGGTTAGACCCTGGTGCAATCACTGTTTAGGTTGATTGTTGATGGAGTGAAGATTTATGTGTTTTCACTTGTTCGATCGCACGGTGCAACAATTGAATTGTTGAATAAAGTGTTGTGCAGAGCTACGGCGAATTTCGGCACACTGGCTTCTTTATTTGCAATCCTACCGACTGCGCCAATTTTGATTTTGGAATCGAAGTTTTTCAAAAAAAACTAATTTTTATTTTCTAACTTCAAGTCTTTATTTAAACAGATTCGTTGTTGAACATAATAACAGCTTGTAGAAAGTGATACAAATAACACTTATGCCTAACTATACACTAGTTTATATACTAAGTTTATCATAAACAAATTTGTTAAGAAATGATGTCATTTGTGATGGTAGTGAGTCATACTTACTTAATCCTGCACCTTTCTACCCTCACGGGTGTAAGGCGTTCCCCCGGCTTGCGGGGTAGGGGGTTGATTTCTGGTTCGTTGGTCTTCTCCATATTTCTTTCCACTCTGCACTATCTTGTGTTGCTGTCTTTGTTTCTTCCCAAGTTAGACCTCTTCTTTGCGCTGCCTCCTTTACTTCTTCCAGCCACGTTCTTCTTGGTCGTCCTCGTGGTTTCTTTCTTCCAATTTTTGCTTCAAACACTTTTTTAACTATTCTCTCCTCTCCCATCCTTTCTACATGACCATACCATCTCATCTGTCCTTCTGCTATCTTATCTTCTATTGCTTTTACTTTTAAGTTTTGCCTGTAGGTTGTGTTTTCAATTCTGTCCAGTCTTGTTTTCCCCTCTATTTTTCTCAAGAATCTCATTTCGATAGCCGTAATTTTTTCTTTTTCTCTTTGCGTTAGTGTCCATGTTTCAGCTCCGTGTATGAGTATAGGCGTCACTACTTTCTTAAATATTTGTACTCTGGTCTCTTTCGGTATTTCTTTCTTTCCTAAGAAGCTGTGTTTGATGCTATTGAATATTTTGCCTCCTGTTATTCTTCTTTCTTTTATTTCTTCATCAAGTCTTCCATCTTCTGAGATCATTGACCCCAGGTATTTAAATTTTTGGACTTGCTGTAGATTTTCATTTTTTAGTTGTATCGTGTGGTGTTGTTAATTTATTCCTAGTATCATGGTTTTCGTTTTTTCTTTATTGATCTTCATGTTTAATTTTTGTAGCGCTTTATCATATATTTCTATATTCCTTGTTAAGGTTTTTTCGTCTTCCGCTATGATGACCATGTCATCTGCATAGCAAAGTTCTGCTATTTCCACTCTTCTCAATTTCCAATGTCCTATGTAGTATTTTTTTACTTCTTTCTTTGTCTCTTTTATTCCTTCGTCAAGAATTAGCGTAAACAGAAGCGGGCTCAAAATGCATCCTTGTCTTACTCCGGCTGTAGTTTCAAATGTATTGGAGGTCTCTTGTTTCACTCTTACATAGCTCTTAGTCTTTGAATATAGGCTCTGAATTCCTGTTATTAACGTATTTGATATTCCCCTTTTTCTTAGCGTTTTCCATATGTCTTCTCTATTGATTCTGTCAAACGCTTTCTCTAGATCAATGAAGCACACATGTACGTTTCTCCCTTCTTTTATTGCCTTTTCCCCTATTTGTCTTAGTATGAATATCGCATCATTTAATCCTCTGTTTGGTCTAAAACCAAATTGAGTTTCCTCTAACGATTTTTCCAGCTCTGTTCCTAATCTACTCTCCAGGATTCTTCCATATATTTTGGCCACTGTGCTTATTAGGGTAATTTCTGTGTAGTTCTGGCACTCTCTCCTATCTCCTTTTTTAAATATTGGTGTTATGATACCTATTTGCCTTTCTGTTGGTGTTATTCCTTTTAGCGCTTCATTCATTATGTCTTTAAGTTCCTGTAGTGCTGATTCGGGTAGTGCTTTCAGCATGTCTGTTGTTAATTTGTCATGTCCGGGAGCTTTTCCTCTTTTGGTTTTTCTTATTGCTTCTATTATTTCTTTCAAGCTTATTTCTTCTTCTTGTGTTATTTCTGTTTCCTTTGTTCGTGTGCGATGGCTTTCTTGTTGTTCTTCATCTTTAGTATCATTTCCCTCTAGTAGTTCTGTGAAATACTGTCTCCATCTGTCCATTATTCTGTCTTCTTCTGCTATCGTCCTTCTCTCTTTATTTTCAATGTTCGTAATTGTTGCTGTCTTCTTTTGTCTTATATTTTTAAGTGTTCCAAAAAATAATATCTGGTTTTCATTGTATGCGTTTTTCATTTTTTCACCAAATTCTTTCCATGCTATTTCTTTTTCTTCCTTTGTTACTCTTTTTACTATTTTTCTTTGTTCTTTATATTTTTCATAGTAAATAGGTTTTTTCGTTTGTAGATATTTATTCCACTTGTTCTTTTTTTTCTTTCACTGCAGCTTTTACCCTTTCCGACCACCATCTAGTTTTGTTTGTGTTTCTGTTCACTATTCTAGTCGTGCCGCAGTTTTTTTCTGCTGCCTCTAGTATTGTCTTTTTGAAGTTCTTCCATTTCTTTTCTATGTTTCCTTCTTTTTCTTTTGCTTTTTTCTTAAACTCTTCGTTGACGTTCTTTTGAAATTTTTCTTCTATCTCTTGTCTTCTAAGTTCATGGCATTTTATTTTCTTATTTACTATCTTTCTTTTGGTTTCGTTTTTTGTGATTACTTCTTGCTTTAGTATCATTGTTACAAGGAAATGGTCGCTTTCAATCTCTGGTCCTCTTTTTACTTTTATGTCTTTTACTCTATTCCAGCTGTCTATGTTAATTAGGAAATAATCTATAATCGATTTTTCATTTCTGCTTATAACTTGTCTAGTTATTTTATGTATTTCTTCGTGCTTGAAGTGTGTATTTCCGATTTTAAATTCATTCTCTAGGCAAAAATCTATTATTCTTTCCCTATTTGTATTCATCACATTCTCTCCATTCCTTCCTAAGCACCACTCTATTCCATCATTCTTATTTCCTACCCTCCCGTTAAGGTCTCCCATTATTATTACCCTCTTTTCACTTCTGTCTACTATTTCTTGTAGTTCTTTAAAGAAGTTATCTTTTTCTTCTTTTCTTGCGTCCTCGTTTGGTCCATAGCCCACAATTAGCGTGTATTCTTCGTTTTCGTCTCCTTCCTTAACATTTATTGATAGTAGTCTTTCGTTCAATAGGTTTTCTTTCGAAACATATTTCATCTTGGCGTTTTCTTTTTCCGATACTCCTACCCAGTACATCCAAAATCCATTTTGTGTCTTTGTGATTCCTTTGCCTTTCCTCTTTGTTTCTGTTATACCCACGTAATCCATATTCATTTTTACCAGTTCTTCTGTTAATTCATATTCTTTCCCTGTTAAACTTTTTACATTCCATGTTCCAAATTTTATTATTTTCCTTGGTTTATTTACTCTATTTTTTATTTTGCCCTTCCCATACTTAATTATATGTGTGTTGTTGTTCCTTATCGTATCCTTTTCCTTTGCTTGCGACGTCTTTCCTTTTTGTTGCAATTTTCCTCGTTTTCCCCTTATTTTTTTGACGCATTACCTACTTCTTCTTTGACCTCTATCAGCTTCTTTTCTGTTTTGTCCCATTTCCATTCTTTTTCATTTATTGTTATTTTCTGATAGCCTATCTTCAATATATCTCCTGCCTTTTTATTCTTGTCCGCTAACATTTTTATTTCCTTTTGTATATCGCGCTCGTTTCTTGTTAGTTCGTTGTTTATGAAAATTCTGTCCTTCAAGGTTCGTAGGTTCTTTTTATTCGCCATTACTTTTTGTTTATCTTGAAAATTTTCCATTTGTACCTTATATGTCTTCTCTCCTATCTTTAGTGCTTCCTTCACTTGTACATTAACTCCAATTTTCTTGTGTATGAAGTCTTCCACGGTGCTTTTAGGTCTTTTCTGCTGATTGAGTCTGTTCTTAGCCCTACAATCATGAAATTATTTTTGATTTTTTCTTTCTCTAATCTCTCGATTCTCTCTTTCATGTCGTTCAATTCTTTTTTGATCTCTATGTTTTCTTCCTTCAGCTGTTCATTTATCTGTTATTCGTAGTAATTCTTCTTGATATTCTTTCTGATCCTGTTTTATCTCTTTTGTATCATTCTTTATTTGTAATATAATTTTCATTAAATCTCTTAGTTCTATTTTATCACTTCCTTCTTTGTTACTTTTGTTCGGTGTTCTCATAGTCTTTTTACTTCTTTTTGTTATATCTTGGCCATCTATACTCTCTTTCTTTCTTTTACTGTCATCCGATGTGAAATCTTCTCTATCCGATGACATATTTGCACAACTTTCCTGAGTACGGGTCTGACTAAATTTTTATCTTGTTATGCACGCTCTAGCTTCTCCGCCATTACTCTACGCTTGCTTACAATTTTATTTGTGTGTCCTGGGCTACTGTCTCGCCACTGTATACACTTTTTACTCTAATTTAGAGGTTCTAAACATTTCTCACTTCACTTTCTTTACTCACAACACTATCTTGTTTCCCCAGAGTTTATTTATATCATATGGCCGCGAACTAATACGTGATATCTTTCGTATATCGAATTTGACTATTGCCGCACAATCGACACGACCGTATTCACTGCCTGCCATAACTCAACTCATATATATATATATATATATATATATATATATATATATATATATATATATATATATATAGGGTGTAATACTAAGTCGTTACACCCGAAAATGGTAGTTAGAACTCATTAAAACAAACAACTTTTTTTAGTTCCAATTTTTGATTTGGTGCCATGGTTCGTAGTTAATGGAGTTCTTTTGTTTTTCGAAAAATCATCATAAGTCCCCTATTTTAAGGACTATTGAAAAAGTTTTTTCTTTCAAATTTACCTTTAGACTCTCTAAAACATTTGGCATTTACAATTATTTTTTATTTTTTCAAATGACAAAATGGCGATTAACCAAAATTTCATTACATGATCTTTTGATAACCACTCCATCGATTTTCGAAAGGAAAACATTTATAAAATCCTTAAAATATCTACTACAATATTTTGTCATAAACATTTTTTTCAATCTATCAAAAAAAAAGTATTTATTCATTTACTTGACTTACAGCAGTGTAGTGTGTTCAAAAATAATCCTAACTTGGAGCAGGCTGTGAACAAAAAAACGTGTATCAATTTGAAAGTATTTAATTAAATGTCAATTTGACAGATACTGTCAAAAGTATTATCTAAAGAAATATTCTTGTATCCTTATTTTAGAAATAGAAATAAATTAGAAAACAGTGAATGGCAATAATCTGTATCCTCTTTTATTATCTTTTCTCCTTAAAAATACATTTCACGATCAATTGCGACAACTTGATTTTTGAATTGAATTGTAATCAGACATACGTTTCTGTGTTCATAGCCTACTTCGAATTAGGTTTTTTTTGAACACACTGCACTTATATAAGTCAAGTAAATGAATACTTTTTTAGATAGATTGAAAAAAATGTAGTAGATATTTTAAGGATTTTATAAATGTTTTACTTTCGAAAATCGATGGAGTAGTTATCAAAAAATCATGTATTGAAATTTTTGATCGATCGCCATTTTGTCATTTGAAAAAATAAAGAATAATTGTAAATGCGAAATGTATTAGAGAGCCTAAAGGTAAATTTGGAAGAAAAAAAACTTCAATAGTCTTTAAAATAATGGAGTTATTACGATTTTTCGAAAAACAAAAGAACTCCAATAACTACGAACTGGGGCTCCAAATCAAAAATTGGAACTAAGAAAAGTTGTTTGTTTTAATAAGTTCTAACCACAATTTTCGGGTGTAACGACTTAGTATTAACACCCTGTATATATATATATATATATATACAGGGTGTCTCTTAAATAGAGGGACATGGCTTAACCACAGATTCCTGAGGCAAAAATAAGACGATTTAACTAAACTTGCTTCTACCGGAAGTGTACCATTTAGCCAGAAATCTGCTTCAAAGTTCTTCGAAAAAAAATTAATTTTGCTTATAATAATCGGACGCTGTATTCGATTTGGATGAAATTTGGTATGACAGTTTATATGGTTATGTCATCTTTTAAGGTGATACTTGTTATTATTAGTGAACCACTAGTGTATGAAACTTAGGCCTCCCAACATTAATTAGACCGTAACTTTTTAATGGCAATGCCGAAAACGTGAAACTATTTTTCTTCAGAAGGATACATTCAATAGTAAACTTTTCTCTCTCTGTGTAATTTGTAATATCTGTTACGGTTCACACAGAAAAAAATAAAATTTGAGTGTTTGCACTGCTAAATTTTTAAAATAAATTTAATCTAGCAGTCTATCCAAATGTCAAACAAGTAATTTTTAATGACAGTAACAATTGTTTTACGGGTTGTCAAAAATTTTCTTCACAATATTTTAAAATTAGTAACATCCGTTTGTTCGGCCTAATAGTATTTTACTACCATTATTATAAATAAGAAGATTACATATCTCAGCTAACTCCTAAACAAGTTGTGAAGATTGACAACTCGTTACTGTCATTAAAAATTACTTGTATGACATTTGGATAGACTGCTAGTTTAAATTTATTTTAAAAATTTAGCAGTGCAGACAATCAGATTTTATTTATTTCTGTGTGAACCGTAACAGATATCACATATTACACAGAGAGACAAAAGTTTACTATTGAATGTATCTTTCTTTTTTGAAGAAAAATAAATTCACGTTTTCGGCATTGCCATAAGAAAGTTACGATCTAATTTATGTTGGGAGACCTAAGTTTCATACACTAGTGGTTCACTAATAATAACAAGTATCACCTTAAAAGATGACTTATAACCATATAAACTGTCATACCAAATTTCATCCAAATCGAATAAAGCGTCCGATTATTATACGCAAAATTAATTTTTTTTCGAAGAACTTTGAAGCAGATTTCTGGCTAAATGGTACACTTTCCGGTAGAAGCAAGTTTGGTTAAATCGTCTTATTTTAGCCTCAGGAATCTGAGTAATTTGATTATTGGTCTGGATTGTTGGGAATTGGTCTATAAGTTAACTGTGGTGTATTTCTGTGGGGTAAATATTTTTGAAATGGTGGCGGTAATGGTTTAGGTTTCGAGTGTTGCATTTGTAAGTGGTGTGTGTGTGGTGACTGCGAATTGTAGATTCAATATTAAAATCGTTAGTTAGCATGCTCAATGTAGCATTTAAGTCTTTGGGGCTCTTGATAAGCGTTAGTGTACCAAGGGGTTCTTTTACCCATTTGAGAAAAATTCTCAGTGTGTACTCGCGAAAATAATAATAATAATAATAATAATAATAATAATAATAATAATAATAATAATAATAATAATAATATTCACAGAGTACTGCGGCTTTCTCAGCTTTATTATTATTTATATATGAAATTTGTAAGTGTAATATGTCTTGAATATTGTTATAATACTCGAATGGAGTATTACTGCTTTGCCTCATCTTTGTCATTTCCATTCCCAATGTATCACTCTCTTTCGTCGCAAAAAGAGTTCAACAGAGCCTGTTTAACATCATCCCAGGAAGTTATAGTGGACGTTGCGAGATTGTTGGCAGCTTCGCCTTTAACTTTTGCGAGTATTGTTGACATGAGGTACTCATTTTGAAAGTCTGTGATATCTACTGTGTTATAATTTTTTTTGACTAGTTTCTCAAAAATATCCATGAAACGTGGTAAGTGTCTATTGTCCCCTTGGAATTCTGGGATCATGTCCAGATATTCTTTCTTGATCGCGGATTGTACAGCCATTGTTAAGTTACTAATAGTATTATTAAAATTTCTTCAAGGTCTGTTTGATTAAAGGGGTTGGTATATGATGTTAGTGAGTCACCAGACTCCGATTCTGTATCTTTGTTACTTAACTCTGTATCGCTTTGAAAATCTCTAATTGACAGGTACTTACAGGATTAAGAAGATTTCCATTGGCCTGTGATCGATATTTACTCGAAGTCACTTGGTCTGCAACGGCTGCTAGGCTATGTTGTCCTTGAAGATGGAGCTCGATGTTCTCACGGGCACCAAAGTCTTCGTAGGTGATGCGCATCGCGACTGGACAATCTTCTATGTTCGAATTCTCAGTAAATCGTTGAAACGAACGAAATCAATTTTGTATTTCGCTGAGAATCCTACCGAGTGCGCCAGTTATAATATAAATTTATTTATATTTAAAAAAAAAAATGTATTATTACAAAGTTATAAGTATAGTCAGATTTAATTGAAAATAATACATAGGAGTTAAATGTTATGCAATAGAGATTCTGGACTATACTGCCCGTGCTGTGTGTCTCGGCTTTGCAGGAAGACACCTGAGATGGCTCGGTCGACGTCCCTTGTATGATGGCGTTTTCCACGGATGTGAAATATTCGTATGCTATGTCAGCAGGAATACAGGAATACTATGTGCTAACAAATACAGGATGTCTCTTAAATAAGGGAACATGGCTTAACCACAGATTCCTGAAGCTAAAATAAGACGATTTAACTAAACTTGCTCCTACCGGAAAGTATACCATTTAGCCAGAATTCTGCTTCAAAGTTCTTCGAAATCAGAAAAAAAATTAATTTTGCTTATAATAATAATATAATAAGACGCTTTATACGACTTGGATGAAATATGGTATGACAGTTCATATGGTTGTAAGTTATCTTTTAAGGTGATACTTGTTATTATTAGTGAAGCACTGGTGTATGAAACTTAGGTGTCCCAACATTGATTAGACCGTATCTTTTTAATGGCAACGCCGATAACAAAATTTTTTTTTTTGAAAGATACATTTAATAGTAAACTTTTCTCTCTATGTTTAATTTGTGCTATCTGTTACGGTTCTGACAAAAAAATAAAACCTGAGTGACTGTACCGTGATTTTTTTTAAATAAATTTAATCTAGCAGTATATCCAAATGTCAAACAGCTAATTTATAATGACAGTAACGAGTTCTCAATCTTCTCAACTTGTTTAGGAGTAAGCTAACATATTCATTCGTGTTGAAGATTTTTGAAGATAGATTCTCATTTTGCCGACATGGAATTTCTTAATTTTTGGTTTGGATGGAGGAAATTTTCCTTCAGTTATAAAGATTTGGTTCTTGACGAAATTTACTGGGGATTCAGTAAATGATTTTCGGAACTTGTATGAATGGTTTGGTCGATTTCAGGGTCTCTCTGTTTGTCTTCATCTGGTTGAACTGTTAAAGATTGGGTGTCGTCAGGGTTATAGTTATCATAAAGGTTGTAAAGATTTTGGAATCTGAATCTTAGTCCAGTCATTGGGTAGATTTACCTTGCAAAAGGTCGGGTATTTTTGATTTTTGGATATATTATATATTTAGGGGTCCTAATAAAAAATGCAAGTTTTCCCCCTCGGGGGCCTTCGGTAAGCACCGCCAACTTGGGAAAAAAGGTGCAAAAAAACGTTTTTTTTTTTCTAAATATCTCTTCACCTATTTGCATTAAAACACTAAAATTTCCTATAACTTTCAACAAATACATTTTTTTCTATAACCAATAGATAGCGAGCTACAGAGCTTCAAACAGAGCTAATTTTTGAAAATTGCCCTAATGCTTCATTTAGATCATATTTTATTATATTATTTTAATTCTTTTTTTCAAATTACTTATTATTATTCATTAATTATTAGTATTCAACTATTATACATACATATTAGTCATTGTTTATTGTTTTATTTTCATTCTAAAGACGTTTTATAGTCCAGAAAATTTATGATTTTACCTCAAAGTAATTACCAGAAAAGCTTTTAAACGGAATCCTATCCAGAAAATGCACTGGATAACATAAAAAAAATTCCGGAAATCGGAGCACGGGAACCTCCCGCCAATTGAGAAAAATGGCTACATGTTTATGTTTTTGGTCATTTGCTCAAAACAATTATGAAAGATATTAAAATTACTTAAAAAAAAATCAAACAATATTACATATTTAATACATAGTCTAATAGATTTTACTATTTGTAACAGTTTACATTCGTAGTGGCATCGAAAGAAGTAAATTATTGATGCCTTTTTATACTAATTGTCAATGTTGTCCTGCAATTTTTTTATTTTCAACTACCACTCTGATCTTGTTAAAGATACGATAATGCGGTTGAAAATTTGAATTCAGCATGAAATTCTCTTTCATATCAAGTATTAATATATAATATATATAATACTAATAATATATATATATATATATATATATATATATAATTAATATATTAATGAACAACAATAAGTAATTTGAAAAAAAAAATTAAAAAAATATAATAAATATAATATGATCTAAATGAAGCATTAAGGCTATTTTCAAAAATTAGTTCTGTTTGAAGCTCTGTAGCTCTATCTATTGGTTACAAATTGAAAAATAACTATTTTTTCCCTAATGCAAATAGGTGAAGAGATATTTAGAAATATTTTTTTGCACCTTTTTTCCGAAGTTGGCGGTGCTTACCGAAGGCCCCCGAGGGGGAAAACTTGCATTTTTTATTAGGACCCCTAAATATATAATATATCCAAAAATCAAAAATACCCGACTTTTTGTGGAATAAACTCTTATTTTTCTACCAAATGACTTGATGCTTATTTAGAGAACCTATTTTGTGAATAACATTTCAATCATATTCTTCGATTTTGTCTCCAACGCATTAATTTGGAACGTGGTTCTTTTAATGAATGTAAATACTGTAATGACTTATCGTCTGTTACAATTTTGAATTTTTGTGCATAAGGATATTTTCTAATATATTTGATTGCCCATATTACCACTAATAGTTCTTTTTTCTTTGTGCTGTAATTTTGTTCAGTATTATTAAGGGTTCTGCTAGCGTAAGCAATATTTAAAAATGGTTTGGTAAAGTCTGGGTATTGCAGGGTGGGATAATTCTTTAGGAGTTTTTTGCAGGTATTGAAACAATGAATATATTGGGGGTCGTTGCATTTAATAGTAACGCCTTTCTTTAAATATTTGGTCATGGGTTTTGTGAGTTGCGCTAAATTGTTAATGAATTTTCTACCTAAAAGTCCTAAAATGCTTTTATTTCTGTCATATTTTTGAGTATGTGACAATTTTGGATTGCATGGGTCTTGTCAGGATTGGGTTTTACTCCGTCGGAGCTTACTATGTGTCCAAGGTATGCTACTTCTATTCGCAAGAATTCAGATTTGTCAAGTTGTATTTTTAAATTTGCTTTTCTCAAACGATTTAATACTGTTCTTAAATTTTGTATGTGTTCCTAAAGGGATGTACTGAAAATAATTACATCGTCTATGTAAACGAGGCAAATTTTATTAACTAATTTCGAAGAACATTGTCCATTACTCTTTGAAAAGTAGCGGGTTCGTTCTTTAGTCCAAATGGCATACTCAAAAAATCGTAGTGTGCATTTTCTGTGTTGAAAGCGGTCTTTTAAATATCGGATTCATTAGTCTCGATTTGATGAAATCCTGAGGCTAAATCTGAGGTCGAAAAGTATTGACAACTGCTAAGTTTATCAAGTATCTTGTTAATGTTGGGTATAGGGTATTTGTCGTTGATCGTTTTGTCATTAAATTTTCGGTAGTGGATTACTAGTCTCTATTTCTTTTGCCGGATGCGTCTATCATTTTAGGGCCAATCCATACAGGGGATGGCCAGGGTGAATGGGATGGACGTATTATATTTTGGTTTAACATTTTGTTAATTTGGCTTTGTATCTCCTTCCGATGTATTTAGGGGTACCTATAAAATTTAGCGTAAACGGGAATCTCATCTTTCGTGCAAATGAAATGTTTCACGTCATTAATAAAAGATAGGTTCATTGTCACAGTGAAAGATATCAGAGTATCCTGTTAGCAGTTTTGTCATCTCATGTTTTTCTTCTTCGTTCATTTGGTCAAGTCTAATTTTGCTCATAACTAATTCCTTTTTCATTTCATTTTGTTCAAAATTTAAATTGTTTAATGGTTGGATTTGTACAGAACCTGCAGAATTTAAAATGTCTTTATTTTCGCCTAAGTTTATAACTGAATAAATAATTTCATAATTTTGAATTTTAGCAAGACCTTCTGGAATAAATATATTGTTTATTTTAGTTTCGGGGATGAATGTTTCACCATTTTCGATGTTGTGAACGAATAATTTGGATAGTTTTTCAGATTTTGGGGGAATTTTTATGTAATGAGATTTTGGAAGTATTTTATGATAATAATTTTTTTTTTCTTGATTTGGGGTAGTTATTTTATCATTAGTCAAATCGACGTTTGCACCTAATATTTTGAAATTATCTAGACCTAATAGGATACGATATCAAAATTTTTATGGTTATTAAATAAATGATATTTTAACATAGTGTTGGGTGAGCTGAATAATTTTGAATAGGGTATTTTAATACTATAATTTTCAACAGATGTTCCATGTGCAGTAGTAATTTTGAATGGGTCGTTTTTAATTTTATTTCTAAAGAATTTATTTGCGATAGTCGGATTTATAAAAGAGCGTGTACAGCCAGTGTCTATTAGAGCTTTTAGGTTAATTTCTGAGTAAATAATGAATGATAGTTCGCTGTGATTATGAATTACATTCATTAGTTCGATGTTTGATTTGAAGCTGTCAGAAAAAAAAATAAGTTTGCTCGTTTTGATCGGGTTCGGTTACGTAATAGTCTGAATTGGGTTCGTTTTTCGCAATAATATACATTTTGTTCATTAATTTCGAGTTCTATACAGTGTGTCCCATTTAGTGGTGCCACCATTGGGATCTCGAGAACTATAAGAGATACGATGTCGGTTAAATGGAACTTTTTGTGCACCTTTGGGAGGTTATCTCCGATGTGCTTTTGTTTTTTCAAAAATTCTCATAGGGCACTAGATAATGACGAAAAACTGAATATTGTTGATTTTTTCTTTTTCAAATAACTTCTAAACTATTAATAATTGAGAAAAAAGTTTCAAATATAAAAGATAGATATTTTTATTAACTAACCAGTGGCATACGAAATAAATTTTTATATCTGTAAATTTTTGAGATATAACACAAACTTATATTTTTTTAAATGGAACCCATATCTGATTTTAGTTTCAAAAAAATCAATATTTTTTTCTCTTTTCAATGGTGTAAGGGTTATTATGTTTTATATTTATTTTGCTCCTCAAATTTAATTTTTCTCTTTATTTTCCTGAATTTTCTAATTATTTCCCAGAAGAACATTATTATTTTTATTAATTATATTGTATTTGATCAAAATAATCTGTTTTATGCCTTTATTACTTAATATTTTCATTCTAGACTAATAATTACAAATTACACTATGATGTGCCAAGGGCGACCTGATACAAAATATAAAAATTAATTTGATACGAATTTTGAGCAAATATTTTTAAGGAAATAAATTATTTAAATACAAGGAGTATTTCCAAATAGAAATCTACCAATATTTTCAAAATAATTGTAATTTTAATACAAAATAAGGAAAAAATAATAATTTTTGAATGCAAAACAAATATAAAACATAATAACCCTTACATCGTTGAAAAGAGAAAAAAATATTGATTTTTTTGAGACTAAAATCAGATATGGGTTCCATTTAAAAAAATATAAGTTTGTGTTATATCTCAAAAAATTACAGATATAAAAATTTATTTCGTACGCCACTGGTTAGTTAATAACAATATCTATCTTTTATATTTGAAACTTTTTTCTCAATTATTAATAGTTTAGAAGTTATTTGAAAAAGAAAAAATCAACAATATTCAGTATTTCGTCATTATCTAGTGCCCTATGAGAATTTTTGGAAAAACAAAAGCACATCTGAGATGGCCTTCCAAAGGTGCACAAAAAGTTCCATTTAACTGACATCGTATCTCTTACAGTTCTCGAGATCCCAATGGTGGCACCTCTAAATGGGACACACTGTATAATCATATATTTCCATTGAGTCTGTACCTTGCCATAACTGTTCCGAAATTGTTTTAGAAAAAAATACATTTTGCTCGTTTTGATCGGGTTCGGTTACGTAATAGTCTGAATGGAGTTCATCTTCGCAATATAAATTTTTTCATTAATTTCGAGTTCTGTTTAATCATCTAAGTAGATATACAACAGGGATTCTAAGCCAAACTCGATGGCATGTGTCCATCCGCAGCTACCATGGGGGTGTATTTTTGACCTTGGACTTGGTTTTAGGGGTAGTCCTTGTGCAACCCTTGTTAGTTCTTCAGAAGCCTTTGGGGGTAGAATTTTTGGGGTGGTGATTATTTTTGTGTGTGGGGTTTGTTGGCAACCCTGTGAGTTTGGGTTGGCAGCCGTGTGGGGTGGGGTGTGACTTTAGTGCCATCTGTGTGATAATGGTGGTTTTATTTGAAGTTATGCTATGGCAGGGGCCTAGCAGCCGCTATGGCCGTGGCTGTAGCCTGGCAGCAGCAGCCGGTATGGCCGTGGCTGTGGCTGTGACCTGGTAGCATAGCAATTGTTGCATCAGTTCGTTGTTATGGAATGAAAAGATGTATAATTTTGTGTGTATTTGGCGAGCAAACTTGCAATAGCTAAGCTGATAAAATTTAATTTTAGCCTCACATTAGATATAATTTGACCTTATACAGTGAACTTATTTTGATTGACTTTTTATTTTTTGTGTGCGAAAGTCTAGAAATAAGGAATATTTTGTACTTTAACAGTAATAATAATAATAATAATAATAATAATAATAAAACATTTTTTGTATAAATATTGTTTTATTTAATTACACAATATTACATAATTCGTACAATATTTTTTAAAGGTGTATATTTAACAATTGGATATTTTGTTTTCAATAGCTCAATAATTATTATCAACATTTAAATTTTCATTATTTTACCCCGAATGGGAAATGAAAGGTATGGAATATATTCATTCAAAATGCGAATTACTGTAAAACATTTATTTTGCATTCAAAAAAGAAAGTACATTTGCGTATTACTAACAATATTTGTTAATGGATTATAATTAATTATTTTATCATGTATGTAAGATATTTTTAGATAATAGTAAATAATTAATTAAGTAGTAGGTATTATTACATAAAGCATGATGTCTATATAAGAATTGTATTTGGGGAGTGGAGAGTCAGAGTGTACCGTTGGTTATACGGAGTGACAGTGGTTGTTAATAAAGCTATATTGAGATAAAGTGGTGTGTTCTTTGTGTGTGCCTGAGTTCATATTTACAATAGGGTTGGGTAATTTTCTAACAAGTCAGAAGTGGGATAACACCTAAAATGGGTCGATCTAGATCAAGATCGAGTAGGTCGTCGTCGAAAAGATATCGACGCTATTCTTCGACATCGACTTCAAGTTCAGCAAGCTCATCATTAGGCTCGGAAGTGAGAGAAAGACGCAAAATGAAACGAGAAATAAAGAGACTGAGAATGCTCGAAAAAAGAGTAGAGACAGAGAAAAGATTTAACACAAATATTTATGATGAAAATGTTATTCCTATTTTTGACCCAAAAGAAAATCAGTCCGTGGAAGAATGGGTACAACGAGTGGATGAGTTAAAGTCTTATTATGGTTGGAGTGATCCAGGAGTGATGAAGTTAGTTGTTAATCGTTTAAAGGGAATGGCAAGAAGATGGTACGATTCACTGGATAGTTTTTACACAAGTTGGAATGACGCTAAAGAAATGATGATTCAACAATTTAGTAAGCCCATGCAGTTTGGGAAACTGATGAAGGAAGCTGCAAATTACGAAAGTCAACCGAACCAAGATTTAAGTGAGTATTGTTTTAACAAATTAGAAAAGTTGAAATGTCTGAAAGTTCAGATTAGTGAAGAAAAACTAATCGACGCAATTATTTATGGCATTACTGACGAGAACATTTCACGTACTGCAAGGTCGTCGAGATTTAAAAGTACAGGTGAGTTATATTCCTTTTTAAGCACTTTGAAAAATGAAAAGCCAATGAATGCTACGCACTTTACCAAACCATCGGGTTCAGCGTATACCTTTCACAAGAAAAATCCAGTTAAATGTTTCAATTGTGGAGGAAGTCATTTCTTTAGGTACTGCCCGAAACCGAAACTGGAATGTTTTAAGTGCAAAAAATTAGGACACAAAAGTTTTAAATGCCCTTTGAATAGTCCTAAGCAGTCAACGTCGAAGTGTGAATCAATTAACGAAGTGAGTAATTGTGAAAATGTAAATGTTTATGTGAAAAACGCGTATATTAACGGAGTTAAAGTTAAATGTTTAATTGACACTGGGAGTGCGTGCACAATAATTAAGAAATGTGTTGCTGATAGACTAAAATTACAAGTCAATTTCGATGATAATCTTCCAGTTTTACAGGGATTTTCAGGTAATTTAGTTAGATGCATTGGTTATGTGCGTGTAACAATAAGAATTGAGGAAGTTACAGCTGAACTAAAAATTTTAGTCCTAGACAGCGATAAAATGTCACAAGACTGCATTGTAGGATGTGATTTATTGAACTTACCTGATGTAATTTTCATTAAAACAAAAAACAATTTATCCATAAGACAATTAAACGAAATGAACTATGATAATATGATCAGTTGTAGTCATATAGAGTTACAAAGTGACTTACAATTTAAGTACGGCGACATTCCATTTGAATTCAAAGTGAAATGTAATGCTTTATTGATGGAATTTAGGAAACAATTAGCCACTTGTTTATCGGAACTTGGCAAAACTAATGCTGCATCATTGAGTATCAAGTGTACGAGAAACGAACCAGTTTTTCATCATCCATATAGAATGTCGATATCTGAGAAAGAAATTTTAAACAAATTAATAAAAGACCTTTTAGACAACAATATTATACGAGAATCCATATCACCATACGGTAGTCCGGTTTTGTTGGTCAAAAAGAAAACTGGTGATTATAGAATGTGCATTGATTATAGACGACTAAATGCCATAACCATCAAAGATAAGTATCCTTTACCCTTGATAGAGGACCAAATAGATCGACTAGGCGGTAATAAATATTTTTGTACACTTGATCTTACGTCTGGGTTTTATCAAGTACCTATCGAGGAAGAATCGATAGAAAAGACAGCATTTGTGACACCAGATTCACATTACGAATTTCTCAGGATGCCATTTGGGCTTGCAAATTCTCCGGCAGTCTTTCAAAGACTTATGAATAATGTTTTGGGCGACCTTAGAAATAATACAGCGTTTCCATATATTGATGATATCATAATACCTTCGAAGACGCTAGAAGAAGGCTTGCATTCATTACGTTTAGTACTAGAAGTATTTAAAATTCATAACTTAACTCTTAATCCTGAGAAATGTCATTTCTTTCAATCCAAGATAGAATATCTAGGAAGGGAAATAAGTGAGTTAGGAATAAGGCCAACACAGTCAAAAGTTTCTGCAGTTCTACAAATGGAACGACCAAAAAGTATTAAACAAGTACGACAATTTCTCGGACTGTCAGGATATTTTAGAAAATATATAAAGAACTATGCTGAAATCGCTGAACCTATTACAAAGTTGACAAGGAAAGATACGAAATGGTATTGGATGGCCGAACAAGAAAAAGCGTTCAGTCGAATTAAACGTATTCTTACCTCAAGACCTATTCTATCTATCTTCAACTCCAGTTTACCTACAGAGGTACATACAGACGCAAGTGCTTTAGGTATAGGAGGAATATTAATTCAAGTCGAAAATGGTAAACAAAAAGTAATAGGATACTATAGTAAACAAACAACAATAGATCAAAGGCAGTATCACTCTTACGAATTAGAATCTATGGCTGTTGTTTTTACGTTAAGATATTTCCGCCCTTATTTAGTTGGAAGGCACTTTACGGTTGTCACCGATTGTAGCGCACTGCGCACAACGTTCTCGAAAAAGGATCTAATACCACGAGTTGGTAGATGGTGGTTAGAAATACAGGATTATAATTTTGATATCGTATACAGACCCGGAAAGAATATGCGGCATGTAGATGCTCTGAGTAGAAACGCCGTACCACTAGACGTAAGTTATGTTAACATCACAGAAGCTGAATGGATAGCAGCAGCACAAATGCAAGACCCTCAGTTAGATCGTATTCGTAAGATATTAGAAAATGAGATTATAAACTCTGAAACAAAGGCTTATTTTGAAGAGTACGAATTAAAAAATTCGAAAGTATACAGAAAGGTTGCAGGAAAGAAACGCTGGGTGGTACCAAAAACCGCCAGATGGCAGATTTGTAGATTATGCCATGATCAAGCAGGTCACCCGGGAGTAGAACAAACTCTGCAAAGAATAAAGACAAACTATTGGTTTGCTAAAATGCGACGTTTCGTAACAAAGTATGTTAAAGGATGTCTCAGTTGTTCCTACTATAAAGATAATATCCGAAAGAACATAGGAAAATTGAATCCGATTGAAAAAATTGCTATCCCGTTTAATACTATACACATAGATCATCTAGGCCCTTTTGAAACAAGTAAGAAAGGAAATAAGTACCTGTTTGTCATTGTGGATGGGTTTACTAAATTTTCCATACTCGAAGCTGTAAAATCCACAGAATCTAAGCACGTTATCAAAACTTTACAGGACATTGTGTGTATTTTCGGTGTGCCTTTGAGAATAATCAGTGATCGTGGCACATGTTTTACTTCACACAGTTTTAAGAAATTTTGTGAAACGTTTGGTATAAAACATACACTAAATGCTGTAGCAACACCAAGGGCTAATGGGCAATGTGAAAGATATAACAGGACGATACTAAATATGTTGTCAACAACAAGCATTGAGAAAGACGATAGCACACTTTGGGATGTAGACATAAAACAAATACAGTGTGCTTTAAACACATCGTTCAATAAGGCTATAAACACTACTCCATCACAAGCACTTTTTGGATATACACCGAAAACGTGTTCTGAAGGTTATATTCTTAACGCAATAGAAAATGATGTTGATAGACTGGAATTAAAGATATTGAGGAGTAATGTTGAAGAACATATTACGGATAACCAAAAGAAAATGAAAGAGCGTTATGATAAGACAAGGAGAGAAGCTAAAATGTATACGGAAGGCGAACTAGTATTAGTTAAAATTACTAGTGAAAGTAATACAGGTAGTAGTAAAAAGTTGATGCCGAAGTTTAAGGGTCCTTTCAAAGTTACACGGGCATTACCCAATGACCGGTATGAAGTAGAAGATCTGAGGGATCTGAAAAAACGATCAAAGATGGTTGTAGCCATTGATAAGATGAAAGATTGGATAAAAGTATGAGTTGGCAATGGTAGTTGCCAAAAGGTAGAGGTAGTAGCCTCATTGATGGTTGTTAAGGGGAGATTGGTTGTAGCCTTATGGGTAATGGTAGTTGCCAAATGTACGTTATGAAATTGAATAGAAGTATTGGTTGCAGCCAATCGGATAAACATTCGAATATTAAATCTAATGAGGAAAAATGTAATTTGGTTCCAGGGACAGATTGAAGGGTTGTTATGTGTTAAGGCCGTATGTAAGATATTTAGGTTTATTTGGTTTTGTTTTGTTATCGGTATGAGGGCATACCGAATATTCAGGATGGCCGTATGTAAGATATTTTTAGATAATAGTAAATAATTAATTAAGTAGTAGGTATTATTACATAAAGCATGATGTCTATATAAGAATTGTATTTGGGGAGTGGAGAGTCAGAGTGTACCGTTGGTTATACGGAGTGACAGTGGTTGTTAATAAAGCTATATTGAGATAAAGTGGTGTGTTCTTTGTGTGTGCCTGAGTTCATATTTACAATAGGGTTGGGTAATTTTCTAACATGTATAATTAAAAAATAGGCAGCTGTATTATCTGGTACATTTTCATTTGTTTCAAATTCCAATCTTATATCAACATTACCCGATTTCAATGTCTCACTCTGATGCGATCAATCTATGACCACCAGCGGTGCTGTATTGATAAATACATGAGTTGTAAATATAGGCTCACATGGTCGTTCATAGTAAGACAACTGAAATTGAATATACATTTCATATAACATGGCCCAATGGTTATTTTTAATATTCAAATTAAGGTTATCGTAGGGATATATATCAGAATTTAAATGCAGCTTAATATTACTCAAATTACACTGATCATATTTACTCATGTCCTTATTATGCTTATTTTTGCGATCTGTCTGAAATCCAACAATAATGAAACGAGGTGTTTCCAATTGTGTTGTACCTTTGATTGACCAGGAGTGACGTTGTGTTTTTTGCAGGAGTGGATATGCATGAAGTTCCCAGCTACGAAAAGCTATCTTCAAATTAATGCTCTCCTTTATATACATCATTGCTGCTTCGTATGAGAACTAATTCTTGTTGTAAATTTGGGATAATTTTTTCAAAATCTTCACAAAATCCTAAGAGCATATTGAGAGAGATACATACATAGAGTGTCTATTAAATGTTCTAATTCTCACTCAACATTAGTTTTACTTATCCAGCTATTGTGTTTATTATCGAATCCAAGTCATTTAACAAATACTATATCACCCTTTCTCTTTAGAACTTTTTCAACAAGATATACATTAAGATACTTTACTCTTTGTAATTCATATTCATAAAATCCCCCTTTTATAATTAGTCCCGACTGATCTTTAAGAATATATGTAGGAGGATTTGTTATTTGAATCGAATGTATATTAAAAATTTCATTAGACCAATTAGGAGTATAACCTTTTACAAAAGCCCCTCTATATTTGCTTTTACGCACTAAATCACCTACTTTAAATTTTGCTTTTCCAACCATTGTAATATTACTGTAAACAGTGTTGAGAAGTAATTTTTCATTCTTATTACATACATCAATAGGTTTCATATTAATAGTTCTGTGTTTTGTATTATTATACTTTTTTGTAAGTTTAGGTAATAAACTCAACCACTTATATGTACCTTGTAAACTAAACTCTTTCCACGTCATTGATTTTATGGTACGATTAACTCGCTCAACAACAGATGCCTTTTTCGTACTATAACTTGAATAATGATTAATATCATATTTACTCATTAAATTTTGAAAATTTTGATTATAAAATTCTTTTCCAAGATCAGTTTGTAAATTTTGAGGAATTCTATCACTACGAAGCAAAATACTTTTCATAGCAGCAGAAATTTCAGAACCTGTTTTGTTTTTTACGGGCTTGGTCCACAAAAATTTGGAAAATACATCAATAACAACTAAAATGTAGCGATAGCCTTTATTTATTCTAGCATAAGGAATCATTTCAACCAAATCAGCTTGAAATAAGTCATCAATTCCGTTTGTGATTACACGTCTTCTGTGAAAATGCACTCGCGCTGGTTTATGTAATTCTTCTACAATTTCACGTTTAATTTTCGACATAATTAACAGGTGTTTCCAAAACAATTTCCATATATAATTCACTAGTTTTTAGGCCCATAGGACTGGGATATATTGTCAATTTATCCCCCTTTACAACATGTTTATCAACTATTATTGAAATACGGGGATTGTTATTAATTCGATAGTTTAGCCGCTCCTTGGGATTATTTAAATGAATTTGTATTATTTTACCTGTACACGGTAAACTGTAAAAAGACAAATTTGAACTATTTAATATATTATAAGTATCACCTTGTAGTTTTAATTTTAAATTAATAACAATGGTGGATTTTAAATTATTTTTTACTTTAGACAAATCTACTTGGAAATTACTTTTTAGTATATTTATTTTGTTTATATAACCTAATTCTAATTCTTTAATTTGTTGTACAAAAGGTAATAAATTTGTAGTATATTTTTTAGTTTTATGTTGCTCGATATGACGTCCGAACTTGTCAAGAGTCATTATTAAAATGTTGCTATTTTATAATACCCGCTTCTTTTAATTCCTCAATAGGGTCCGCTATACCATAGTCATATTTTAACTATCTTAAATAAGAAGACGAAAATATACATAAATTAATGAGTATTAGTGAAAAATTTTTCTTTAAATATTGACTAGGTCAGAAACTACAAGCGATTGAAGTTGATTACTAATTGGGTATGACGCGTTAGGTACTAAGAGAATCGCGCGCCTGTAGCGGTCACCTTTGAAAGAATATGAATTGTCATGTTGTTCCATAACCTAACAAAACATTTAACAAGTTTGTGTTTGATGCATTTGTTTAATTATAACATCTAGTAATATTAACAATAATCATGTATTTATAATTAAATCTATTTGTAATATGAATTAAATTAATAATAATATTAATTAAATTAATATTGAAACTGCAAAACAGGCAAACATTAGCGCCATCCGTCGTCATACTTTGTGTAATAATATTGTCAAACTGTTTCAATGTTCTGTAATTCATTAGGAAAAAACCCTTGTTAAATGCTTATTATTTATGTTATTTATACTTAATAATAATTTCTTCGTGAATATAACGTATAAGTTTTTATATAAAAACATTTCAGCTATGCAAACATGAAAAAAATTGTTTCCAGTATAACTAACAGTTTGTCCCATTGTTTGTCGATCACTTGTTAGTACCCGCTACGTCACGTACAAATTCTTAAACTTTAAAAATTCATATCTCGCTTATTACGTAAAATTTTTAAGTCGCGTTTGCACTGAAGTTCTTATTTTATCCTGTTCTTACAGGAAAAAAAATAAAAGAAAAATGGTATAGGACCCCATTATGGATATAATTTCATTATTATGACCTGTATGACCGGCATCACGTGACGCAATTAAAAGACGCAGTCTATCAACCAATTCATTCACATTGTCCCAGTATACATACTCCACTCTTTTTTTGGTTAATTTTTTTAAATAACTTCCACCTGACATGGAACTTGGTTTTTTAGATTTTGAACTTATATATCTTAAAGCCAGACATCCACCTGACGTAGAACTTGGTGTTTTAGAAATTGAACTTATTTTTTTAAATCTGGAACAACTTTTTTCCGAGGGTCTAACGATGGGGCAATAATAGAAATATACTTCTGAGATCTACTTCCCGCAACTTGCTCGCTGTTACTATAATTTCTGCGGGCAGCGTTCATTCTTTTTACAATATCAACATAATTTTTATGATCGATCTGTGTATACCCTATTTTTTTTAAATAAGAGCTCATATAAACCTGGTGTTCCAATATATTTTAGATCTTTTATAACTATATCCTTACCCACAATTTTTAACTTCGAATCACCTATAAAAAATTTATCTGTACTTATATCATGACGTACGCCATATTTGAAATCAAATGAATCTTTATCATCTGTTACCATCTCTTCAACGTATTGTCAAGGTAATGGATCGTACTGGTCTAAATACACTGTGAATGAGGGCTCCTGAGTTAAATTCAAAATATCCTGTCTTGTTAATGATCGATGATCTTCAGTCATGGATGATTGATTTTCAATAAATACTTCATCATCACCACCACCATCCTCATCCATTGATTCTGCCAATACACTCGTTTCTAAAAATTTAGGACCCAATAAAGTTTCATTTTTGTCAGATATTTCCTCTTCCTACTTTACTTTTTCTTTCGGTTCACTTTTAACTTCTTGTTTTACATTGGCCATTAGTAAATGAACTGCAATATCTTTTAAAGATTTAATTATTGGTTTATACTGCGATTCTAACTCATTTTTCTATGTAAATGCACCAAGTCTAAGGTTTTTAAGCTTCTGTTTAATAATATTTCGGGTGTTAATTATATCTTTTGTTAATTTTTAATTTGGGCACAATAATGTCAATCTAATAATCAGTTGAATGCAATCAGTCCCTGTTCCAGATGTTTATGAAATTTACAGAGCTGTTACTAGTGAAAACAGCTAAAGAACAGTTCGGATAGCAGATAACCAGCTCATAACCAGGTCAGGTGTTTAAATTTACAGAGCTGTTACTAGTGGAAACAGCTAAAAAACAGATCGGCTAGCAGATAACCAGCTGATAACCAGGTCAGGTGTTTAAATTTACAGAGCTGTTACTAGTGAAAACAGCTTAAAAACAGATCGGATAGCAGATAACTAGCTGATAACCAGGGCAGGTGTTTAAATTTATAGAGCTGTTACTAGTGAAAATAGCTAAAAAACAGATCGGATAGCAGATAACCGGCTGATAACCAGGTCAGGTGTTTAAATTTACAGAGCTGTTACTAGTGGAAACAGCTAAAAAACAGATCAGATAGCAGATAACCAGCTGAGAAACAAGTAAAAATCAGATCTGATAGCTGCATAAACAACTCAAAAACAGGTAGGACTTAATTTCAATCAGTTCCTGTTCCAGATGTTTACTGTGTTATAGCTAACCAGCAACTGAAGCCGCTTAGCTCATGGCACTGTTATTTGTTACAATATGCTGGTCAAATCCTAAACGATAACGCACGCTATTTATCTCGCTTTCTTTTTCAATACCTATAAACCCATACTTGTCACACCAGCAAAAAGAACAGAGGTCCTTAAACTTTTCATTTGACATATCTGTATTTACGTGATCAGTATATATATTTTTTAAATTCATATCGTCTTATTTAAATAATATTAATAGGTTAACATTATCTCGAATAAGATGTTTAGGAATTCTGGTGTACGTCTGACATAAATAAAAACAATCTATAGCCTTATGGCGACCCATACAAAAGTATTCTCTAATTACATCCTGTTTATCGCAAGCTATATCATCGTATATAAACACAGAGTTGCATTGCGCATTACACGGCTTTTCAATATCTACGTTTTCATTATATGCAAAGTAACCTATTTCTTCAATAGGTTCTAGTAACATTTCTAAATACTTATATTTAGGCTGGAATAATGATTTTGAATATATATATATATATATATATATATATATATATATATATATATATATATATATATATATATATATATAGACATGGCCGCGTGCCTGAGTGTCTGGTCGCGAACCTGGGAGAACCGGGTTCGATCCCGACCGGCGCCAAATATTTCGAATTTTATATGGCACAAAAGTGACCCCTGTGGTGCACTCTCCACGCCAGGAATGAGTGCCCGTGAGGTGACGCCTGGTAAACGCCCGCATGGTACAAATATGTCATCATCATTACCGATATCTGCGACAAAGGAGATTGGCACACCTAGAAATAGGTAATATGCCGTGATGATATATTTATTTTATATACATTCGAAAAACATAGACCATTTTTATGCTCCAAAAGTGTAATCATAACATTTGTTATACCGCATCCAGAAGGACCTGCTATAATACATCTAACTGTACTCGGTAACAACGTACTATGACGCGGCACACTACTAGCGCTAGTAAAATTATAATTTTTAACCTCAAAGTCATTACTTTGCTTTACAGTCTGCATTTTCATATTTATCTCAACGTAGATTTAATTTGTCACTTACGACTCTCAAAAACATTCTTAATAATAGAATTGACGATCCTGTAACTCAGCTTAATTAATATTAGAGTATCTCCCGTAAATATAAGAAATCCTAACTTATTCTTCATTCCTATAGCACACACTAATATAACCTCTAAATCTCTAATCCACCATGAAGGTGAAGTTAGCAGACGATTCATAGCAGACGATTCGAGATTTGAGCGAGTGTGTGGCTGCCTTACGTTAAGCTTAACCATGGCCAACTCTATAGGCGCCGAGCAACGGTGCTTGATAATACACTCAAAATTTCAAATAAAAAACACTACACCGTACATTCTAAAGATATACCTTTTAAATAATATAATTAATAGTGAGTTTGTAAATAGGAATACAATGGCATACAAAATTTTTGAATTCAATTTATATTTAAAATTAAAGAAGCATTATTTTATTGTTATAAACAATAGTCAGAGGATGAAATTTTGCATATAGTATGTCTACAACTTACTTATTAAAATAGAGTAACCATATATTTCCTACCACCGGTAGGACATAGAAAAAGAATAAAAATCTAGAAAAATGTATGTTTTAATTTAATGAGGTATTATTTTATTTGTTATATACAATAGTCACAGGACGAAATTTTGCATATGGTATATCTACATAATACTTATTAAAATAGAGTAACCATATACCTCTTACTACCCGTAGGACATTGAGAATAAATAAAAATCCAGAAAAAATGTATATCTTAATTAAAAGAAGTATTATTTTCATTGTCATAAACAATAGTCAGAGGATGAAATTTTGTATATAGTATGTCTACATACTACTTATTAATATAGAGTAACCACCTACTCCCTACCAGCCGTAGGACATAGCAAAAATGTATATATAATAGTCAGAGGTTGAAGTTTTGCATATAGTATGTCTACATACTACTTATAATAAAAGAGTAACCATCTACTCCCTACCACCCGTGGCACATAGATAAAAATATAAAAATCTAGAAAAAATGTATATCTTAAATTAATGAAGTATCATTTTCATTGTTATAAACAATAGTCAGAGGATGAAATTTTGAATATAGTATGCCAACATACTACTTATTAAAATAGAGTAACCATCTACATCCTACCACTCGTAGGACATAGAGAAAAAAAAAATAAAAATCCAGAAAAAATGTATATCTTAATTTAATGAAGTATTATTTTCATTGTTATAAACAATAGTCAGAAGATGAAATTTTGAATATAGTATGCCAACATACTACTTATTAAAATAGAGTAACCATCTACATCCTACCACCCGTAGGACATAGAGAAAAAAATAAAAATCTAGACAAATGTATATCTTAATTTATTGAAGGATTATTTTCTTTGTTATAAACAATAGTCAGAGGATGAAATTTTGAATATAGTATGCCAACATACTACTTATTAAAATAGAGTAACCATCTACATCCTACCACCCGTAGGACATAGGGAAAAAAAATAAAAATCCAGAAAAAATGTATATCTTAATTTAATGAAGTATTATTTTCATTGTTTTAAACAATAGTCAGAGGATGAAATTTTCAATATAGTATGCCAACATACTACTTATTAAAATAGAGTAACCATCTACATCCTACCACCCGTAGGACATCGAGAAAAAAAAACCCAGAAAAAAATGTATATCTTAATTTAATGAAGTATTATTTTCATTGTTATAAACAATAGTCAGAGGATGAAATTTTGAATATAGTATGCCAACATACTACTTATTAAAATAGAGTAACCATCTACATCCTACCACCCGTAGGACATAGAGAAAAAATTAAAAATCCAGAAAAAATGTATATCTTAATTTAATGAAGTATTATTTTCTTTGTTATAAACAATAGTCAGAGGATGAAATTTTGAATATAGTATGCCAACATACTACTTATTGTAATAGAGTAACCTTCTACTCCCTAATACCCGTAGGACATAGAGAAAAAAATAAAATATTACTTCATTAAATTAAGATATACATTTTTTCTGGATTTTTATTTTTTTCTCTATGTCCTACGGGTAGTAGGGAGTAGAAGGTTACTCTATTTTAATAAGTAGTATGTTGGCATACTATATTCAAAATTTCATCCTCTGACTATTGTTTATAACAAAGAAAATAATACTTCATTAAATTAAGATATACATTTTTTCTGGATTTTTATTTTTTTCTCTATGTCCTGCGGGTGGTAGGAAGTAGATGGTTACTCTATTTTAATAAGTAGAATGTAGACATAAAATATGAAAAATTTCATCCTCTGACTATTGTTTATAACAAAAAAAATTATACTTCAATAAATTAAGATATACATTTTTTCTGGATTTTTAATTTTTTCTCTATGTTCTACGGGTGGTAGGGAGTAGATGGTTACTCTATTACAATAAGTAGTATGTTGGCATACTATATTGAAAATTTCATCCTCTGACTATTGTTTATAACAATGAAAATAATACTTCATTAAATTAAGATATACATTTTTTCTGGATTTTTATTTTTTTTCTCTATGTCCTACGGGTGGTAGGATGTAGATGGTTACTCTATTTTAATAAGTAGTATGTTGGCAAACTATATTCAAAATTTCATCCTCTGACTATTGTTTGTAACAATGAAAATAATACTTAATTAAATTAAGATATACATTTTTTCTGGATTTTTATTTTTTTCTCTATGTCCTACGGGTGGTAGGGAGTAGAAGGTTACTCTATTATAATAAGTAGTATGTTGGCATACTATATTTAAAATTTCATCCTCTGACTATTGTTTATAACAAAGAAAATAATCCTTCAATAAATTAAGATATACATTTTTTCTAGATTTTTATTTTTTTATCTATGTCCTACAGGTAGTAGGGAGTAGAAGGTTACTCTATTACAATAAGTAGTATGTTGGCATACTATATTCAAAATTTTATCCTCTGACTATTATTTATAAAAATTGAAAATAATACTTCATTAAATTAAGATATACATTTTTTCTGGATTTTTATTTTTTTCTCTATGTCCTACGGGTAGTAGGGAGTAGAAGGTTACTCTATTACAATAAGTAGTATGTTGGCATACTATATTCAAAATTTCATCCTCTGACTATTGTTTATAACAAAGAAAATAATCCTTCAATAAATTAAGATATACATTTTTTCTAGATTTTTATTTTTTTATCTATGTCCTACAGGTAGTAGGGAGTAGAAGGTTACTCTATTACAATAAGTAGTATGTTGGCATACTATATTCAAAATTTTATCCTGACTATTATTTATAAAAATTGAAAATAATACTTCATTAAATTAAGATATACATTTTTTCTGGATTTTTATTTTTTTCTCTATGTCCTACGGGTAGTAGGGAGTAGAAGGTTACTCTATTACAATAAGTAGTATGTTGGCATACTATATTCAAAATTTCATCCTCTGACTATTGTTTATAACAAAGAAAATAATCCTTCAATAAATTAAGATATACATTTTTTCTAGATTTTTATTTTTTTCTATATGTCCTACAGGTAGTAGGGAGTAGAAGGTTACTCTATTACAATAAGTTGTATGTTGGCATACTATATTCAAAATTTCATCCTCTGACTATTGTTTATAACAAAGAAAATAATACTTCATTAAATGAAGATATCCATTTTTTCTGGATTTTTATTTTTTTCTCTATGTCCTACGGGTGGTAGGGAGCAGATGGTTACTCTATTACAATAAGTAGTATGTTGGTATACTATATACAAAAATTTATCCTCTGACTATTGTTTATAACAAAGAAAATAATACTTCATTAAATTAAGATATATATTTTTTCTTGATTTTTAATTTTTTCTGTATGTCCTACGGGTGGTAGGATGTAGATGGTTACTCTATTTTAATAAGTAGTATGTTGGCATACTATATTCAAAATTTCATCCTCTGACTATTGTTTATAACAATGTAAATAATACTTCATTAAATTAAGACATACATTTTTTCTGGATTTTTATTTTTTTTATCTATGTCCTACGGGTGGTAGGAAGTAGATGGTTACTTTATTTTAATAAGTAGAATGTAGACATAAAATATGAAAAATTTCATCCTCTGACTATTGTTTATAACAAAGAAAATAATCCTTCAATAAATTAATATATACATTTTTTCTAGATTTTTATTTTTTTCTCTATGTCCTACGGGTGGTAGGATATAGATGATTACTCTATTTTAATAAGTAGTATGTAGACATACTATATGCACAATTTTATTCTCTGACTATTGTTTATAACAATGAAAATAATACTTCATTAAATTAAGATATACATTTTTTCTGGATTTTTATTTTTTTCTCTATGTCCTACGGGTGGTAGGGAGTAGAAGGTTACTCTGTTACAATAACTAGTATGTAGACATACTATATGCAAAACCTCATCCTCTGACTATTGTTTATAACAATGAAAATAATACTTCATTAAATTAAGATATACATTTTTTATGGATTTTTATTTTTTTCTCTATGTCCTACGGGTGGTAGGAAGTAGATGGTTACTCTATTTTAATAAGTAGAAAGTAGACATAAAATATGAAAAATTTCATCCTCTGGCTATTGTTTATAACAAAGAAAATAATACTTCATTAAATTAAGATATATATATATATATATATATATATATATATATATATATATATATGTTTACTGGATTTTTTATTTTTTTTTCTCTATGTCCTACGGGTGGTAGGGAGTAGATGGTTACTCTGTTACAATAAGTAGTATGTTGGTATACTATATACAAAATTCCATCCTCTGACTTTTGTTTATAACAAAGAAAATAATACTTTATTAAATTAAGGTCTTATTTGATGATTCAATCAGTCATGCTGAAAAGCACACGCATAAACCGTATGCTTCCACAACTTTAAACAATAATTGTTGGGATATGATATAGGATTGAGTATTTATGGGTACAAAAAAAATTCACTCAGTGTTGCCAATAGTATAAAAAATATTTAACAAATATTTCATTACAAACAACACCCGCTCTTAATGAAATATTTTTACATTTATAAATTATAATTATAATTCAATTTTAACAAAGTCCTAACATATATCTAAATATTTCAAATTTAATTTTATTCAGCGGTTTAGTAAAAATATCTGCTATTTGTTTTTCAGTACTAATATACTCTAATTTTACTAAACCATCATGAACTTTTTGTTGTATAAAATGATATTTCAAATCTATGTGTTTTAACCTTTTAGGCTGCCCTGTATTGCTAGCTGCGCATATGGTTGATTGATTGTCTTCATAGATTATTACAAAAATATTATCAGAATTCAACAAGATTTGTAATTCAGTAAATAAATTTCGCAACCAACACGCTTCAGCAACACATTGACTTAGTGCTACATATTCGGCCTCGGTGGTTGACAATGCAACACATAACTGTTTCTTACTGCACCACATAACTAAACAGTCAAACACCATGAGACAAAATCCAGTGGTTGACTTTCTAGTTACATTGTCACCACCCCAGTCAGCATCTACATATGCGTTTAAAATTTCACAAATATGAGTACTATGGTTTTTCTTATATACTAATTTTAAATTTACAGTGCCTTGTATATATCGTAGAACATGTTTCAAGCATTTCCATAATTTTTCACTAGCACAGACCTGATAACGACTTAGGATACTTATACAGGTACATAAATCTGGCCTAGTGCCTATCATTGCGTACATAATACAACCTATTAGTCTTCTACATCTATTTTCAATTTCAGAGCTCTCAGAATTTTTCTCCGAGTAAAATTTTATAATCAAAATTACAATCTATTGGCGTGGATACAGATTTACAATTTGACATGTTAAATATTTTTAAGACATGTTTTAAATATGCTTTTTGTTCTAAACTAATGTAGCCTTGATCTAAATTTTGTTCTATGTGCAAACTTAAGTAACATGAAGCTAATCCCATTTCTTTGGTTTTGAAATTTTTACTTAAATTTGTTATTAGCGTTTTTACTAAATGATTATCTGAGCCTGTTATCAAAATATCATCGACAAATATTAATACATGTTTTTGAATCTTCCGATATTTGAATGTATCTGTTTTTGATCTTACAAAGCCTTGATTTA
The DNA here is from genome assembly GCA_943142095.1 of Ophonus ardosiacus. Lineage (NCBI taxonomy): Eukaryota > Metazoa > Arthropoda > Insecta > Coleoptera > Carabidae > Ophonus > Ophonus ardosiacus. Next base: position 24,794,600 of record OW964834.1, on the reverse strand, counting down.
CCATAAAATCGTTAAATGTATCGTACCAATAACGCGGTGCCCTTTTTAAGCCATAAATTGCTTTTCTTAACTTACCTATCTTGTTTTCATGATAGTGACCTTCTGGTAAGTAAATGGAAATTTTTTCATTAATTTTACTATGTAAAAATGCACTACATATATCTAATTGATGAATATGCCATCCGAACGACGCAGCAATAGCAATAAGACATCTTACGGTTGTTAAACCAATGACATGAGAGTAAATATCTTCGAAAGATACATTTTTTTGCTGAAAACCACGTACTACCAGTCTGGATTTATAAATTTGCACTCTTCCTTCGCTGTCTTTCTTCTTTCTGAATACCCACTTGGTTTCTAGAACCTTTTCTTCAGGAGTTTCCGCAACTATTTCCCATGTGCCATTGTCTTCTAAAGCTTTGATTTCCATTTGAACTGCTTCTTTCCATTTCTGTGAATCTTCACTATTCATTGCTTCTTGATATGTTTTTGGCTCATCATCAAATTCAGTTATGTTTGCAAAACCACAAGAGTCTTCAATCGTGGGAATTTGTAGTTTATTCCTGTTTCTTAAATTGTAACTCGGTCCCGGTAGTGGTTCCTTTTTAATTTCTGCATTTGACTCTTCAGTGTTTTTGAATAATTGTTCGTTATTTATATCTTCGGATATCTTTGACTGTTGGCTGTCTTGGGTGTCTTTATTTAAGTCTTTGTCTTCATCATCTACTTGCTCATCGGCTTCATTAAATGGGTCTCTATTGCATACAGCTTCTTTTTCATCATCTTCACTTTCTTCATAAATGACTTGTGACTTCGGTGTAGTATTACCATTTGGCATAAACACTACATCCAAAGCTGTCTCTACTTTGTCAGTTTCTGGAAAATATATTCTGTAGCCCTTTACCTCAGGGTCATACCCTACAAATATTCCAAATTTATTTTTAGCATCCAGCTTTCTGCGCTTTTGTTTGGGTACATGGACGGCACACTGTATTCCAAATTTTCTTAAGAAATTGATATCAAACGACTTACCGAACCAAACTTCAAAAGGACTTTTATATTTTACTGGACTTGCTCCACATCTATTGAGTGTGAATACGGCAGTATTAACGGCTTCTGCCCAAAATCTTTTTGACATACCCGTAATAAGAGTTCTCGCAGCCTCCACCACGGTCCTGTTCTCCCGTTCCACCCTGTCATTCTGCTGTGGAGTGTATGCTACCGTTTTTTGATGGCGTATTCCATGCTTTTCTAATAAAAAATTAACATCAGAATTACAAAATTCAAGGCCATTATCATTTCTCAAGATTTTTATATTTTTACCAATTTGATTTTTTATTAAATTAAAGAATTTTTCCAAACAGTTCTTTACTTCAAACTTATTTTTTAAAAAATATACAAATTTATAACCTGAACAATCATCCTTTAATAGTAAAAAAATATTCTGAGCCCCCTATGGAAGGAACGTCCATGGGTCCACACAAATCTGCATGTATTAGTTCTCCTAAATTCTCTGACCTTGAGTTACTATTATGGTAAGTAGTTCTATACTGTTTACCAACTAAACAGTTTTTACAAAATGGATTTTTAAGATTATATTTTATGTTGTGATTGTCCAGATACTTTTTAATATGAGAAAAATTTTGATGAGCAAACCTTTCATGCCACTCATACAAATCAACAACATTTGCATTTGCACATTCATTAACATTTGCTTTTGTTCTAAAAGTCAATTTATATAAATTACCATATCTTTTTGAAATAGCACATACCTGACCCTGTTTATTAATTACTTGACAATAATTTTTATTACTTTTCATGTCATAACCCTTATCTAAACAACAACCAACAGAGAATAAATTAGTTTTAAGTGCGGGAACATATAGTACATTGTTAATAGAGGTTTCTATCCACTTTTGTCCATTCCAGGCGTCCACCATGACCTTCCCTACGCCCAAAACATCCAGGGTTGAGCCGTCGCCTATTCTTACTTTGCGTTAGTTGCACTTATTTTCACCTAACTCACTAAACAATGACTTATCACTACACATATGCTCACTTGCACCAGAGTCAAGTAACCATTCTGTTGTCGCTTCAGGAATCTCATCACCTGCATCCGTGGTTACGAATGCATTGTTGCCGGAGTCTTGATGTCTGCCGCGTTCTTTCTCCTTCTTTTGTTTAAACCAACAATTTTCGATCTGATGTCCACTCTTTTTGCAGTAGTGACATTTTCTAGATTGTTTCTTTGCGTTCATTTGGCAATTTTTTATTTTGTGGCCAGGCTGCCCACATTTAAAACATTTGACGTTAAATTGCTTAGCCGCTAGTGCTTCTCCGGAAGATATTTCATCTTTTTGCACTCGTGCTTCTAGTATGTATAGCCGTGCACTCAGTTCATTTAGTGTTTGGTCCTATTTCGAAACAGATTCCCAAGCTGATATAAAGTGTCGACATTCACCTGGAAGACTCATTAAAATTTTAGTGATTAACATCGCGTCTGATAATTCGCTCCCCTGCGCTTGTATTTTTGTTTTTAATTCTTCTAATTGAGATAAAAAGCTTGCTACAGTACCTTCGAATGACGTGTTAAAGAATTTTTGGTGAAGCAGGTGCAGGCTGACATATGACTCATGTTCAAATACGCTTAAAAGCTTTTGCCACATTTCATATGAACTCTTACACGACCAAATATGTGACATTACTGTTTCCTCCATTCTTGATACAAGTATTGCCTGAGCTTTAACATCTCTTTCCGAATCTTCTGCTTTCGGTTCTTTAGTTACAACATCTTGCAGACCTTTTGATTTCAGAATTATACTGATTTGGAATTTCCATACGTTCCAATTTTCAGTACCACGCAGGTTAATAACGCTTTCCTTCTCCATAATTACTGATACTACAAATATAAGTTATTTTTAATGTTGAATACTTCCTCAATCCTCAATTTTTACAGCCCTGGGCCCATAACCTGTTGGGATATGATGTAGGATTGAGTATTTATGGGTACAAAAAAAATCACTCCCCTTTAAACCTTGTATTTAATATTATATATAAAAAACTATTTCGCATAACCACCAAAAAACATGTGGTCGCAGAAAAAAAGCGCGAAGAAGGACTCTTTGCGGCGCGTGCGCCAGATACGTTCATTTTATAAACTTCAGTGTTGCCAATAGTATAAAAAATATTTAACAAATATTTGATTACAAACAACAATAATGATGAAATCCGCATTCCAATATAGCAAGACTTGTACACCCTACCGTGGAATAGTAGAATACTTTATATTGAGGGTAAACTCCTCATGCATGATAATAAAGTATCAAACAATGCTAAATTAATTAACAATGCATTTGCATTCCTATTTGGTGAAATTCGATATGAAATTGGAGGAATAGTAATAGATAGAGTTCGAAATCCAGGAATAACTTCAACGATGAAGGGTTACGTCTTTTACAATATAAATGAGAGTAAACGTTTACAAAATGCTGGTTGGTCACCTTTGGTTGGTACAAAACAAATAGTTGATAGTAACGACAATTTTAATGTATGAATCCCTGTCAATATGCTCTTAGGATTTTCTGAAGATTTTAAAAATATTATCCTAAATTTACAAGAATTAGTTCTCATACGAAGCAGCACTGATATGAATGCAATTGAAAACAGCGTTGCCAGTGAAAATATGAAAATTGAATTAAGTAAAGTTCACTGGAAAATTCCACATATATCGGTAGCCGATGCTGAACGACTAATGCTTATGAAGTATATAGAAGAGAGCATTAATTTGGAGATAGCTTTTCGTAGCTGGGAACTTCATGAATATCCACTCCTACAAAAAACACGTCACTCCTGGTCAATGAAAGGTACAACACAAATGGAAACACCTCGTTTCATTATTGTTGGATATCAGACAGATCGCAGAAAGAAGCATAATAAGGACATGAGTAAATTTGATCACTGTAATTTGAGTAATATTAAGCTGCATTTAAATTCTGATATGTACCCCTACGATAACCTTAATTTGAAATTAAAAATAACCATTGGGCCATGTTTTATGAAATGTATATTCAATATCAGTTTTCTTACTATGAACGACCATGTGATCCTATATTCACACCTCATGAATTTATCAATACAGCACCGCTGGTGGTCATAGATTGATCGCATCAGAGTGAGACATTGAAATCGGGTAATGTTGATATAAGATTGGAATTTGAAACAAATGAAAATGTACCAGAAAATGCAGCTGTCTATTGTTTAATTATACATGATAAAATAATTCATTATAATCCATTAACAAATATTGTTAGTAATATGTAAATGTACTTTGTGTTTTGAATGCAAAATAAATGTTTTACAATAATTCGCATTTTGAATGAATACATTCCATGCCCCTCATTTCTCATTCAGGGTAAAATAATGTAAATTTAAATTTTGATAATTATTGAGCTATTTAGACTTTAAAGCAAAATGTCCAATTATTAAATATACACCTTTAACAAATATTGTACGGATTATGTAATATTGTGTAATTAAATAAAACAATATTTATACAAAAAATGTTTTATTTTTATTACTAGTACAAAATATTCCTTATTTCTCGTCTTTCATATCGCTTTGAGGAGCTTGAGCCCATCCCTACCACTGCACTTTTAGCACCACCCCTTGACATAAGAGAAAGGTCAGCCATTTTGTATTACGTTACTGTGCCTAATTTGTAAATTAAGTAATGTTCATATAACATTTAAAAATTTAGATACAAACAAATTGTGTTGTGTAGTTAAACAATGAAAACGGTAATAATGAATTCTTGGTATATTGTTAAGTATAAGTGCTGTTGTCCGTCCTCAACTAAGACAATGTAAGTATATAAACATTTATATATTTGTATGTAATGTCATTTCTAGTCAATCATAGCTATTACACAATTGGAAACACTTTGTTCCATCATTGTTTAATATTACACACACTATTTACTAGCATTTAGTAGCTAGGAATTTCATGAATATCCATTCCTGCAAAAAACATAACGTCATTCCTAGTCAATCAAAGCTGTAACACAATTGCAAACACTTTGTTTCATCATTGTTTAACATTACATATACTATTTACTAGCTTTTAGTAGCTGGGAACTTCATAAATATCCACTCCTGCAAAAAAAAAAACATAACGTCATTTCTACTCAATCAAAGCTATAACACAATTGGAAACACTTTGTTTCATCATTGTTTAATATTACATGAAAAAATTGTAAAATATTGTACGATTATGTAATATGTATTATAAAATAAATAAAACAACATTTATATAGTTTATTATTACTACTATAAGTACAAAATATTTCTTATTTCTAGTTTTTCTTGCAGGTGATGTAAATAATTCGAAATAGTTTGCTTTTATTTCCAAAATTATGTATATTTTAATTATTACACACCGTTGTTGCTATATAAGTTTTATAGATTTTTTTGCATTCAAAACATTTTTCAATTGGTGGAGGTGGACTATTAATATGAGTTTCATCTATTAGTAAATTCTAGTGATCCACGCAAGGTAATTTTGATATAACATCTGGTTGCAGTTTAAATTGTAGAGGAAGTCACTCAAAGTTGTTGCACATGAACGATATTGGAGATGCACCTGTACGGACTGCAGTAATCCAAGATGCAAAAATTCTAAAATAATTTGTTTATATAAAAAAAATTAAATTTTGCTAATATTAACAGCAAACTCACATAAATACTCGGTCACTCAAAGTTGTTGTTCAACATGAACGATGTTGAAGATGCACCTGAATGGCTGCAGTAATCCAAGATGCAAAGCTTATGGCACTTAGCACTATTTTATAAAGCGTAATTTACTAGCTATGAGGACCGACTCTCAGACTGTCATTCTATCAACTGTTAAAATTTCCACACACATAGAAAAACATGACGTCACTCAAAATAAGCTCACGGACTGAGATCAAATTATATCTCATATCAGCTTCAAATTAAATTTTATCACCAAATTTGCTCAACCAAATGCACACAATTATACATCTCTCATTTCATTACAACGAACCCAAAATACATAAAATTGAAAAATCCTCAAAAAAAAAAAAACTATGTTGTGGCCAGCATAGGACCTTTCGCCATTTCCATATTAGGCTATATAAGTATTGTATTGTACTTCGAAGTTGGTCATAGATTGTTCGCGTCAGAGTAAGACATTGAAATCGGGTAATGTTGATATAAGATTGGAATTTGAAACAAATGAAAATGTACCAGAAAATACAGCTGCCTATGTTTAATTATACATGATAAAATAATTAATTATAACCCATTAGCAAATATTGTTAGTAATATGTACATGTACTTTGTTTTTTGTATGCAAAATAAATGTTTTACAATAATTCGCATTTTGAATGAATACATTCCATACCCCTCATTTCCCATTCAGGGTAAAATAATGTAAATTTAAATTTTGATAATAATTATTGAGCTATTTAGACTTTAAAGCAAAATGTCTAATTACTAAATATACACCTTTAACAAATATTGTACGGATTATGTAATATTGTGTAATTAAATAAAACAATATTTATACAAAAATGTTTTATTATTATTATTATTATTATTATTATTATTACTGTTAAAGTACAAAATATTCCTTATTTCTAGTCTTTCACACACAAAAATAAAAATTCAATCAAAATAAGTTCACGGTATAAGGTCAAATTATATCTAATATCAGGCTAAAATTAAATTTTATCAGCTCAGCTATTGCAAGTTTTCTCGCCAAATACACACAAAATTATACATCTTTTCATTCCATAACAACGAGCTGATGCAACAACAATTGCTATGCTACCAGGCCACAGCCACGGCCACAGCGGCTGCTGCTGCCAGGCCACGGCCATAGCGGCTGCTAGGCCGCTGCCATAGCTTAACTCCAAATAAAACCACCATTATCACACAGATGGCACTAAAGTCACACCCCACCCCACACGGCTGCCAACCCAAACTCACAGGGTTGCCAACAAACCCCACACACACAAAAAAATAATCACCACCTCCAAAAAAATCAACCCCCCAGAGGCTGCTGAAGAACTAACAAAAGTTGCACAAGAACTACCCCTAAACTACCCTTAAAACCAAGGCCAAGGCCAAAAATACACCTCCATGGTAGCTGCGGATGGACACATGAAATCGAGTTTGGCTTAGAATCCCCACTGTATATCTACTCATTTATTTCGTTGTGAAACAGTTCTTCAGCGATAACGCTGGGTCTGTTTCTTCCCATAAATCTGTAATTTCGATATTTAAAGTATAATAATAATAATAATAATAATAATAATAATTGTAATAATAATAATAATAATATTAAAAACAATAATAATAATAACAATAATAATAATAATAATAATAATAATAATAATAATGATAATGATAATAGTAATAGTAAAAATAAAAATAATAATAATGATAATAATTTTTTTGCAAATTAACTGCGAAAATTCTCAATTTTAAAGCATTATCCGTGTAGTTATATATCATAGATTTTTGCTGGCTGAAAACAGAACCATTATGGTAAAGGACTGGGATTTCGGTGTATGAAATATATTGGGAATTTCTTCTTTAATCGTCAAAAAATTCTGTTCTTCCCAAAGCCATAGAAAGTTGTTTTTGTCCAAGATTATTTTTTGTAGGCTTCTTATCTAGTTATATTTTGCTAGCTTTGCATCGGGTATTGAGTTTTCCTCATTTAGTTGTAAAAGTTTGCAATAGCATACTTTTACAATTCTGTTATCATTCATCAGTAGAATCTTAAACCACCAGTCAAGCATATTTTTAACGATTGTTAATTCTAGATTAATTTGGTTTGTTTCACACCTTAATATATAATTAGGGGTTGAGATTTGCCAGCCTAGAACACTTTTAAAAAAGTTCGACTGGCCTTTTTCTAAAGTATCAGTATATGATATATTGCTCAGATTATCGATGCGTAAAGTATTGAAGGAATTAATACTGAGTTGTAAAGTTTTGTTGTTGTATCCTCATGGTTTATTTTTTCGTTGTTCAGAATATTTTTTTATATTTCCAGTTATCTGTCTGAATGTAGTTATAAATATATCTGAATTTTCTTTAAATATGCCTGATGTTGTAAAGGTTAGTTCTAAGTAAACGTATTTGTTAGATTGTTTAATTTCGTTACCCTGACATTTGTATATTATACCTTGTTTTCTTGGTCATCCTAGGTTAAAGAGGATTATTTTAGTTTTGTCTGGATTTATATGTAGATCAAGATTGTTGCAGTACTTATCTAAAGCATGGAGTTTTTTCTGGGTGTCAATTGGAGAGTTTGATAAGATAACTATGTCATCTGCATATTGGAGGGTAAGTCCATCGATTTTTTGATTAACAAAAAATACCTTCTTATCCTTGTTCGCTGAATTGTAGATATTTGGTAACCGCGCGTTATAACTGAAAACTATGAAGGAACGTGTTTTTGGCAAAATTATATATAAACTAAAGTAACATGCAATACCCGTGAATGTTAATAAAAAGGATCTCAAAGTGAAAAAGGCACGAAATTACCTCAAATCTAAGCAAGGTCAGGTGTATCAAGTCAAGGTGCCAGCTTTATGAGTGGATACGCACGCGTCAACTCCCAAACTGACAACTCTGGTCAGTGTTTCCAACAATAGTAGGAATTAAAAATAACTAACCTACAGCTTAGCCTATGGATCCCATAGTCGTAGTAGTAGTAATAGTAGTAGTAGTAGTAGTAGTAGTAGTAGTAGTAATAGTAGTAGAAGTAGTAGTAAATAGTAAATTTAGACAGTAAAGTAGATAAATTCCATAACTGAGCTGAAGAGTAATACGGGTGAGAATTTAAACAGAATAAATAAACTGGAGAGAGATAAAGAAATAAATATACTACAGCAAAAAGTCAAAGAAGAAAATTTAATCTTTCATGGTGTCCCAGAGGAAAAACATGAAAATGTTGCACTTGTAATCTTAAATATCCTTCAACATAAATTAAATATGAAGGACATAACATCAAAAGACCTAGAAGAAGCTAGAAGGATAGCAAAAAACAAGTCACCGGAAAACCGCGTTCCATTATTGTAGAACTTACAAACTTAAGGAGGAAATTTTCCAAATTGTTAGACAACTCAGGGTATAAAAATTCGCATCGAGGAGGATTATAGGAAAAATGTACTTACTGAAAGAAAGTTATTAAAACGGTACCTTACGAATGCAAGAAAAAAAAACAAGGCTATAAAGATTACTTTAAGGAAGATAAAATTGTTATAAATAGTAGAGCGTACAATTCCTCCCAACTTTATGAAGATCAAGACCATAATCTAGAAATTATAAATTAAGATAACCGTAAAGCGGATTTGAATGAAACATCAGAAAATTTTCACTTCGAAAGAAAGCTATCTCTATGCCACAACTCCTTAACAATAATTTAACTGATTCAGAAAGCGAAGATGAGAATAAAAAACATACAGATACACCTAGTATCCCAAATCTCAAAATAAATCAATCAATAATCAATTGCCGAGTCTCATGTAAAATAAAAATGACATAGCTTAACTAAAGCTGAAGATAAGATCAAGAAGAAAGCGAAGAAAATTACCGGACCACTAGATAAACACATTATTAATAAATGATCAAGATTACAATCTACATCGACTTCAAAAAACATAGATCCTAAATGTCAAACTCCAAAAATATATTTAAACTGTACCCCGAATATGAATCAATTATATTAGAATTCGATGTCATTTTCCTAAGTGAAACATGGCTTAATTATTACCTTAACACTTTACCACCCTCCATTTTTAAAAGAATACAGTCTATTTCAACAACAAGCAAACAAAGAAGCAAGCCTAGTTAGAGCAATAGGTGGTCTCATAATATTTATAAGCCACCAAATATCCCTAGATTAAACAATTAACACAAACGGGCGAAATTTTATAGATATTGTGGAAAATGACAACATATACTTATTAAACAGAAGAAAACCACGAGATTCAACTGGCAACTACACGTACGTAGGCCCAAGTGGCAAGAGTACAATCGACCTCATCTGGATTGACATTAGCACATCCCATTTTGTTAATGTCTTCTGGATTGACAGTAGCATTTTACTCTGCTATCATTTCGCTTGTAACATCGAATTAATAAATGTATGGAAGACACCGAAGATATTATACAATTTCAATAGAACACAAAAATAGAAAAGACTCTCTGGGACAATTGCAAAACCGAAAATTATAAACGAGGAATACAAACACTTTTGAGCAATTCCACAGAGCCAACATGCTCAGATATAGGATACGTAACCTTAAAAAATATCACCGAAACAGTATCGAAATATATTGTAATATCTATAAAAATTACTGCCTCAAATCCAAATAAAACAAGATCAAACAAACGATGGTTTTCAAAAGAATGTAGACAATACAAAACACATACGAAGAAAGACCTACGGGCATTCAAATCGAATAATGTCAATAATGAACATTTAGAAAAATATTTAGAATAAAAAAAAAAAATACAAGAGCTTAATAAATCGAGAAAACTCACAAAACAAAATAATCACTCAAAACCATCTTAGAGAACATTAAAAACTAATCGGAATTTTGGAGAGTAGTAAAATCAATAACACCTAAATATATCAATAATAATGAAATAAGTGTAAAAGCCTGGGTACCCCATTTCAAAGAATAGTTCAAAACCAAAATACGTAATGATTTAACTTTTGTCGATATTCGGCATCCATATTTAGATGACGACGTATCACTCATCGAACTAAACCTTCTCTGCAAATTAAAAGAAAAAAAAATAATGCGCCCGGAACTGACGCAATAATAAACGAACAATTACGGCACTTACCTGAAATTAGATAACAATACTTAAAAAATATTATAAATCAATTCCTTGTATAGGAAAATTTACCAAAGGAACTAACAATGATTTACAAGAAAGGCGATCGAAAAGACATAAGCAACTATGGACCTATTGCAATCATTAACTCAATCACAAAAATCTTTACCTTGATAATTAATAAGTGCTTACAAATATTGGCAGCCAGTAATAACATCCTACCAGAATCTCAATCAGGTTTCCGCGAAAATAGATCTTGTGTCGATAATCTATTTGTAATAACATTAATTGTACAATCACGAATGATGACAATTAAAGAATGTACCTGTCGAATGATTATCATTATTATTATTATTATTATTATTATTATTATTGTTATTATTATTATTATTATTCATAAACTTCCAAAAAGCATTTGACTCCATTTCACACATCTCATGGGACAAAATTTTCCAAATAGGAGTAAGCGGGAAGATATGCAGACTACTTCCTAACATATACAACAATGCAACTATGCATGTAAAATCAAACAATGCAGTAAGCGAACCAATTACAGTTACAAAAGGTGTATTGCAGGGCAAATGCACCAGCCCACTTTTATTCGCCATGTATATCTCAGACTTAGAGGATATTTAAAGTATACAAATCGCGTTTATCGGAATATGCATTTAACAGTGCACGTTTTAAGTCATCCCACTTTCCAATTGTGGTGCTAGCAATGTTAATCGCGGCATCGCCTTTTATTTTGGCGAGTATGCTTGACATCAAGAATTCATTCTGAAAATCTGTCGTGTAAACCAAATTATAGAATTTTCTCACTAATTTTTCGCAGATTTCAATGAATCTGGCTAATAATTTACTGTCGCTATAAAATTCAGGTATCATATCCAAATAATACTTCTCTAATTTTGGCGAGGTTACAGGTGCAACTTCCTGTTGTATTATAGGTGGTGCCATTTTTGTTTTAATAATTTTATTTTGATTGGGGCTAAAAGTAATTTCGAATGGAAAATCGGGTTCTGAGTTAGAGGATTGTTTGGTAGTATTTGGGGTATCGCGATCAGAATCTGAGTCTGGGTGGTATTGATAATTATTTGAGATGTTTACTCACTATAGAAGAATTTTTCTGCCCATGGGTAGGGTCGAATCCTGGAGTCAGCTCTTTATTCGTCAGGCCTGGTTCTGCACGTCACGATGTTTTCTCCTAGATGTGTTGAACTTGGACTCTTACTGGGCCTTGTCTTTCTTCTTATTTTGTCTGCTTCTGGATTATGGTTAATCGTTGATACGAATACGTGTTTTACTATGGAAATTCGCCCGAAAATTATGAGTTCCGACTGCGCCTGTAATATTTTGTAACTTCGATCAAGGGTAATAAAAGAAATTTTATTTATGTGAATACAATAATGTCGTTTATAATTACAATAATATTGGTTTCTGACTGACACTGCGATAACGAAATTACATTTTTATATAAAGGATATAAGGTGTCAAGTAACTGGAAGTTCAGCTGTCTGTGCTGAGGTAACTTTTATATATATATATATATATATATATATATATATATATATATATATATATGAGGAAAATTTTGTGGGTGTGTCAGTGGATTTTGGGCTTTAATTAAAGTTTTTTCTTTTAAAATCTGTCAAGCTTTCGTGTATTTGGTTTTTACATATCATCAGGACAGTTTTGGTGAAAATGTCATTGATTTTATATAAAAAAAAAAAATTTTGAAATTATTTTGGTTAAAATTTACAAAAATAAAACCTTATAATAATTATGACTAAATCATATGTTTGAGTACGTTGTAGTTGCGCAACCTCAACGTACTCAAACAAGTTTTTATTTTTGTAAATTTTAACTAAAATAATGTCAAAATTCTTCCGTTTTATAAAATCAATGACTTATAAACAACTTCACCAAAACTGTCCTGATGATGTGTAAAAACTAAATACACGAAAGCTTGACAGATTTTAAAAGAATCAACTTTAATTAAAGCCCACAATCCACTGACACACCCACGATATTTTCCTTCTTAAATATATATGTATACATACTGGAACGAAAACCGGACCAACTGCGTTTAACATAGGAAAATGATTTTTCCCTGCTTCTAATTCCATAATCACATTTTCTTTTGGGTACGGTAACCGAGAAAAGCAATTTTGATATTTTATGAAATTTACTTCAGTACATTGTCAGCCATGGTATTGAAATAAAATCTCGAACATATTTTGTGACATTTTTTCTGCCACAAATTAGAAAATATGTACTCAATGATTTGTATCTTCTCTTTCTGTGAATAAATAATAAATAAATAAATAAATAAATATATCATCATGGCATGTTACCCATTACTGGGTGTGCCATTATCTACAACGCATGTAGACATCGGTAATGATGACGATATATTTTACCGTGTGGGCGCTTACCAGGCGTCACCTCACGGGCACTCATAGCTGTGTGGAGAGTGCACCACAGGGGTCACTTTTGTGCCATTTAAAATTGGAAATATTTGGCGCCTGTCGGGATCGAACCCGGTTCCCCAGGTTCACGACCAGACACTCAGGCACGCGGCCACGGGACCCCATAATGAATAATGCTCCATTTTCAATATTGGTAACTCAGAGTGTTACTGACAGGTAAAATGTCTTAAAATTTATTGATATATATATATATATATATATATATATATATATATATATATATATTTATATATACAGGGTGTCTCAGGATGAGCTTACGCTATCTATATTTTAAATACTATTTAATATAATTTAACGAAATTTGGTATCTAGGGGTTATCCGACATGTCCGTTTTAACTAAAATATTTTCAAAGCAATAGCACTTCCGGTTTTACCGGAAATTGATCTCAACTTTCTTATTTTAAATGGAATACGCTATATTTTATTTTACCATTGAATGCAGCGGAAAATTTTACATATGAAGCAATAAAAACATTTTACTCATGATCAACTACTTCCGGCGTTATTCAACTTTTTTGATTTTTTGTCTGAAATCCGGCACATTTTCAAAACTCTGTATATCGGGAACGAGATCGAATTTTTATAATCTGAAAAAAGTTTTTTATAAAGGAGACTTTAAGCTACATTATCCATAGAAGAATCTTCGATTATTTATAAAAATGTGACGGGTACGTTACACCAAAATTGCAGTTGACAAACATCAAAAAAGACAATTTTTTTAAATGGAACCCCCCCTTTTTTATTACATAAATGTGTATTACGACAAAAAATAAGGGTACTCTATGTAACATGTCCTATGTAAAAAGTTGATAGAATTTCAGTAAATTAGAAAAACATGTAATCTAGATATAATTATTTTATTAATACGGATAAGTAAGCCATGGAAAAACAATGTTTGTTTTTACAAACTCATCTACTTGATTTCTTAGATAATTTACCGTTGGATCAAAGGAATTTAATATGGTACCAGCATGATGGCGCTCCACCCCACAATAGCCATAGAATAAATACTTTTTTGGAAACAATTTTTGAAGATAGGTGGCTGGCAAATAATGGACCACATAGGTGGCCTCCTCGTTCACCCGATTTAACTCGAATTGATTTTTTTGTTGGGGTTACATTAAAAACGTTGTCTATCAAAAACCTTTAGCTACTATAGAAGATTGCCAACATAGGGTACGAACAACATTTGATGATTAAAAATGCTACACAAGAAGAAGTATTGAATAGAGTAACAATGTGCTTACATATGAATGGAGGACAGTTTGAATATGTATTAAATAAATCATAGTTTTGTATTTAGAATTTACTTGTTTTTTCCATGGCTTACTTATCCGTATTAATAAAATAATTATACCCAGATTACATGTTTTTCTAATTTACTGAAATTCTATTAACTTTCAACATAGGACATGTTACATAAAGTACCCTTATTTTTTGTCGTAGTCCACATTTATGTAATAAAAAAGGGGGGTTCCATTTAAAAAAATTGTCTTTTTTGAAGTTTGTCAACTGTAATTTTGGTGTAACGTATACCCGTCACATTTTTATAAATAATCGAGGATTCTTCTATGGATAATGTAGCTTAAAGTCTCCTTTATAAAAGACTTTTTTCAGATTATAAAAATTCGATCTCGTTCCCGATATACAGAGTTTTGAAAATGTGCCGGATTTCAGACAAAAAATCAAAAAAAGTTGAATAACGTCGGAAGTAGTTGATCATGAGTAAAATGTTTTTATTGCTTCATATGTAAAATTTTCTGCTGCATTCAATGGTAAAATAAAATATAGCGTATTCCATTTAAAATAAGAAAGTTGAGGTCAATTTCCGGTCAAACCGGAAGTGCTACTGCTTTGGAAATATTTTAGTTAAAACGGGCATGTTGGATAACCCCTAGATACCAAATTTCGTTAAATTATATTAAACAGTATTTAAAATATAGACAGCGTAAGCTCGTCCTGAGACACCCTGTATATATATATATATATATATATATATATATATATATATATATATATATATATATATACCGAGAGTTTTTTTTATCAGTGAACATGGGCGTACATCATTACCATAGTTACATTTAAAATGATTGACAGCAATGTATTATCGCGTTTTTTATTTAAAAAACTGGACATAGGACGTGACATTTAGTATATCTGTCAATGTCATCAAATTGTCATATTTCAAAATGTATACAGTTGAAGAAAAAGTTCAAATTGTAATTTGGAGTAATTATAATTCTACAATTCTATTCTATAAAGGTAGATACTAGGTATAGATTAGACTATATTTTAAGATATAAACTGTCAAAATTAGAGTAGAATTCGCTAGTCCAAAAATGGGGATTAACTTAAACCTTTTTGTGAATCGGGCTGTATTTGATTTGATTATACATTTTCCTTCATATTCAGTAGATATAGAGTTATAGAGAGATTAAAAGAGATTAACTTTCAAAAATCAGTCAGCTTTACTAAAATTATGAAAACAGCAGATATATTCAAAAAATTCTAATTGACAGATGCCAGTGTCAAATGCAAAACCAAAGTGGAAAGTATAGGATTAGAAAGTGATATAAGTGACAGAGTGTCCTTCGCAAGTGACACAGTTGCAGCCTCGCCTCAAGATAGGAACTTATAATACCCGAAGTACGAGAAAGGCCCAAAAGGAGAAGAAGGACTGTGTAGCAGAAGATTTGAGAAAAGAAAAATTGTGTCAAAAGATGCGTTGGACAGGAATGAGTAGAAGAGAAGAGTTAGAAACAGCGACCCCTAATAAAATAGGCAAATGTTGAAGAATGAAGAAGTGTTAAGTGCAATTTACATAATGTAGGTTCGTGTTATAATTTTATTGGATTTTAGAATCTTTCCAATTAACTTTCGGTATGGAATTTGTAAAAATTAGTGTGTTCGTGTTACAATTTTACAGGATATATAGTCTTTTTCAAGGAATTTTTGGTATGGAATTTGTACAAAATACATAGAATTGACGGAACGTTTTGTGCTAGCCACAACAGATTTTTTATTCCTCTATTCAGTTCTGATTAAAAGTACTAAAACCTATATCTGAACAGTTTTTATATATCTGTGGTTTTTAAAAAAATCCGTGTTTCTACTTTACGTTTGCACCCTATATACGAGTTAAGTATTAACTAAAATGATATAGAATTACTGGGCTGGTCACATCAATTGTTTTAATATAGGGTCTTACTTCACCTCATATCGCAAGCGGTCATAAATCTGCTAAAAGAGAGGAATTTTGTGCTAAAAATTTAAATAAAAAATATGTGTTAAAAATGTAATTAACATATAATATTTGTATTTGTTATGCAGACTTTCAATGCTGATGCCCAAATTGGCGAGTCTTCAGCATGTGCCACAGCTTTGATGTGCGGCGTCAAGGCAAATTTCGAGACAGTGGGTCTAGATGCCAGTGGTCGCTTCGAAAACTGCTTTTCTAGCTTTCAGTCTCGTGTACCTAGTCTTGTTGACTGGGCCCAACAATCAGGTAAATATTTAGATATACTTTATTACTAGAAACTTAGGATAATACTTATGGAAAAGCTTTATTCAGAAATTTATGAAAACTAAAAATTATTTTTTCCAAAATGGTATTAAAAAGAAAACGTCAAAATCGTATTTACAGTAAAATATTTAATATCTTGGGGTGGCTATAACTCTTCTTAATTCTATAGTTACGGATTCGAATCACGCTCGGACATGAATGTTGTATTCGTCTTTATCATTTTTATTAGTTCATAATTCTGTTTTCTTTTTGTTTTGTCTCATATTTTTTATTTGCATATTTTATATTACCTATAAGTGAATACATATTTTACACATATCAGTGCAAATGATATATACAGAGTAATCACGCGCGAATGAACAAGCAAGATGTACAATAAGATGTTTTATCAAGAAGCTAGCTACCCTAGGTAAGGGAGGTATAGGGATTGAGTATAACTTTTCGGCAACTTTTACTAATAAAACTTGAACATAATGGTACAATCTTCAATTTTACTATAATAACTTAAAAAATGAATTTATAAAGTAATTTATTTTTATACATCCACTAGCCTATGCGTCAAACAAAAACAATACTTTAATAATAATTTTGACATATTTAAACAAATGTCACTGTCAGAAAGCAATTACATTAAAATTAATAATGAAACCGTCTTAAGGAGAATATAATAATAAAATATTTAATTCTAATGAAATTAATGTTTGTAAAAATAATATATGCAACTACACATTTACCAAATGGATCATGTACGACGATGAACTTACACAGATCGCGTTTTAGAGCACCCGGAAATTGATGCAGATTTTTATAATAATGTGTGTGTGACGATTTTTCCTTAAAATCTATTAAAATATGATCCAAAACTTTTAAATTTGGTATTTAAAACTCATGTATATTTGAAATAACATATTAGATTTTAACCATATGATAAATCGGATGTAGTACTTAATTTGGAGCTCTAACAGGTGTTTGGGGAAACAAAATAAAACAAAATCCAAAATTTCGTATAACAGATTTTTATTTATTGGGCAACAAATTAGATTTTATTTACAAACGATCCACCGGAAGTGATATTTTACTTAAAGCTCACTGCTATTTAAAACATGGAATTGACGGGAGGTCATGTGCTGGCCACATCAGCTTTTTTTTATTTTGAAAAGTATAAAAAATGCTTTGCAATGTTAACAAGGAAGTAGTACATTGTAGTATTAAAAAATAAATTGGTGGGCGTTTGAAATATAATATAAAATAAATCAGAAGAATGTGAAATTTTATTTTATTTGTTCTATTGCCCAGGTTACGCTATATAAATAAATGTATCTGAGAAAATGCTATCATCTATGAACAACACACATATTTTTTCATTCCATATATTCATATTTCAAACGTCCGCTATTTTATTTTTTAATAATACAACGTACTAATTGTTTAGTAGCATTGTAAAGCAAATTTTGTGTAATTTTCAAAAATATGAAGAAATATGGTATGTTCTATTTGAAATTTCAAAGTTGTTATCACATACCTACTCTTGAACCGAAAGTAACGGAACTTTTCATAAAATGCCATCTTTTTGCAAATATTGTCTATAGTAAATGTGCTTATTTGAAGATAATTGCTATCTCGTCTAATAACGGAGATAATTGCTGCTTTATACTCGCATGATCATATAAGAGTTTTATTATTTCAAATATACATTTTTTTAAAGTCAGGTTTACGAGATATGACTATCAATTTTAATTTTTCAAATGGTAATCTATAATTATTTTACTAAAATAGAAACCGCCTTTTTTATCTTTTAAACGATGCATTAGTTTTTATTAATGTATTTTAAATAATTCGAGTAAAATTAGAAAATTGAGAAATATTAGAAATAATTTTTATATAAATATTATGCTATGTGCAAATAAACAAAATGTAACAGTGTTATACAACTTAACAAACTAAAATAACAAATTCAGTAACAAAAACAACTTAAAACAAATGTTCAAAATTACGACCATGTTATGTATACAAAAATTTAAGCGTTGAACGTGATGTGATCGAACATCTGTCAGCATCTTTCGCGAAATATTCTGGAAAGCATGTCGAATGCGGTCTTTCATGTCTTGTGCATCTGTACGTATCTTCTGCTGGAAAAGATCCTTGACATATCCCTAAAGAAAAAAATCCATATACGTAAGGTCCACCTCGTCCTATCCATTGTTCCCTCTATTGATAACTTAAATAATTCTGGAGGATCATAATTAATTAATTTATATAATCGTCTCCAATCAATGGGCTTTTAAAAAAAAATATGGACCAACAAAATGCCACCATAAGACGGCCTCCTCCCCCCTTAACTTTTTTATTATTAATAATAGAAAAAATGGCTCATAAAAGTTTTATTATTTTAAATATACTGCTTGATTGTAGGTGTAGATATTTTTCATAAAGTCTGTTTTATAAGATACGAATCTCAACTTTTATTTTTCAAATGGCAACCTACAAATATTTTAATAAAACAGGATCCGCCATTTTGTCTGTGTTCAATGGTGTATTAGTTTTTATTAATGTATTTGAAAATAATTCGAGAAAAATAAGAAAATTGAGAAATATTTTTTATACAAATATTATAGATGGCTATGTGAAAATAATCGAAATGTTACAATGTAATACAATTAAATTAATGTCAAAAAATATATACATTTTTTTGTTTTTTACGTTAATTTAATGTATTTTGTAAACAAAAGATAAACCTTTTTCAAATGTTTGCGAAGAACGATTTAACTGGAAGTGGTTTCCTAGCCGTCGACAACAGACTTTAAAAACACTGAGAAGGATTTTTACCCGATTTCGAGAAATAGATTTAGTTGAAAAACAAAAACGAAATACGTTTAATGATGACACTTTACACATTATTGAAATAAACGAAGGAACGGAAATTTTGGTTTTGGCTTCTGTTTATGAATGTCCCCATGTCAATACCAGGAATTTATCAAATTTAATTGATATTAGTCAAAGTTGTGCGTCCAAGATTTTAAGAAATCATTAATTTCATTCTTATCAATCATACAAAAGAATTGCACGGTGAAGATTGTAATAGAATTCTATTTTGCAATTGGGCGATGGATAATATTACGTTTAGTAAGAAAATAGTATCGCTTTTATTTTAGTACACTATGAATAATATAATTGTCAATCGTGCAAACTTAATAAAGGATCTAAGAATGTTCCTTGACTCTGAATTAACTTTAATATATCATGTAAATTCATTAATTAATTAATCAGGATATAAAATACTGGGCTTCATTTTAAGATCTACCTCTGATTTAAAAAATCTAAATAGTTACAAAATAATTTTCTTTTCGTTGGTATTGTAACACGACGACGAATTTAAAATTAACGGGACTATTTAATCTTATCTATTATATTCATTATTTTGCCTAAACCGTCCTCTAAACACTGTAATAGATTAAAAAAACTCTGCTAATTCATTGCAATTTTCAACCGAGCTTGACTACCGAAATAATTTTGCATCTCACCGCTGCATACCAGTTTATAACACGACGACGTATTTAAAATTAACGGGACTATTTAAAAATGGGAAAACGCGGGAATCTAAATTAAATAATTTGGAAATAAAAAAAAAACAATTAAATAATCCAAATTATTGGTAGTGTGCCACCAGGTTATTTATTGGTAAATAACCAAAACCTAATTTTGAATTTAGATAGATGATTCAAATGGATGGACAAAAGTTATTTATTCAATTTGGAATATAAACTATAATTTCATTTGTTCGGAGGGCAAGGCGATATAATAATGAAAACTCCGAACAGTACTTCAAATATTAAATTTTTGGTAACCAACAACAACAAAATTTAGATTAATGACTTTTTCCGAATTATTTATTTACTACAATTAATTACAAATTAAAACTAATAATACTGAAGAACATTATTACAGTATTAAGTAAAATTGAATATGGTGTAACAATTTGGAATCAATCACAAAAATATGTAATATGTTCTATTGAAAATATTCAAAAAAAAAATTTTGCAAAACAGTTTATATTAGATTGAATAATTCTTGGCCAAATTTAGATAGTCCAGTCAATAGAAAAAG
The DNA here is from genome assembly GCA_943142095.1 of Ophonus ardosiacus. Lineage (NCBI taxonomy): Eukaryota > Metazoa > Arthropoda > Insecta > Coleoptera > Carabidae > Ophonus > Ophonus ardosiacus. Next base: position 24,773,600 of record OW964834.1, on the reverse strand, counting down.
GGTTTTTACCCTACAAAAGGTGGGGAAAAAACGATTTTAACATATATTGTTTGGGTCGAGACGGGGATGAAAAATTCAAATTTGTGACCTAGGGGAGGCTCGGTGTGAGCCGCCATCTTGGATCAAAAGTGCAAAAAATGAGTTTTTCGCTATTATCTCAAAAACAGTGGCCCGTATCAAAATTTTACAAAAATACAAAATTAAAGCTCGTTACTTTTTGTACAAAAAGGGTACATGCATTTTTTACCTAGGATGAACTCTCAAAGAGTTATGTTCAAAAATATATAACCAGAACAACAATTTATGAAAGAATATTTAATCACTCAAAATGTAAACCCCATGGGGTCCTATGGCCCCGTGTCTGAGTGTCTGGTCGCGAACCTGGGGGAACCGGGTTCGATCCCGACCGGCGCCAAATTTTCCAATTTTAAATGGCACAAAAGTGACCTCTGTAGTGCACTCTCTACACCAGCTATGAGTGTCCGTGAGGTGACGCCTGGTAAGCGCCCACACGGTAAAATATATCGTCATCATTACCGATGTCTACATGTGTTGTAGATACTGGCACACCCAGAAATGGGTAATATGCCGTGATGATATATTTATTTTATTTTATAATGTAAACAATATTAAGTTTTTAATAATTAGTCTAATAGATTTTGTTTGCAACAGTTTTCATTTGTCTTGGCATCAAAAAAAGTAAATTATCAGTATTTTTTAAATAATTTTTGTAAACTCTTTTCCACAATAGTCGGAAATCGGAGCAAAAATAGTTGAATATGACATGAAGGAGAATTCCAAGCTGAATTATAATTTTTAAACCGGGGTTCCATATTTTTAACCAGGTCAGAGTGGTTGGTGAATTAGTGGAAAATAGTTGACAAAAATTATTTAAAAAACATCGATAAGTAAATACTTAGGCTTTCATTTTAATCATAGGTTGGTTCCAGCCTATCGATAATTTACTTCTTTTGATGCCATGACAAATGTAAACTGTTGCAAATAACAAAATCTATTAGACTAAGTATTAAAAACTTAATATTGTGTATATTTTGAGAGATTAAATTTTCTTTCATAAATTGTTGTTCTGGTTACGTATTTTTGAAGATAACTCTTTGAGAGTTCATCTTAGGTGAGAAATGTATGAACCCTTTTTGTACAAAAAGTTACGAGCTTTAATTTTGTGTTCTTGTAATATTTTGATACAGGCTACTGTTTTAGAGATAATAGTGAAAAACTTATGTTTTGCACCTTTGATCCAAGATGGCGGCTCACGCCGAGCCTCCCCGAGGACACAAATTTGAATTTTTCATCCCCGTCTCGACCCAAACAACATATGTTAAAATTGCTTTTTCCCCACCTTTTGCAAGGCAAGGGTCCTTTTTGGTCTCCATTGAGTGGACTAAGTATATAATACAATTTTAGTTGAATTTGATCTTGTGTCCTTAGAATGTAGAAAAATCAAGCAGCAAATTATTTTTCTGTATAAACCTATGAATAACTATATCGATGATAGTGAATAACTTAGTAAATTAAATTTTTATATTAATCCATGTAATACCAGGTGTGATAATAATTTTCTGTTTGATTTTTCCCGCACTGCTTACCATTTCAATTCGCCAGTAAACTCTATGTGTTATTATAATTTATATTGTTCTAATCTTGATTTTGCATTAAGCATAAATGTTTTTAAGTCCACTTTAGGCACTTTATTACATTCTTAGTATTATAATTATCTTTTCTTTTTTTGTGTCATACTATTTGTACTACTTATATACATATGTAAATGTCATATTATTCTGTAATTGGGTAAAACCTGTTGAATAATAAACATTATTATTATATTTATTATTATTAATTATTATAATGAATTAATATTATTAATTATTAATATTATTATTGTTATTATTATTGTTATTATTATTATTATTGTTATTATTATTATTATTAATATTATTATTATTATTAATATTATTATTTTTATTATTAATATTATTATTAATATTATTATTATTAATATTATTATTATTATTATTAATATTATTATTATTGATATTATTATCATTATTATTATTATTATTAATATTATTATTATTGTTAATATTATTATTAATATTATTATTATTATTATTATTATTATTGTTATTATTATTATTGTTATTACTATTATTGTTATTGTTATTATTATTATTATTATTATTGTTATTGTTATTATTATTATTATTATTATTATTATTATTATTATTATTATTATTATTATTATTGCCGTATTATTATTATAACCATCTATAATATTTCTATAAAAATTATTTCTAATATTTCTCAATTTTCTTATGTTTCTCGAGTTTTTTCAAATAAATTAACTAAAACTAATATGCCGTTGAAAATTGTAAAAAATGGCGGTTTCTATTTTAGTAAAATAATTATAGGTTGCCATTTGATAAATGAAAGTTAATTGTTATATCTTGTAAACCTGACTTTATAAAAAATATCTCCATCCGCCATCAAATAGTATTTTATATAATAACACTTTTGTATGAGCCGGTTTTTTTTCTAATACTTTTAATACAAAAAGTAAAAGGGTGGGCCGTCTTCCCAGACTCAACCTGTATGAAGGGTCTTTAATACTAAGTATACGAGTTCTTTTGTTTTTCGAAAAATTGTCATAACTCCTTTATTTTAAGGACTATTGACAAAATTACCCGTCGGCTCTCTAAAATATGTGGCATTAATAATTATTTTTTAATTTTTCAAATCACAAAATAGCGATCTATCGAAAATTTTAAAACGAGAGTTTTTTGATAATCACTGCATCGATTTATAAAATCCTGAGACTATCTGTTACAATATTTATCCTAAACATTTTTTTCAATCTATCCAAAAAATCTTTATTCATTTACTTGACTTACAGATAAGTACAGTGTCTTAGCTCGACATAGGATATGAACAAAAAAACATATGTTAGGAAAGTATTTTATTAAATGTCAATATGACACGAGATATTGTTTTGTGACATATTTTAAATTCACTGCATCACTGTCATGTTCACGAACGTTAAGTCCCGTTACACGACTTATATTTAATACTTTATTTTCAATTAAAGTTGTTTTGTTTCGTATATTAGCTAGTATTTTTCTGTATAGAGTGTGATGACCGTGTTTATTAATATGACGTCCAAATTTGTCAACAACCATGTTATAATTAATATTGTATTGTATAAAGAAATAAGTTAACACATAATATTAGCATCTATTCTAATAATTTCATCGTCATGCCCTGTATGTCCAGCTTGTTTACACTAATAATAATTTAAGACTTTTAACAAGATTATTTGGGTTATTCCAATAAACATTCTGTTCGTCAATTGATTAAATTTAAGTTTGTTATTGACTCTTTCAGCCCTTGCCTAAATGAGCTACAAAGTGCAGCAGTGTACCAGTATCCGTAGTTACTTGAGGAACTATATCTTCTATTATGTTTTTATACTTCAAACCACGATGCGTCACAATTAAACCTAATATTTTATTATGTTTACGATGTGCGTTGGTTTTTTGAATAATTTCCAAATATTTTCTTTTATTATCTTCGGTGTATATATTTGGATCCGGTAATTTCAATGTTAGAGGTTCATATCAACCAGGTCTTCCTTCATACAAAACCACATCGATAATTATGTACTTATGTTGCATTTCAATTATATTATCCCCAGCCATAAATTTATTATCAGGTGTTAGTTTTGTTCCATATTTCTGATTAATGTCAGGACTGTCAATTGCATATAATGCTATATATTTTCCTGCTAAAATTTCTTGTGAAGATTTTTCTAAATCTTCCAGTCTTCCTTAGTTTGAAAGTGTTGCTTTGCACAAGCCATGTAAAAATTACTTTTACATTCTCCAAGACACTGGCACTATTTCTTTTTGGTTTGAATCAAATATTTCATTGCAAAATTTTGAACAATCTTGACTGTTCGCCATATTTGATTAATTTAAAAAATATGATTTTATCACTATAACTATTATCCTGAAAATAATATTAAAATAGCGAGAAACTTGGAAAATAGTGATTTCATGAAATATAAATAAAAAAATAAACTACCCGTAATCCCCTTAACAAAATTTTCATTTGTACTTTATAATGTTCAGAGAAGATGTACTATTCACCCTACAAAGTATAATTTTATCAGAATAACTATTATCCTGCAAATAATATTATAATTTTGAGAACCTTGTAAAATAGTGATTTCGTGAAATTTTTCATTAGGAGAACTACCCTTAAACCCCTGAATAAATTTTTCGTTTGTACTTTATAGTGTTCACGGTGTATGTACTGTTCACTCCACAAAGTATGATTTTCTCAGGATAACTATTATCCTGAAAATAATATTAAAATTGCGAGACACTTAAAAGATAATAATTTCGTGGTATTTAAATCAGGAGAACTACACCTAAACCTCTAAATAAATTTCTCATTTCTCCGTTATGATGTTCAGGGTGTATGTGCTGTTCTTCTTACAAAGTATGATTTTATCAGGATAATTGTTATACTGAAAATATTACTAAAATTGCGAGATACTTATAAAATAGTGATTCCATGAAATTTAAATCAAAAGAACTGCCTGTAAACCCATCAATAAATTTTTCATTTGTACTTTATAATGTTCACAATGTATGTACTGTTCACCATGAATAATTTATTTTATCAGGATAACTATTATATTGAAAATAATAAAAAAAAATCGAGAAACTTATAAATTATAAATAAAAAACTACCTACGATCCTCTGAATAAATTAATCATTTATAGTTAATAATATGAAGGATATATGTACTATTCACGCAAAACAATATCGTTTTATCAAGATAATTAATATTTTTAGAAAATAACAAATTAGCGGAAATCTTAGAAAACATATCTTTCGTGATATTAAAAATATAATAACTGCCCTTAATCTCCAAAATAAATAAATGTTGTCATTTTAGTAGAGGAGCGTTAGCTCAAAAAAGTGATTTTAATATTTTTGTTAAAAAATGTCTGTAATTAAAAATACTTTAAGCTTTATAGGTTAAAAATTGACGCTCTAGCCAAAAAAATTTCAAAATTCGAAAAAGTCAAAATTTTTAGAATTTTTTTTAATATTTCTGGTGAAAAAAAATAAATTAAAAATTAAATATGTTTTAAAAATACGTTTATTATATTAACTAGTTTTCAAAGATCAAGATAATGAGTGTAATGCAGCAAAAAATGATGACTACTTTAATTCGTTGTCAATAGAAATTTATTACAAAATACATTTTTAAAATATTTTTAATTATTTTGTACATTCTCTTTGTCTTCTATTTCGTCATCATTATCTGTAGTCATTGGTGGTGGAGGACAATTTTTACAAATATCACTGCTATATTCTGTACAAGCGGGCATTTGAACAGCCCGGTTTTTCTGCACCCACAATTCCCAGTATAGTCAGATTTACATCTGCAGAATATTATACCTTCAATATCTGCTCCGGAGCAGGTGGCTGGTCCATGGGGTTTGGTATTAAAAAATTTGTAAGCTTCCACCCCCATTCAATCGGTGAAAAATAATTACGCAGCCACAACGACACTTGTAAATATACTTTTTTCAGATGTTCTATCGCTGCATATGCTATGCACGGTAAATTGGCCAATAATATAACCAATGGATTATCCAAAATTCAAATATCAAGAATTCTACTATGTTATACTAATTGTTATAAATTTTCATTACGGCTAAGTGTCTCCCCACATATGAAGCAGAATGTTAGTTTGCAAAGAAGAAGCATCAGGCGTTGCACCCAGTGGAGTTATGGATGAAATACGAGTAGTCGTTGAATGTCACCCAGCTGAGCGCATGAAAAATGAAGCTATCCAAAATGCTCCTAACTTCGGACAAGATTAGATAATCAGGGCAGCCCTCAGCGTACATGGATGAATGAAAAGGCGGTGGATGGATTGTCAATATTTGTTGTTTTATTGCTGGACCCGACAGAGTCAATTTTTTTTGACTATATCATACGATATGATGGTTCTTTCCTGAAATTTGCGTTCAACTTTTTAGTAATTACTTGTATATTTTTAAATTCGGATTATATTATTTGAATAATAATACGTTTTAAATATAGATATTCTAACAACTAATAGTATATTGAATAGAGATTAAAATACGTATTACAAAAAATAAATTTATGCAAAGTAATTTCATAATGAATTTTTAATTCAGTTCATTTCTCCACCCTTCAAATAATGCTCGCAAGATCGAATAATTTATGATGGCTGACTACTATACTGCCCAACCCCCAATAAAAGGTTATACAAACTGCATAAGTCATAAAGAGATTTAGCAATACCCCATTCATTTAACAAAGACTTTTATAATCTTGCGGTTACTAAACATTGGAAAATGTATTTTTTGCAATACCTGGAGGTCTATTCTAATTCACTTATCAAGTCGCTAACTGTGTGGTGTCGCTATCCCCACTACTGCTAGCCGTACTGTAGAGGGGGTCACCGAGTGAAGCGACTATCGCTAGACTTATCAAGACCTAAGTAGGTGTCGCTAAACTGTTTTACTCTCGCTAACTTTGAAGTTTGCTCATGTTAGTGTTTTGTTTGTAAACAAATGAAACAATAACTTTTAAACACACTTTAAATTATGGACTATACATTTCTACGTAATTACACTAAGTTTCATATTTTTAAAACGTTAATTTATTTTCGATTTATTTATATTTTGTTTGTAACAATTAAAAAAGAAAAATGTTAGATCTCAGCTTCTATTAATAATTTATTTGAAATTCATTAGTTTAATTTTAATCTTTTTTTACCGTTTTCGCGCGTGAACGTATGGTTTATAATAAAACAATTATTAAAATTAAATTAATGAATTTAAAATAAAAATTTATTAATATTTTATATAAAAACTGCATTCTCATTCAGCATGCCAAATATCAATTTCTAAATATTAATAGAAGCTGAGATCTAACAATTTTCTTTTTTTTAATTGTTATAAACAACCACTGAAATATATACTACCTGGAATGCGCGTACGAACCGTGACCGTGAAGCATATTGAAAGCCTGCTGCTGGAGTAGTCGGCAAACATCGAGACAGTTCGTGAGTAGACGGAAGCCTGCTGCTGGAGTAGTTGGCAAACATCGAGACAGTTCGTGAGTAGACGGAAATTATTTCGTGTGGCGCATGTTTAAATAAATGAAGCATAATATGAAAACAAAGCGATCAGCTATGATACGAGTTATTCGGCTAGGTCCAGCCATTATTGTTCAATGAGCTTCAGTGCAGCGTACGCTGATAAGTAGAGTATGCGAGTTCCAGTTGTATATATTTCAGTGTAAACAACATATAAATAAATCGAAAATAAATTAACGTTCAAATTATTCACAAAGTCTATGGTTATAACATATTAAAATTTAAATTTTTTCCATTCGTTCATTTGAATATTAGACATCAATATTAATTAATTTAAAAATATGAAACTTAGTGTAATTACTTAGAAATGTATAGTCCATAATTTAAAGTGTGTTTCATAATTATTGTTTCACTTGTTTATAAACAAAACACTAACATGAGCAAACTTCAAAGTTAGCGAGAGTAAAACAGTTTAGCGACACCTACTTAGGTCTTGATAAGTCTAGCGATAGTCGCTTCACTCGGTGACCCCCTCTACAGCGTTAGTAAATACGTAAGTATGTATTTAAATTAATAAAAATTAAATAGCGGGAGGTTTTGTGTTGGCCACATCAGATTTTTTATTTATGGTAATGTGAAAATTACAATATTAGCAGTAAGAATTGAGGTTAAATTTTTATTTATTTCTCTAGTTGAATCAGGATCCTCGAGAGAGGCACTCATCACATTATTGGGTATGTCATCTGTAACTGGGACATTCACCATAGAATCATCTTAGTGGGATGCACAATCTTCTTCACTTCTGTGAAATATCTTCTTAGCCACTTCAATTTTGTTCGACAAAGTTTCTTCTACATAACTTTCGGCTACTGTTGACGACTTCCAGCCGCCATGTCTTTTCAACCCAATAATGTCGACTCCGCTGTTAGCCAAAAGTGTGGCCGAGGTTCTGCGAAATGAGTGCCCGTATAATTTTTTGTGTTTTTCAAATTTAAAAATTCTGCAATTTCAGAAGGAATTTTAGCAAAAATGTTTCTCCCAACCGGTTGGTTAACACATTTCCCATTTTTATATCTAAGAAAAAATCTTTTATTATCTGAATTTTTTGGTCGCAGGCTCATATATTTTCTAAATAATTCCAGACAGTGTAATTTTTAGTTGTCATTGTCTACGATGATGAAACTTCTTGGTTTGTGATTTTTTGAATCTGGTATTCTGATAAGTATTATGTTACCTTTATCTGAAATGTCATCTAAAGTTACCTTGCATAATTCGTCTTTGCGGCAAGCTCCCGCAATGCCCATTACAGCAACAACCTTTTTCATTAGAAACGTTTCATCTGACGCTTCGTTCAAAATTTTTATATCTTTCATTTTAAATACTTCACTCTTTTTGGGACGGTATCCAACATTTTTTTTCTTCAGAAATGCCTTTAATTTGGCGTATTTAGAAATGTTAACATTATCATTTAGAGTGATAGTAGACCGGAGCATCGAATCGGGTAGAAGCGATGCACAGGCAACACTGGCAGCTCCTTCTATATCCATCTTATTCATTTATTTACTCAAAGAAGCTGCAAATAAAACTTCACGCCTTCGCCAAACGTCACTTTTTCAGGAATTGTTTATTTAATTTTTTTTTCCTTTGTTTAGTTTCCACCACATCATAAACATTCATGGCACCCTCAGCCTCACCTATCATTCAAATTTTATTTTTGACATCAATCTGACAGCTGCTAATTTGAAACCAATTTTTCTTTTTCTTCTATTTTCTCAGGTATTGCAAAAAATAGCTTACTAACCTCGAACTGTAAGTGATTTTTTAGGTCTCGAATGTTTCGGAAATCTCGACCCTACGGATCTCGACATCCCAAACTACATCTCGACCTAAAAACTATCACTTACAGTTCACGGTACGTAATATACTATTTAACTTATTTAAAATTAAACATATTAGGTATTTCAATTATTAGAATGTAATAAATTTGAGAAAACGACTCTTCTTGCAATTGCTCTGGCCATCAAGATTGAAAAACTAAAGGGAAATTGATCTGAAAGATATTATAATGGATTATTTACCAGTTAAATTACTTATGGTTTGTACAGAAATCTACCGTTATGGCTTTGATTTAGTATTCTTAATACCAGCCGACACTTGTCACTGAATAACATTTGTTTGGTATTGCTCCGCCGACACTTTGGCACCAAATATTATTTATTTTATGTTTCATTGGAGCAATCCGAATAAAGTTTTGCAACCCCCACTTTTTAGAATAATACCCAAGACACACTACAAAAATTAATGATCATTTACGATTAGTTATAGTATGCGCACGTGAAGTTGAGACCGATGACAGATGTCAAAATAGTGTCTGTTAACAAACCAGAAAATATTGACTATAGTAAACACGTGCTACTTATTGTTTTGTAGTGTATGATTGCAATACAATAAATAGCAAGTGCTTATTACATTCAATATTTTCTGGTGTGTTAATAGACGTAATTTTGACATCTGTCATTCGTCTTAACTTCACTAAACTCGTAACTAACCGTTAATGATCAATAATTTTTGTAGTGTGTCTCGGGTATAGGTTTACTTTTTTCCCTCTCGCTCAGAGAGGTATTGGATTCATGCTAAAATTCGCATATCAAGATTTTAGTGAATAAGCACGATTTATGGTCATTAGAATCCGATTTTTAACATATTTACAATGCTGAACCGGAAGTAGTAGTTTCCTAAAAAATCTAAATATTTTTTGAAATTTATGTTATTATAAATATTAAAGAATATGAAATTCTTTATCCGTTACATTGAACATTTTTATTATATTTTCGATAGATTTAGATATAGTGAATTATAAATATCCCGTGGTAATAATCATGTGAATAATTCTCCATTTTCATGGATGACAACGAAATGTAGAGCGTTTCTGATACGTAAAATTACAAATTTAATGACATTTTAACTTGTCAGAAATGTATCTATCAAATTGTGACTTATTTTACCAGTCAGAAACGTATCTGTCAGATTTGGCATATTTTACCTGTCAGAAACGTATCTGTCAGATTGTGACATATTTTACCTGTTAGAAAAGCTCTGTTTGAGTTATTATTATTGAAAATGGATAATTACGCACATGACTAGAAGATATAAATCATTGAGTATTATTTTGATGAAAACTATATTTTATAATTTCTGACAGGCAAAATGTCAAAGTTGTTTGAGATTTTATTTCAATACCATGACCAACATTATAAAAAAGTAACTTTTATAAAATTTTAAATTCAATTTCTTTAGTTACGAAACATGCAAATCAAAATATGATTATTGATTTAGATGCAGAATTTAATTCTCTACTATTTGACGCATTTTTGTCTAAAATTAATTGGCCACTTTTGTGCAAGAAAAAACTGATTTACCATGTTAAACACCTATTTTTGTCACCGGCATCATTTTATAATCTATTTCATTTTGTGTTCGTGTTTGATTTGATTATCTTCATTATATTTTCATTGCCGTACGAACTTTGCGCAGTGTTTCTTTTATAGTCTAAGAGCCAGTGGCCGGCAGACTTACGGTATTTTGTAAAACCCTATATTTTTTTCGTTTACTCTCTTACACCTGCCGTACATGAAATGGGGACTCGTTAGTTCAGCCGGCGGTTCCTATAGAGTCACTCGGGTATAAAAGGTGTAAAAATTTGACTGAGTTCAATCTAATACTGACAAGGCTGCCACTTGGATATTTTAAAATACTTAATTATTGATATTGAAAAAAAAAACAATGGCAGACAGCTTTGGCGGTTCCAAGGTCATGGCAGACACTTTTGAAAGTCCCAAAAAATAAAAACAATTTACGGTATTTTGACAAAGCTAAAATTTATATATGATGTTAATAATAAACAATTTTATTTATTAATTTTACGGTCAAATTGATTTGGCAATACAGGCAAGGTACACAAGATTGGCAACCTTGTGGGGAGGCCCTACATGCACTTGTCAAAGTCACGTGTCTGCCCGCGCTTCATGTTAAATATTTTACAAAGTTCACTAGGTACGTAAGATGCTTCTCTGTCAGAGTTCAGAAATACACCAAAATATTAGACAAAACCGTTACTACGCTAGATGTTTCACTGTTTGGTATAACATGACACAGTTATAAGCCCTAATACTAACTAAAGAAAGTAAAATAGTCCTTGGATTAGAGTGACTGCGACAGTATTATACATATGTATGCTCGCGCCAGAGGTAACATTTGGTTGTCTGCCGGGATGTTAGAACCATGGAAAATGTCTGCCGTGCTAAATATAGACTTACACTATTATTATTAACATCATATATAAATTTTAGCTTTGTCAAAATACCGTAAATTGTTTTTATTTTTTGGGACTTTCAAAAGTGTCTGCCATGACCTTGGAACCGCCAAAGCTGTCTGCCATTGTTTTTTTTTTCAATATCAATAATTAAGTATTTTAAAATATCCAAGTGGCAGCCTTGTCAGTATTAGGTTGAAATCAGTCAAATTTTTACACCTTTTATACCCGAGTGACTCTATAGGAACCGCCGGCTGAACTAACGAGTCCCCATTTCATGTACGGCAGGTGTAAGAGAGTAAACGAAAAAAATATAGGGTTTTACAAAATACCGTAAGTCTGCCGGCCACTGGCTCTTAGACTATTATATTTGAACTACTTAACCACTCCAATCTTTGTGTCAGCATTTTCATTATTTTTTGAGTTGTGTATTAAACTATTTGTTTAACGCGGTTGTAACATACTGATTAAAATCGCAGGAAAATCGCGTAATCGCGACACTAGCCCGTCCCTTCAGCTACGCAGCACGCATCGTTAGTGTGGCTGGTCGCTGTGGCTGATCTCAGGGAAGCAACCTACAGTGTAGTTTCTTTAAGTATGTTTGCCATATATGAGTTGATATGTTGGGCGTCGGATGCCGCTAGAATAGATTTTAAAGCGCCGCGTAGTGTCGAACATATTTTCACGTGAAAGTATATCCCATATGGTGTATTTTCTTTGTATGTCTTTATTAACATATTCTGATCCGTTATCTGTACTTGAAGTTTTTACCTTACAACCAGTTTCATTTTCCATACTTTTTAAAAATATTTTTAACTTACCCTTTATTTCACTTTTATTTGTTATAACTGTGCGATAATGTAAATAATCGCCTTTGAATATCACAAAATTTATCTGAATGCAGAAGCTCTCACACTTCATTTGTCTTTGATTCGCTGGAATAAAATGTTTTACAGCATTGCTTGTCATATGCACAAGCTTCACAGAAATATTCCTCATTCATGAATTCTGAATATTTTTAAAGCATTTACGTACATGTTGAATATTTTGATGCGCAAATCGTTCGTTTCAAAGTTGTAGACTTTCTTTTGTAGCTAAGTTTGCTTCATATCCTTCACTTGTATATGATTTTACAACTCTAACATTAGTTGATATAGACAAACTCCCACTGCAACGATATGACCACCTTTTAAAAATTCGCACTTCTTATCGTCAGATATTATTTTTAGTCCTTTGTCAAGAGAAGCACATGCAGAAAATATATTTATATTTAGATCAGGTACATATAACACATTAGACAAATGTTTCTCGGTCCAACTTCCTTCTGCATATGACAAAACGTTTATATTTCCTATTTCTTTCACTTGTAAACTAGTACCATTTCCAATTCGGATTGTTAAAGGATAATCAATTGTTTCGAAATTAATAAACCAAACTTGATGACTTGTCATGTGATCACTGGCACCTGAGTTTACATACTATTGTTCCTTGTCATCCATAATTATTTTATTCACTTCCTCTCCAATGAATGCACCCCCTCTTGAATTGTAATTATTATTTGTTCTTATAATTGCATTACCTTCTTTCTCATCTCTCTTGCGGCACTCATATTTTCAGTGTCCTGGTTTTTTACAATAGACTCATTTTCCTCGGTTTCTTTTATTTTTATAATCATTTTGATTATTTGCCGTGCTCTTTTTTATTTTATGAAATGATTTGTTTACTGTTAATGCTGTTGTTTCTTCCTTATTTTCTTGTAATATTAACCTTGCCTCTTCTATCATTAATCGAGCTGCTAAAATGGATAGTGTCCATTTCCCAAGCGCTATAAATATGATTAAAATTAGATGGCAAAGTTACAAGAATTTTTGTAATCATCATTGAATCTAATATCAGTTCACCATATTGTTTTAACTGATATCCATATTCTTCCAATTTTGAAATGTGAGTAGCCATATTATCAGCTGAATCTTTAGTATATTTATAAAACTGTTGTTGAACCTGGTGTAATCTTGACTCAAATTTATGTTCAAATATACTAAGTAATTTGTCCCACATTTCTTTCGATGTTTCACAGTTCATCAAGTGTAGAAGTGACTGTTGTTCAACCGGGGTAACAATTACCTTTTGCGCTTACTGTCAGCTCATTTCATCTGCAAACCTTACCTTAGCTTCATCATCGGTTTCTTTATCATTTCTTAAGAAACCCGGTTTGCCATATTCGCCAGTAATGGTGTCAAATAAATCATATCAACTCAAAATAATTCTCATTTTGAACTTCCAATGCGCCCAATTAGAAGAGTCTTTTGATTTGTTAATTTTTACAAGTTCCGAATACATTTCGACTGACCTTATTATCTTGTAACTGAACCTAGATAATTTTCAATCTTTTTATATTATAGAATATCTAAATTCTTAGTCTTTCTGGGCCACATAACCTGTTAAATATGTATGTAGCTGAAAATTATATTTAATTCAGTCGACGAAAAACCTTTAGAATGATTTTGGATAAGTATATTTATTTTTACAATAAATGACAGAATAATAATTTTTATATCCATAACATCTAATTCAGAAAAACTAAAATTAGGTAGGTGTGGTGTTGCTAACTTTGAATTACATATCTAAAATTAATACATTCAACAATATCACAGCCGATCGTTATCATTTTATTATTTGCTTTATTAAACATCATTTAAAGGCAAACCCCTACTTATTGTATACAATCGTAGAGAGAAATTGATATAGAACCTTATTCCATGAATATAAGTGATAGCAATAATAACTATCAACACGTGTTTCATGCTTCGCTTTTTCGCGACTATATTTAGTGTTCCAGTGATCTAAATTTTGCTATAACTAAATAATTCAGTGCATAATACATTCGCCTAACTATTTATATAATCAGCAGTGAGTAATTTTGTGTTTCTCTCGCCGTATTTAAATTGAACTATATTAGAATTAACCTCATAAACAAGATAAATCCATTCTTAATTAATATGTAATGAATCTCAAATTAATAGCGACTTTTGTTTCTCCGCACAGTGGCTGCATGCAAATATGCAATGGAAATGTCAATAAAAAAAGATATCCAGGAGTAAAGTGCACTAAATGTTTAACCCTATATCATCTTCATATGTCTTCATGTTCGAATTTGTAGCATGGTATTGCACTAAGAGTCGCTCGATTACTTCAAACAAATTTACACTTTTTGATGACCATTGCGATGATCTTGTTAATGAGGTGAATAACTCAAATCTGAAAATAAATGATATACAAAATTTATTATGTAAACTTAAAAACCAAGTGATGGCTGGAATTAACAACAAACTAAACTAGATGTATTAATACAATCTGTAACTTTCTATAGCAGTAAAGGGAATGATTTTGAGTTAAAACTACAATCGCTGAGTGAAAATTAAATACGTGGATACAATAAAAAATATATTATGAAGAAAAGCACTACGTTTATTGTACCATAAAAATTTCAGGATCTTAATCAATATTCTCGTAAAAATAATATTGTTATATAAAACATACCGGAGTTATTTAATAAGGATGTGTTTAAAAATGTTAGTGACATTGGCGATGAAACTGGCGTTCCTGTTGTAAAAAAAGACATTTATGCAGCTTATTGTATTCCTTCTCCAAATGGTGTTCTTTCCAAACCCAAAAACATTATTGTCAGGTTCACGAACAGGAACAATAAAAATTCTTTCATATCTGCATCAAAAAATAACAGTTTAACAACTTCTGGTTTAAAATTTGCCGAATCGGGTGTTAAAAGTTACGTGCATGAACATTTAACACCAAATAATTCAGCTTTATTCAAAAAAGCTCATCTAAATTTAATAGATAAAGGATTTAAATATATATGATGTTAAAATTGCAGAAAAAACTGATGATATTCGTATTTGCCTCAGACGGGATGAAAATGTTGTAAATATATTAAATTAAACTCAAATTCTAATAATTATATACTTCTTCTTGATATGGTAATATCTGTTTACTATCAACACGTTCGAGAATTACGATCAAAATTACATTCCTCAAAGTTAATCTCCTCTTATTGTGTCATGATGTTATATGCTTGACTAAAACCTTAATGACACCACAAACAATTGTGCAATCCTGTTTTACAATTTTCGTTTTGTGCGTCGAGATAAATCATCAACTTCTCTGAAATCCGCAGACATCTAAACTTCACCATAAAATCTACTTATGCTACTACTAATAATTCACCATTACATGCTTGTTGTGTAACAAGATATATTTGTAACCTACCGTGGCGTATTATGTTTGCCCTGAAAGATGTGAATTTTAGGGAAAAAAACAGGAATCACAAACGAGACAATTTTTAAATATTACTTACAAATCTTGTTCATCTTATATCCACTTCCTGGGGAAGTCGGGTCTCAGCAGAAGGCTTATACGTTGAACAGCAATAAAACTTCACTTAGAACACTAACTACACTATCATTTAATCACTGAACCGGGACCCAACTTAGCACTTTTCAAATTTATCTTTTTGAATTTTGAACAAGACTGACCGAGATCTCTAAACTATGCCAAAATGTAGTGTCTGATTTTTCCCTCTCCAGATTGCATGGGGGTGGGTCTGCCCCCTCTAAGAAAACAACCAATCTGAGGGTTTTAAGAATCACCCTTGTTAAGTATCCCCTCCCTAAAACTGGTAACTGGTAACCCTCATGGCGAAAGTGCTAAGTTGGTAACATATATTGAAGGCGATTTTGTTTCTCAAGCCAAATACATATTTGGCCTTGGTCCCCTTCCCAGAGGACACCGTTAGAGGTCGAACAACACACGCATCGCTTTTTCAAGGGACAACAAAAAATGGGCTAGTATTTCCCAAAGCAGAACAATAACTCGCTTTCGAAAATGTCAAAATGAAATACGTTTCCGACAAGGGATAAGCTATTAAATCTTTGGAAAGTTTCTAAGTAGAAGCTAATAAATTTTTAAGTCAGCAAAACCAATTTGGAAATCCCAAAAGTCGGGGGTAATATAGTGTATCCGTCAAATAAAATATATCTGCCGATAGTACGTGACATTTACAAAAGACCACATGACACAGGAAATGGTTCTCTTTTCCAACAGCATAACTTAATAGCCGAAACTAATTGCTAAGTGGGAAAGCGACCCGTGTGTTATTATTTACAAAATAGTTACAAATACGACCAGACAATTAAACAAATTTTAAAAGACGTTTCTTACAACTCTTCACCCCTTAGAATAGTTATATTTTCTGAAGGAAAATATAAATATTACATCTTAAGCCTACTTAACTAAGGTTTGGAAGATCCTCTCTCAGGAACTTGGCGCACTGGTTGTTTGTTTCGGATCACGGCGTTGACTCCACATGCTCGCAACCAGGCGTAAGTTTAACTGTCCTTGTTGCTGGTGTAACGAGTACTTGCATGCAGCAGAAGTGACAAGTGACAAGCGTTGGACCTGACTCGCCACCTTTCCGGCAATGTGGCGTCGACTTCGAAACTCGGCGAGCACTGTGGCATTGTAGCTCGCTGGTTCCTGATTAGAGGGATCGACCTTTCCCTCGTTATAGTGGCCTGGTGGGTACAGCTGCAACAAAGAGACCAACAGCAGTAACTGGATCCTCATTTAATTTCTACTCTGAGCCTAAATCTTCTATCTCTTTTTCAGATCGTATTCTGAACTATAATTATTTAACGGAGAACTTTGAATATTACTAAATACTATATTAAACTTGCTAAATTCACAATTAAAATTTTAGCCTAACAACTAATTGAGTTTATATTATTTATACTCTTATCCACTAGCTAACCTAATCACTTGAGAGTCAGATCCAGTAGTTAGTGACTGGGCAACCCTTGGTCTAACTCTCAAGTTGGCTACCTTAGGACAGGAGCGCCAAAGTCCTGAGTGCTTTTATAATCAAAGTCACCTGGCATCCGCAAATGTCAAAAGAGAAGGAAATATAGTTAAATCTGACCGAGCAACATATTCATAAGTCTGTTCTCTGGCGGGTTAGTCTGATGGACAGTATTGGGTATAGTTTGATTACAGGTTGCAGGACCGGGATTAGAAGGGCATTCATTGGATTTTTGGATTAGCGTATCTGAAGTGCGTACATCACACATTTCCATTTCGGTCGCAATGTTGTTCATTCTTATACTATTATTATTATGATGTAGTAGTAGCAGCTGTCTGAAAAACACGTATGTGAATCGTGTCTGACTCTCTTACCTATTTTTTCGTGTAAATGACATTTTTATTAGAGTTGAGTTCAGTGAAAGTGAAAGTTAAAATATAGTGCAATTTGTGATTTGTATTATTTTTTAGTTATTGTGTGAATAAAACAGTAAATTTGAAAAAATATATATTAAAACTCTCATCTTATAGTTAAAATACTGCTTATCATCTGTGCATAGAATAGCCGATAGTGTTAATTAAATTAACTTCATTGATATGGCTGTCTGTAGTAAATGTAACCGCTCCGCCGGCACCAGATCTCCCGCGCTAAAGTGCGTGAAGTGTTTAAACATGTTCCACTTGTCATGTGTAAACATTACCGCCAAACAGTTCGAATTCTTAAAGTCGCAGTCAATCTTATGGCGCTGTGGAACATGCGCATCAGGTACATCCGAAGAATCTTGCGTAGATCCTACAGATGCGATCTCAACCGAATCGGCTACTGAACCTGCAGCATCATCTCCCGTCAAAATTGAAATGTCAACATCGATGAGTACATTGTTGAATGAATTTAAAAAAGATTTAATCATGCAATGGATAACCGTTTCACTGAATTACAAAAATCAGTGCAATTCTGTTCTGATAAAATATCGGATTTCGAAGCCAAATTAGCAGAATTCAACATAAAAATGAAATCTATCGAGAAAATACAAATCGAAAATAAAGAGCTAAGAGCAGAAATATCACATTTAACCAATAAAATTGATGATCTTGAGCAATATTCGCGTTTGAATAATTTAATAATACATAACATCCCAGAAAAAAACAACGAGAATATTGTTCAAATCATAAACGACATCGGCCAAGCAATCAAGATCAATGTTAATGATACAGAATTGGACGCAGCGCATAGACTTCATCATAATCCAAACAACAAAAGTAAAATTCGACCAATCATTGTAAAATTTACATCTAGAATAATGAAAGAAAAATTTCAAGCTAGTATTAAAATCAAAAAACCATTAAAACTTATTAATGTATATCCTAACATTGAAAAAGAGCTTGCCAACAATGAGATTTTTGCAAATGATCATCTTATAGCAAACAATAATAGCTTATTTAAATATACCCGGGACACTCTTAAACAAAAAAAATATAAATTTGTAAAATTCATGCGAGGAAAGATGATACGTCCCGTATTCATACAGTATTTTCTAAAGAAGATGTAAATAAACTTTAATCATTAATAATAATATTGTTCTTTATATATCTTAATTGCATTTACTTACTTATGACACTCTCGGTTTATTATCAAAATGTTCGTGGACTGAGAACCAAAACAAATGAAATCAGATTAAATTCAGTGAACTGCGACTACGATATAATCTGTTTAACGGAGACATTTTTAAATTCAAGTGTATATAGTGCTGAAATTCTATCTTCAAACTACAATATCATTCGGCGGGATAGATCTTCTTCTACCAAAAGCGACGGAGGCGGAGTCCTCATCGGAATCAGCAACAACCTGTCGTTCATCGAAGTGCCTCAGTGGAATATTGAAAACTGTGAAGTGTTGTGGGTTACAGTGAATGTTGATAAGCTAAAATTGCATGTGTGCTGTGTATACATCCCCCCAGAAGATAATATTGCTTTAAATTTATTTATAACGAGTCTCACTTCAATTATTGAAGAAAATGGGGATGCTAAATTTCTAATTTGTGGGGATTTTAATTTATCACATCTAAAATGGAGCGCTGTAAGTAATGAATCTTTTTTTACTAGTTTTAATACCTACAACTTAATATCAAATAATTTCATTGATTGCATTTCTTATTGCAATCTGAATCAGTTCAATGGTGTGCCAAACTGTAATAACAGAATGTTAGATTTAGTCTTAAGTAATATACCTAACCTAAGTGTATATAACTGTGACAGTCCTTTAAGCAAATTAGACATTCAGCATCACCCATTACTCGATATATTTGTTCCTTTACATATACAGACTTCTTTAAAAAATCTACCCAGAAAAAATTATTTTTACAAGAAGGCAGACTATGAT
Organism: Ophonus ardosiacus; assembly: GCA_943142095.1. Lineage (NCBI taxonomy): Eukaryota > Metazoa > Arthropoda > Insecta > Coleoptera > Carabidae > Ophonus > Ophonus ardosiacus. The sequence continues at coordinate 24,753,872 of OW964834.1, read as the reverse complement.
GTTATTAACTCTTATTTAAATAACATTGACTGGAATGGTGTATTTAAAAACTGTAGTGTAGATAAAATGGTTAACTTATTTTATATTTTTTTATGGGAAGCAATTGGTAAATACGTCCCTAGTAAATCTGTGGGTAACAGATCATACCCCGTTTGGTTTTCAAGCAATCTAATTGCACTAATTAAAGAAAAAAATAGAGCACGTAAAAAATTCAAAAAATTAAAAACTTTAGACACTTACCACACATTTTCTATACTTCGCAAAAGAGTGAAAGAAATAACAAAATCATGCTTTACTTCCTATGTGCATAATATGGAAGAACAAATACCACAAAATACTAAAAAATTTTGGTCATATATGTCATCACTAAAAAAATCAAATGAATTATAAAAATGTAATTTCTAAAAACGGAAGTGACTCATGCAATTTGTTTGCGGAATATTTTGAATCGGTATATGTTCCCTCAAATACGCAGAATCAAACAATTACATTGCCTGAAAATTTTCCTAATACAAATACAATATTTAATATTTTAATTACTGAGAAAATTATTTTAGAACATCTGTTGCAAGTGGATGTGAATAAAGGTGCAGGTCCAGATGACATCCCTAGCATATTTGTAAAAAATTGTGCTACATCAATTGCTCGTCCCTTATGTTATATTTTCAACAAATGTCTTAATGATAGCACTTATCCAAGAATTTGGAAAAATGCTAATATAACACCAATTCATAAGTCTGGAATTAAAAATAAGGTGTCAAATAAAATATATCTGCCGATGGTACGTGACATTTACAAAAGACCAAATGGCACAGGAAATGGTTCTCTTTTCCAACAGCATAACTTAATAGCCGAAACTAATTGCAAAGTGGGAAAGCGACGAGTGTTATTCTCCTTTACAAAATAGTTACAAATACGACCAGACAATTAAACAAATTTTAAAAGATGTTTCTTGCAGTTGCTTTCCACATGAAATTCTGTCATGTTGAAATCTTTTCTGTATAATTTATAATCTGTCAGGGATAATTATGCCAATGATATCTTAATATGTGGCGACTTTGATCTCCCACATTTAGAGTGGTTAACATAGGGTAGATACGTATTAATACGTATAATTCATCTGCGTCTGTGTCAACTTTTCGGCCATCATGACGTCGGCCGTGCTCAACTAATAATCATAGACGCGTTTCGTTCTTGTTGGAGCTCATCATCATTAATGACACTGTACTGAAGAGCGAAATGCGTCTATGGTTACTAGCTGAGTACGGCCGGAGTCTGATGATGACCGAAAGATTGATTCAGACGCTAATATCTTGTGAAACATGGCGAGTGTTTTCTTAATATTTTATTATACATTGTTTCACCTAGAGTTCGCCATTGTACTATTATTAATGGTAAAGATATTTGAAATACATTTTCAAACCATTTTGCGGTTTCCTTTAATACAGATCAGTTCTAATAACAAAATATCACAAATATCTTTCACCAATAAGAAAGTCCTTGAAGTTCTATGGTCATTAGATAAACTGGGTTTCGATGACATTTCGACTTTATAAAACAATATGCATCATCCTTAAGTTATTCTCTAATGTTAATTCTTAATAAATCTTTATTAAATGGACATTGCAAACTAGTTTATTAATCAACTCGAATGATAATCTTCGATCTGTGAATAGACTATGTCAAACAGATTTTGTTTACACTGACTTTAGCAAAGCCTTGGACAGAATAGACCATGAGATATTATTAAACAAACTTGCTGACGTTGTTGGATATGGGAACTTGTTGGATTGATCGTATCTGACAAGTAGAAGTCAACGAGTTGTTTTGCATCCCTATAATATATCAGGTACGACAATAACAAAACTCAACGAAATAAAGGATTTTTGAATTATATTTCACAGTAAACTTGTGTTGGTTAAACACACAGATAACATTTCTAAAATATCTTATAAAAAACTAGATTTTCTAATTAGATCATGTCTGAATTTCAATAAACCTGAAACATTATTAAAGCTATATTTTGCTCTTGTAAAGTGTCAATTACAATTTTCATTTGTTTGGAATCTGCAATATTCTACTTACATAAATAGAATTGGGGTCAGTCGACTTGGCCCCGCAAGTTGTTGATATTGTAGTCAAAAGTAAGCTCCCGATTATTTATTATTGACTTCCATCAATTTTATAAGCGGCACTAGATAATTACCAGATTTAATAAAGTTTATATTCGGAGGGGTCAACTTCGACGGCAGCCTCTCCATGCAAGATATTTTATTTGAAACATAAGCTTCAAGTACTCCTAATACAGCACTAACTAGCTCTAATAAATTTAGAGCTGACTCCATCCCCATTAAAATTCCAGAAAAATTAAGAAAAAGAAAATAAACTTAGCCCTACCATTATGTTTTTCCATATTGTAAAACATACATTAAATACTTAATAAACTAGCACCAATATTCTCCGTCGAAAGTATGTAAATAAAACCTGATTTTTAACTATATATATATATATATATATATATATATATATATATATATATATATATATATATAATATTAATTAAATTCGGGAGAGGCTCAGTCGATGATAATTCCCCTAGGTAGTGGAGAAGCGCTCTCTTATTATCTTGGAACCGGTTCAAACAAATCCGATTTTGACGATTTTTTTTTAAATGTCGGTAATTACAAATACTTCCTCTTTTATAGTTAGAAAATTGATGTTCTTTGTTTATTTATTAAATTATTTATTTTTAGGAATTATTGATGTTAATTTAAGGTTATTTATAAAAATATAATATTTAAAAACGACATCCAATAATCTTGTATATTGAATACTGAGAAGTAAGATCCATTTTAAAATAACTGGGGATATACATGTGTTAATACTAAGTCATTACACCTGAAAATAGTAGTTAGAACTCATTAAAACAAACAACTTTTCTTAGTTCCAATTTTTTATTTGGTCCCCCGGTTCGTAGTTATTGGAGTTCTTTTGTTTTTCGAAAAATAGAACTCCCTTATTTTAAAGACTATCGAAAAAAAATTTCCTTCCAAATTTTCCTTTATGCTGTCGAAATCATTTGGCATTTACAAATATTTTATTATTTTCTCAAATTACAAAATGGAGATATAATTTCAAAACATAATTTTTGACAACCACTCCATCGATTATCGATATTAAAACATTTATAAAATTCTTAAACTATTTGCTACAATATTTGTTCTAAACAATGTCTGTTCAGAAAAAAACCTAATTCGGAGTAGGCTATAGAAACGAAAAAAAAAAAAACGTATATCAATATGACAGTATTTAATAAAATGTCTTTTTGACACGAGATATTGCCAAAAATATTATCTAAAGAAATATTCTTGAACACTTATTTTATTATTATATTTATTCTTACCTAATCGGCTTAGAATCTGCATTATATATATATATATATATATATATATATTATTATTATTATTATTATTATTATTATATTTATTCTTACCTAATCGGCTTAGAATGTACATTATATATATATATATATATAAAAATATTGTTCGTAGGGTAATCGCTCAATAGCAGCTGTAGACACGTGTTTCGCTCTAATAAGAGCGAAACACGTGTCTACAGCTGCTATTGAGCGATTACCCTACGAACAATATTTTTCTAGTTTTTATAACTTTACGCTCACGATATATGTATATTTTATATATATATATATATATATATATATATATATATATATATATATCTTATAATGAATAATTGTGGTACTATATCATAAATTAACCTCCCATTTCTCGATGACTTCCTTCATCCAATCTTGTCCAGACCCTATATCGTCTAACAGAACCCCTTCTGTTCTTTCTTCTCTCGTAACTTCCTTGCACGAAATCCTTAAATGCCTGACAGTTTTCTCTTTTCTCCCGCATAGCCTGCAACTTCTCTCATCATTTGATAGCCAGTATTTATTGTTTCTTTCTTCATTACCACATCTGAACATGGCAATCATCTTGATGTTTTTCTTTTCATCCAATAAATACCTTCTTATTGACGTCGTTTGTATTAGTTTATATCTCTTGTTGTAGTTTGATATATTTATCTCACTTTGTTGTATGTTGCCGCTGTATGTCGCAATCTCTCTGGTGTAGTTCGTAATGTGTGATTTCTCCATTTATGCGTAGCCTCTTTATTTGTACAGTGGAATATCCATTTCTTTCGTAATAGGCTTTTCTTGTTTGTCCCCATTTTGTTAGCTTGTTGTTTTCCTCTCCTTGTCTTATTACCCGCAAGCATTCATGCAGAATTGAGTTTTGATTGCGTCTTACTCTTTCCTCATATTTTACTGCTCTATTTCCTGTTTCTACTCTAATTTTTAAAGCTTTCATCTCTTCCATTACTATATATTTTGGTGTGCTTCTATCCAGACCCAAAATCCATTTTATGTACCGTATTTGTAAGTCCTCTATTTGGTTATATTCTCTCCATCCATATATTTCCGCCCCGTAGAGTAATATAGTTTTGACTATGGCTTCAAACATCGTCCATCTTATTCTGAGATTCCTTTGAAATTTTCTCTCCCCTGAACTCTATATTTGTTTCATAGCGGCGATTGCCTTAATTTTTTTGATATTCTAAGTGTTTTGTATGTTTATTGTTTCTCTGAAATGTATATCCTAATATCTGTATTCTTTCACTTCCTCAATATCTTCGTTAACCCTCTTCCACACTTCTTTTGTTTCTCTCCCTCTCCCTTATTTAAATTTCATTATTTTTGAACGTTTAATAATAATTCCTTTTTATTTAAGTATTACTTAAATCTTTTCATCATGGTTTTCATATTAGTTGGATTTTTTGTAACTATTACTATGTCGTCTGCATAAGCTAATGACCATATTTTCTTCCTTTCCTTCCCGTTTCTTTACTTTCAGTCAAGTATTTTCTTGTCTTTTACCTATACAGGGTGCCCACTATGTATGGAATATAGTATTTATCTCGGTAAATAACGACTGTATACAATTTTTTTAATATAAGAGTTGTTTAACATTTTATTTCCCGTAATAAGGTACTACTCAGTTGTTTTTATTTCAGAAAACAAATGAGTAACGAATAACAATTGAATTTTTAAAATAGCAATGTACCCTTTCATTGGGCTCATTTGATAGAGATTTTTTTCTCTTTTCGATGACGTAACATGCTAGTACCCTTATAAAAAAAAATTCAAAAAAATTTAAAAACTATTAAGTTAATTGCATCAATAACATTTATCTAGATATCCTAGATCTCTTTCATTTGTCCTTGGTTGGAGGCCAGTAAATGTGACAGAAACTTGTGTTTGTCAATAAGTTGGTACATGGAAAATTGAAAATGGTTCATTTAACAGAATCTGAATGCATAGAAATTTTAATTATGGTCGGTTATGGGGATCACAAACGAAAACATGTAGAGGTATATGAAATTTTTAGTGAGCGTCATCCAAATCGAGAACCTACCACCCAGTTAGTAGTTAGCAAGACTTTGGGACACTGAACATGTTAAAGATCTACCGAAGACTGGTCCGCAAAAATCTGCGACAAATGAAGATAAAAAGCTTGATGTTTTCATAGAAATCGAAGAAATTCCACACATTATAACTCGTCAGTTATGTTTAAACCATGCCGTAAGTAAAGGTTCAATACACAAAATATTACATTCAGAAAAATTACATCCGTACAAACCGATTTTATATCAAGAATTATCCGAAGATAACTTAGATCGACGTGTTGAATTTTGTGATGTTATGATGGAGCGAATCAACAACAAACCAAATTTTCTCAATATTATTTTTTCTGACGAGGCTACATTTACTTTGAATGGAAATGTAAATAGGCATAATTGTCGATATTGGGCCGCTACAAATCCCCATTGGATGATCCAAAATCAAACCCAAACACCACAAAAATTAAACGCCTGGATGGGAGTTTGTGCAGATCACATAAATGGACCTTTCTTTATTCGTGGTACCCTAACTGGTGAGCGTTATTTGCAATTGTTGAAACAACAAATTATCCCAGCTTGCCAAGCAAATCTTGACGATCTTTGGTTTCAACAAGATGGGGCACCGCCCCACTATCATGTAGATGTACGTCGATATAAATATCTAAAGATGCGGTATTTCCGGCCCATTGAATAGGCAAAAGAGGGTCTGTGGAGTGGCCTCCCCGATCTCAGAATCTAACATCTTGTGATTTCTTCTTATGGCGATATTTAAAATCCAAAATATATAGTACAAACCCACCTCAGAATATGGACGAATTAGAGCAACGAATACAAAAAGAAGCTGCAGCAATTTCTCCCAGAATGCTCATAAATTCTTTTCAAGCATTTCGTGATAGGTTAGGCAACTGCCTTGCAGTTAATGACGAACTTTTTGAACACTTATTGCGATGAAACTCATTTTATTGCTAATTTTGTTTTGTCTTCAAGGTTTAATAAGAAACGTACAAATTATAAAATGCAACTCGTATTTAGAGTTTTTAAAAATTATAATTTATTTATTTGTTCGAAGAAGTTTATACAAAGGTTGATACAGAAGAGAAGACTTGCTTCTAAGACGTTAACTTGGAGAATCGTATCTCCAATTGCTTTACACAGCAATTTATACTATTTAATACGTCATAGTACATTAATATGATTGACATTCAAATAAATATTCTTAAAAAGGTTTTAAAGGATAATTAATGATAAAGCGCAATTTATAGAATCAAGGATATACGTAACTCCTCCCCTGTTAAAACGTAGCTTTATCTTCTTGTAAATTTGATATTTCTACAGATACATCTTTAGGAATTATTTTTCTTTTCTTAAATTTAAGAATACATATTCTTATAATTATAAATATAACAAATAGTGATACAATGCTTAAAAAAGTAGAAGTGATAGCAGAATGATTATTACTATTTATATCGAAATTTTCAATTTTTGGTATTTTATTAATTTTTATTTCCTGTTTATCAATTTGTTTCAGTTCTAGAGTTTTATTGCTAAATTGTTTATTTTCTAGCTTGAAATTAACATTTTCAAATATTATTTCTTTATTATAATATGCATAATTTTCCATGACATAATTATTAATTGCACAATTTTTATTAGTTATAAATTTATAAATACCAATTATATTTTTATGTTTTTCATAATTTTGACAATATATATCTAAGGATTGTTCTTCGTTAGCTGCTATAATTATTATATTTGAGTTTTCAATTTTAATTACAACAAATGAATCATATATCTTATGATACATGCAATTTTTGTTTTTCTGATTTTTAATTATATCATATAAACATAAATTTACTTCTAAATAATTAGTTTTGCAAAAATATATATTTTCGTTTCTTTTGCAACTATTTGCTTTAAATAATTTATGTTCTCTTTCTATTATCAATTCTTTATTAGTATCTAACATATACATTTTCATATTGATATACATAGGAATTGGTGTAATTTGTAATAATTTATTAGGCCTATTTTCATATATTGGTATTTCCAATAAATACTCTATCATATTATTTTCTAGTTTACAATGGCTTGTTATATGGGCGGATATATCCCAAAAGTTTAATTTTGAAACTTCTTTAGTAATTTTCTTCAAATTTTCCAGACTTATTATTGATGAATGAATCTGAATTAAATTACAAAACGTTAAACTGGTTTCAATTTGAGAAACGATCTCTTTTAAGTTTACACTTAATAAAATTAGCTGGTTTAAAACATCTTTGATTATTAATAAGTTTTGCCAATTTACACTTATTTTTAGCATATCCTCTATTTGCATAATTCTAGATTTTAAAAGAATTTCATTATGTCTTATATTTTCTAACTGGGTATTGAATTTTGAAATCATTATTTTATTTATTCTAATAGTCTCTAGATTTTGCTTTTGTAATATTTCTTGATTTTTATTTATTTCATCTAATAATTGTTCATAACGTTGCCCATCTGCAGCGTCTAAATTACCAGTAATTGATTTTTATAACGGTACCTAAGCCATCTAATAGCCTTCTTTTGTTTCGTTTTTTATTGAAAATAGTTTCTAATTTATCTTCTAATCTGTTACAATTGAATTCTAATATTTTCATGTTTGTTTCCTATTCTCTATGATATAAATAATTATTTTTAATATTGTTAAATATATTATTTTTATGAGATATAATTTTATGATATTCTATATTTATACTAGTCAGATTATATCTGTAATAATTATATTGAGAATTTATATACAAGTGAACTTTACCTAGGTCTAGGATATTAAGTCCAGGGTTATTGTTAATCTTGTCTAGTTTGTGTTTCTTATTATTATTTATTTTAATGACACCTAATCTGGGATTATAATGTTCAATTTTATGAATTTTGAATAAGGGCTTTTTAATTTTTTGAATACGTCTTTTACCTTCTTTTATAAATACTTTGTTAGGTATATTTTCAGGTCTATTATATTGTTCCTTATATCTTTTGTTCCTTTCTGCTTGCAAATTTTCCTTAACTGTATTGTGAATAATTTTTACCTTTTTTTCATAATCATTTAAATAATCTTCTTCTGTAGATTTTGTTTCGAAAGGACTTTTGTATTTATCTTTTCCATATAATACTTCTAAAGGTGTTAATTTAGTTACATGATTGATTGAATTATTATAACCTATTAGTGAAAAATTTATCTTTCTTTCTTTAGTTTCATTTTTAAATTCTTCTCTTTGATTTATTATTCTCAAATGTTCTATTATAGTGGAACGAAATCTTTCTATACATCCATTGCTTTTAGGATTATCTACGCAAGTCATTTTTATTTTAATTTTGTACATGTTTAATAAATTTTTAACTAAATTGTTATTGAGTCCAGAGTCATGAATTATTTGGTCAGGTATTTTATAATTCTTAAAATATCTTGCTAAAGCGTCTACTACAGTTGTAGCATTTAGATCTTTCAAACGATAAATTTGGGCGAATTTTGAAAATTGATCAATTATTGTCAAATATTTTTCTTTTTCTAAAGTTAACGTATCAATATTAATTATTTGAAATGGTTTATCTGGATTTTTTGTTAGTTTATCTTTTAATTGAAATGGATTTCTCTCATACTTATTTAGTTGGCAAATCTGACAATGATTTATGTATTTTTGAATATCTTGATACATATTGGGCCAATAATATTTTTGTTTAAGCTTTTGATAGGTTTCTAAACTTCCTCTGTGGTTTGTTTTTCCTAAATGATAATTACTTATTAGTTGTAATTGAACGTCAATTGTTTCAATATCTTCTAATATATATTCACATTTAATTAGCTGGTAAGAATTCTTTACAAAATTTTGTGATAATATTTCGTTGAATTTTAAATGTAAATCTTTTTCAAATAAACAATAATATTTACAGTTTGGTACTAAATATTCTTATATGAATTTATTTATTTCATAATTTAAATTTTGATCATTTAATTGAATGACTAAACGTTGTTTTTTGTGTATTGAATAATAATAATAATAATAATAATAATAATAATAATAATAATAATATAATAATATTTATTGCCCAACAGTTGAACCATTTACAGGACAATACAAAAGAACAAATATTAATAATAATACTAATAGGATACATAACAAAGAAATTAATATTTAAGATAATTGTTGTAAAAAGATAATAGTGATAATAATAATACAGAAATTACAGAAATATATCTTCATATATAATGTTTGCATTTCGGCACATGATGGTAATGGGGGAACGCTGTAACACATCAGATCGAGAGGTAGGAAGTTGAAACGTCCTTGGGAACTTGGACGCCTGTCGTGGAACATGGAATTGGACACGCGACAGAAGGAAAGGTGCATCGACCTTACCACGTAGCAGGAGCCAAAGGAACCGTGCGCAATTTGACTCTCTCCGGGCCGCCAGTGAGGGCATATCATGACGTTCGAGGAGGGACTGTTGATCCGTACCTCTGGCTGGATAAATCCTATCTAATTTGTAAGATAAGAACTTTACAAACCTACGATGGACACGATCAAGTGCTAGCTGATGGTACGCATAGTAAGGAAACCAGATTAAGTTTGCGTATTCTAATTTACTTAGTACATAAGCAAAGTAAAGGGATTTAATTACATTGACATCTTGAAACAAATGGGTAATTCTAATAATAAAACTGAGCATTTTATTTGCATCACGTACTACATTTTTTAAATGGTCTGTGAAAATGAATGAGGAGCAGAAAGTGACACCTAAATCTTTGACAGATGCTACCTTGTCAAGTTTTGAACCACGCATTTCATATGGATGAAGGATGTTATTAATTTTTCGTGTATAAGAAATTACACAACACTTATTTACATTTAGACAAAGTTTATTACTTTCGCACCAATTAATCATAGTGTTTATATTACTTTGAAGAAATTTTGCATCATTAATTGAGTTAATTGCAGTATAAAGTTTTATATCGTCAGCATAAGCAAGTGAATGGCAAGTAAAAAGGGATAGAAGCTCATTGATATATAATACGAATAAAAGCGGACCTAAATTGGATCCCTGGGGAACCCCAGAAGTAGCTATAAAGTTAATTGAACAAAACCCTTTAGAATATACGTAACAAATTCTGTTTTCCAAATATGAATTCAACAAGTAAACTAATTTAGGAGATGCTCCATAGGTACTTATTTTGGATAATAATACACCATGGTCGATTGAATCGAACGCACGAGAAAGATCGGTATAAATAACATCTACCTGTTGACGATTATCTAGGGTTTCAGCTACATACTGCGAGAAGCTAGCTAAATTTGTAACAGTTGATCGGCCTTTCATAAAACCATGCTGATTTGCTGAAATTATTGAACTGGTATGTCTATAAATGGACTGGTGTATTACGATTTCGAAAATTTTTGCAAAATTATTTAATATAGATATTGGACGATAGTTCGAAATATGAAATTTGTCACCTTTTTTAAATACTGGCGTAATTCGTGTTCTTTTCCACTTTTCAGGAAAAGTACATGAGTTGATACATAAGTTTATTATGGTCGCAACTGGTTTGGAAAGAACAAAACGAAGATCTTTAATTAGGAAACAGGGAATCTGATCCTCTCCTGCTGTGAACTTGTTTTTAAAAGTTGACATAATTAATCTAATATCATCATCAGTAACAGAATTCAGATTAAATGAGGGATGATAGGAATTTTCTATAAGAGTATTATTATATGAAGAACTGGATGAAAAATATTGTAGAAAGAAAGAAGCAAATGCATTAACTATGTCTTGTGGATTATCGAATTCTTCAGAGTCATTATGAAGTTTACCAGGTATTCTCGTAGTTCCTTGTTTTTGTTGTGCATACCTCCAGAATTCTGCGGGATTGGTTTTAATATTATTTTGAATTGACGCTATATAGGCTTTATAAGCATCACTTATTTGACATTTAATTAATTTTCTTAGTCTTTTAAACTCATTTAAATATAACTGATTATTTGATCTGTTGAACTTATTTCTATAATAAGCCTTTGTTTTTAAATTTAATTTAATTTCTTTAGTAAACCAAGCTGGATATTGAGATTCAGAGTATGATGACTGAGGAACTGATTTATCTACTGCTGAATATAGTTGATTGAAAAAATTTTGAGTGCATCATTAACATTCTGAGTGTCATTTAAACAAGACCAGTCTATGTTTTATATATCTTCATAAAGTTGATTATAATTAGCTCTGCGAAAATTATAGCGAATATTTGAAGCTGTTGGAAATATATGTTTACAGGTAGAAGATACAACATCAAATTTAACTGATAATGTTGGGTGGTACACATCTTCAGGGACTAGGGCAAAATCTGATCGTTCAACTACTGTAGACTCTAAGAAGTTCGTTAAGATAAGATCCAGTTCATTCGAGTTAATATTAAGTACATTGTTGTGTTGGGTCAGATTTAAGGAACTAATGAAGTTATTAAACAAGGAAGATTTGGAGCAATTAATTAAATCATTGTATAAATTTGGTAAATTAAAATCTCCCATAATGAGAACACGTTCGTCAATAAATATCAGTTCCAATGCCTCAAGAAATGTATTAAAATCTTCGTTATCTACATCTGGTGGAATATAGATGGCACAGATAATGAAGGATAAGTTATCAAAATAGCATTTACATGCACCTATATCAATAATAGAATTTAAATTTTTAATGTTCGACATATCGAGAATAATGTAATTAATATTATTCATTAGTGCGATTAATACCCCACCGCCTTTAGAACGATTTACTTACTTACTTACTTAATCCTGCACCTTTCTACCCTCACGGGTGTAAGGCGTTCCCCCGGCCTGCGGGGGAGGGGGTTGAGTTCTGATTTGTTGGTCTTCTCCATATTTCTTTCCACTCTGCTCTATCTTGTGTTGCTGTCTTCGTTTCTTCCCAAGTTAGACCTCTTCTTTGCGCTGCCTCCTTTACTTCTTCCAGCCACGTTCTTCTTGGTCGTCCTCGTGGTTTCTTTCTTCCAATTTTTGCTTCAAACACTTTTTTAACTATTCTCTCCTCTCTCATCCTTTCTACATGCCCATACCATCTCAACTGTCCTTCTGCTATCTTATCTTCTATTGCTTTTACTTTTAAGTTTTGTCTGTAGGTTGTGTTTTCAATTCTGTCCAGTCTTGTTTTCCCCTCTATTTTTCTCAAGAATCTCATTTCGGTAGCCGTAATTTTTTCTTTTTGTCTTTGCGTTAATGTCCATGTTTCAGCTCCGTGTATGAGTATAGGTGTCACTACTTTCTTAAATATTTGTACCCTGGTCTCTTTCGGTATTTCTTTCTTTCCTAAGAAGCTGTGTTTGATGCTATTGAATATTTTGCCTCCTGTTGTTCTTCTTTCTTTTATTTCTTCATCAAATCTTCCATCTTCTGAGATCATTGCTCCCAGGTATTTAAATTTTTGGACTTGCTGTAGATTTTCATTTTTTAGTTGTATCGTGTGGTGTTGTTCATTTCTTCCTAGTATCATGGTTTTCGTTTTTTCTTTATTGATCTTCATGTTTAATTTTTGTAGCGCTTTATCATATATTTCTATATTCCTTATTAAGGTTTTTTCGTCTTCTGCTATGATGACCATGTCATCTGCATAGCATAATTCTGCTATTTCCACTCTTCTCAATTTCCAATTTCCTATGTAGTATTTCTTTACTTCTTTCTTTGTCTCTTTTATTCCTTCGTCAAGAATTAGCGTAAACAGAAGCGGGCTCAAAATGCATCCTTGCCTTACTCCGGCTGTAGTTTCAAATGTATTGGAGGTCTCTTGTTTCACTCTTACATAGCTCTTAGTGTTTGAATATAGGCTCTGAATTCCTGTTATTAACGTACTTGATATTCCCCTTTTTCTTAGCGTTTTCCATATGTCTTCTCTATTGATTCTATCAAACGCTTTCTCTAGATCAATGAAGCACACATGTACGTTTCTCCCTTCTTTTATTGCCTTTTCCCCTATTTGTCTTAGTATGAATATCGCATCATTTACTCCTCTATTTGGTCTAAAACCAAATTGAGTTTCCTCTAAAGATTCTTCCAGCTCTATTCTTAGTCTACTCTCCAGGATTCTTGCATATATTTTGGCCACTGTGCTTATTAGGGTAATTCCTCTATAGTTCCGGCACTCTCTGCTATCTCCTTTTTTAAATATTGGTGTTATGATACCTATTTGCCATTCTGCTGGTGTTATTCCTTTTAGCGCTTCATTCATTATGTCTTTAAGTTCCTGTAGTGCTGATTCGGGTAGTGCTTTCAGCATGTCTGCTGTTATTTTGTCATGTCCGGGAGCTTTTCCTCTTTTGGTTTTTCTTATTGCTTCTATTATTTCTTTCAAGCTTATTTCTTCTTCTTGTGTTATTTCTGTTTCCTTTGTTCGTGTGCGATGGCTTTCTTGTTGTTCTTCATCTTTAGTATCATTTCCCTCTAGTAATTCTATGAAATACTGTCTCCATCTATCCATTATTCTGTCTTCTTCTGCTATCGTCTTTCCTTCCTTATCTTTAATGTTCGTAATTGTTGCTGTCTTCTTTTGTCTTATATTTTTAAGTGTTCCAAAAAATAATTTCTGGTTTTCATTGTATGCGTTTTTCATTTTTTCACCAAATTCTCTCCATGCTTTTTCTTTTTCTTCCTTTATTACTCTTTTTACTTTTTTCCTTTGTTCTTTATATTTTTCATAGTCAGTAGGTTCTTTCGTTTGTAGATATTTATTCCACTTGTTCTTTTTTTCTTTCACTGTAACTTTTACCCTTTCCGACCACCATCTAGTTTTGTTTGTGTTTCTGTTCACTATTCTAGTCGTGCCGCAGCTTTTTTCTGCTGCCTCTAGTACTGTCTTTTTGAAGTTCTTCCATTTCTTTTCTATGTTTCCTTCTTTTTCTTTTGCTTTTTTCTTAAACTCTTCGTTGACGTTCTTTTGAAATTTTTCTTCTATCTCTTGTCTTCTAAGTTCATGGCATTTTATTTTCTTATTTACTATCTTTCTTTTGGTTTCGTTTTTTGTGATTACTTCTTGCTTTAGTATCATTGTTACAAGGAAATGGTCGCTTCCAATCTCTGGTCCTCTTTTTACTTTTATGTCTTTTACTCTATTCCAGCTGTCTATGTTAATTAGGAAATAATCTATAATCGATTTTTCATTTCTGCTTATAACTTGTCTTGTTATTTTATGTATTTCTTTGTGCTTGAAGTGTGTATTTCCGATTTTGAACTCATTCTCTAGGCAAAACTCTATTATTCTTTTCCCGTTTGTATTCGTCACATTCTCTCCATTCCTTCCTAAGCACCACTCTATTCCATCATTCTTATTTCCTACCCTCCCGTTAAGGTCTCCCATTATTATTACTCTCTTTTCACTTCTGTCTACTATTTCTTGTAGTTCTTTAAAGAAGTTATCTTTTTCTTCTTTTCTTGCGTCCTCGTTCGGTCCATAGCCCACAATTAGCGTGTATTCTTCGTTTTCGTCTCCTTCCTTAACATTTATTGATAGTAATCTTTCATTCAATAGGTTTTCTTTCGAAACATATTTCATCTTATCCTCTTTAATTAAAATTGCCACCCCTGCCTTGGCGTTTTCTTTTTCCGATACTCCTACCCAGTACATCCAATATCCATTTTGTGTCTTTGTGATTCCTTTGCCTTTCCTCTTTGTTTCTGTTATACCCACGTAATCCATATTCATTTTTGCCAGTTCTTCTGTTAATTCATATTCTTTTCCTGTTAAACTTTTTACATTCCATGTTCCAAATTTTATTATTTTCCCTGGTTTATTTACTCTATTTTTTATTTTGCCCATCCCGTACTTAAATATATGTGTTTTGTTGTTCCTTATCGTATCCTTTTCCTTTGCTTGCGACGTCTTTCCTTTTTGTTGCAATTTTCCTCGTTTTTCCCTTAGTTTTTTGACGCAGTACCTCCTTCTTCTTTGACCTCTATCATCTTCTTTTGTGTTTTGTCCCATTTCCATTCCTTTCCATTTATTGTTATTTTCTGATAGCCTATCTTCAATATATCTCCTGCCTTTTTATTTTTCTCTGCTAACATTTTTATTTCCTTTTGTATTTCGCGCTCATTTCTTGTTAGTTCGTTGTTTATGAAGATTTTGTCCTTTAAGGTTCTTAGGTTCTTTTTATTCGCCATTACTTTTTGTTTATCTTGAAAATTTTCCATTTGTACCTTACATGTCTTCTCTCCTATCTTTATTGCTTCCTTCACTTGTACATTAACTCCAATTTTCTTGTGTATGAAGTCTTCCACGGTGTTTTTTAGGTCTTTTCTGCTGTTTGAGTCTGTTCTTAGCCCTACAATCACGAAATTATTTTTGATTTTTTCTTTATCTAATCTCTCGATTCTCTCTTTCATGTCGTTCAATTCTTTTTTTATCTCTATGTTTTCTTCCTTCAGCTGTTCATTTATCTGTTTCATTCGTAGTAGTTCCTCTTTATATTCTTTCTGATCCTGTTTTATCTCTTTTGTATCGTTCTTTATTTGTAATATAATTTTCATTAAATCTCTTAATTCTATTTTATCACTTCCTTCTTTGTTACTTTTATCATCTCTATCCGATGACATATTTGCAAAACTTTCCTGAGTACGGGCCTGACTAAAATTTTTATCTTGGTATGCAGGTTCTAGCTTACCGCCGCTAAACTACGCTTGCTTAGCGTTTATATGTACGTCCTTGGCTACTGTCTCACCGCTGTATACACTTTTTTACTCTAATTTAGAGCTTCTAGGTACTTCTCACTTCACTTTCTTTATTCACAACACTACCTTGTTTCACTAGAGTTTAATTATTTCATATGGTCCGCGAATTAAAGCGTGATATCTATCGTTTAACGAATTTGACTATCGCCGCACGTTCGCACACAACCGTATTCTCTGCCTTTCACAACAAAAGTCTAGAACGATTTAACAAAGAGAAATTTCTGTCTGAGCGGATAACATTATAATATGAGGGAAATAATTCAGAATTTTGCACTGAATTGTATAACCAAGTTTCTGTAACAACAATTATATTAAAGGACGTAGACAAACAATTAGTATAGAACAAATGACACTTTGAATTTAAACCCCTTGTATTTTGATACAAACAATGTAAAGGAACATGACTGTTGGGCAATTTTAGTTTTCCGACTTTTTAGTTACTATGCGAGGAACATTATTTATATATTTAATAAATAAGTTTATTTCACCTTTTCCCATTCTTTCAGTTAATTCAGCTTTAACATACTTATAAAACGCAATCTGATTTCGTGTACGATCTCTGGAGATCGATATGTTTGGCCATTTTCCACTAGATTTTAATTTGTTAACATTGCGAAACATTCTATAATAATCTATACAGGGTAACTTTTGTTTCATTATTATGTGTAGAAATTACTAGTTGATTTTTTCCTAAATTTATTGCTATTTCTTTATAAGTAATTCCATTTATTTCGTTTTCGTTGTCAGAATGAATAGTTTCAAAATCTGATTCATCTCCTTGAGCTATAATACTTTCATTGTCGTTCAAATTGATTTCTTCTGGTATGACATGTATATAAATTTGTAAATGTGTTTCCTGGAATATTTTATTTATTATACTTTTTATTTCTTCAAAATTTTGTTTATCCGAACCACAACATATTTTTGGCATATGTAATTCTGTTATGTCGTTTTGAATGCAAAAGTCTCTAAATTTATTTAAATATTTATTAATATTTTCAATTGTTGGTTTATCAAAATAATTTTGTTTTGTTATTAAATGAAATAAAATTTTATTGTTATAAATTGGTTGGGTAAGTATGTCAGTTTTATTTTGATCTTTATTATTTAAATAATTTTACAATGAAATTTTGATATTTGTTAAATATATTGTCATTAGTTTCAATGATTTTGAAATTGGGTTTTATTCTTGATAATGCATCTGCATTACTATTTAATTTGCTTTGCTTATATTCAATATCGAAATTGAATTCATCTAATTTGATTTTCCATCTCATCAATTTTGAATTGGGGTCTTTAAGTGACATTAACCAAACTAATGGTCTATGATCGGTACGAATTTTGAATTTCGTTCCGTATAAATATGGTCTAAAGTATTTTGTTGCCCACACAATACTTAATAATTCTTTTTCTGTGGTTGAGTAGTGAATTTCGTGATTATTCAAAGTTCTTGAAGCATAAGCGATAGGTAAATCTTCACCTTCGTAATTTTGGCTGAGTACTGCACCTAAGGCATAATTCTGTTACTGAATAAATTGTTTAGAAAAATCAGGATATTGTAATATTGGAGAATTAATTAATAATTTTTTACTTTGTTCAAAACTTTCACGATAATCTTTATTATTTATATCAATTTTGTTGTTTTTCTTTGAACAATTAGTCAAAGGTTTAGTTAATTTTGCAAAATTTGGAATGAATTTACGATAATATCCAAGTAATCCTAAATAAGTTTTGATTTCTTTTTGGGGTTTTGGAATTGGATATTCCTTAACGGCTTTAATTTTATTAGGGTTAGGTTTTACTCCCTCTTCTGAAACTATATGTCCAAGATAAGCGAGTTCTTTCATTAAAAATTCTGATTTATCTAATTGTATTTTTAAATTATGTTCTCTGAGTTTTTTAAAAAATATTCTTTATATTTTCGATATGTTCTTGTAAGCTAGTTCCAAGTATTATTATGTCATCCATGTATACTAAGCAAAGTTTGTTAACATAATCACGTAAAACATAGTTCATTAATCTTTGGAAAGTGGACGGTGAATTCTTAAGACCAAATGGCATTCTCTTAAATTCATAATGACTATCTTCTGTGCTAAACGCTGTCTTTTGAATACTATTTTCATGCATTTCAATTTGATGGAAACCCGATGCTAAGTCTAAGGTTGTATAATACATATTTCTACCTAATTTGTCCAATACATCTGTGATGTGGAGTATGGGGAATTTGTCATCTATTGTTTTTGAAGTTAGTTTTCTGTAATCTATAACCAATTTGAATTTACGTTTACCAGAGACATCTAATTTTTTTCGGTACTATCCATACTGGTGAATTCCACGGGGAATAACTTCGGTTTTAATTTCGTTTTTGTAACACTCTGGTTAGCGATATGATTTTGTATATACAGGTGTTTCGTCAGTATTTCTTATTTCATGTTTTATTGTTGAGGTATAAGTCAATGTTTGATTTTCTTTTGGAAAAATGTCATGATATTCTCTAATTAATTTAATAAGTTTTGACTTTTCTTCATTGTTTAAATGATCAGCTTGAATTTTGATTTCATCGATCTCAGTAATGTTTATTTCATTTTTATTTATAAGTATTGTAATTTGAAAATTTTATCTTTAATCTTTACAGTATTATTTCCAAGATGTATTTGTGCTTGTAATTGTATTAATGCATGAGTTCCTAATGATACATTAAAATTTTTATGTAAGTCAAAAAGAAAACATTTAATTTCTTGTTTTTCGATTTCTAAGATAATGTATTCATTACCGCACGTTTTTCCTAATGCTGTAGTGAATGATAATTTTTCTTTATAAATTTTAAATCGATTTTTATATTTCATTACAAAAATTTTATTTATTAAGTTTATTGAAGATCCTGTATCTAATAATATTATATAGTCTCTTTCTTTTAAAAATGAAAATTTGCTATTACAGTTAATGTTTAAAATATCTCCTGTATTTCGAGGCTTGTTAAATCTAAAAAAGAATTTTGGCGTGAAATATCATTATCAAAATTTTCGAAATTTTGATCGATATTGTTTTCATGATGATTTTCAAAATTTTCTTGAGTTTCATAATTTTCATTTTCATTATTACATTGCTCATTATTATATAATTCTTCAGATATGTAATTGGGTGAATACTGAGTTCTCGGTTGGAAATGATTTTGTTATCTAGGTTGAAAATTTTGTCGTGTTTGAATTGACATAGGGATAGGCTTAATACCTTTAGCATTTCTTATTTGTTGACGAAGTGCGAATGGTTTCTGTAGTGTTTTATTTTGATTTGTATTTAATTTTATTGGACTTCGGGGAAAATTAGAATTTTGAAATTTTGGTTGTATGTTCACAGGTTTCTGAATATATTGGGGTTTTTGATTTGAACGTAAATGTTGGATATCATTTCTTAATAATTCCTCAATTTCGCATAAAGTTTTTGGATTACGCGTTGCCAAATTATTTCTATAAGGATCGCTGCAATTACTAACGAAATGTGTAGTAATTATTACTTCTTGAAATTGTATTAGACAAGCTTTATTTTCTCCTGTTAAGTCTAGTAAAACTACTTTAGCTTTAAATAGTTCAAATTTTTCTTTAATTATTGTCAAATAGTTAAATATGTCTTTATTTGAATTCATTCTTAAAATATCTATAATGAGGCTAGCAGGATTTTGCTTATCATCAAAGTTATTCATCAAGTGTAACTTTAAATCGTTCCATGATTCAAACGTGGTATTTTTTAACGTTTCTGCGGCTTTGCCGATAATTTTATTTTTAATGTACTGAATAATAACCACTTTTTGAAAGTCTGTAAGAGGTGGTTCTAAAGTAC
This sequence comes from Ophonus ardosiacus, assembly GCA_943142095.1. Lineage (NCBI taxonomy): Eukaryota > Metazoa > Arthropoda > Insecta > Coleoptera > Carabidae > Ophonus > Ophonus ardosiacus. The sequence continues at coordinate 24,733,812 of OW964834.1, read as the reverse complement.
TAAATGTACGTTGAATTACTTCAACTGACTTGATAAAATGGGATAATGTTTTTGCATTGCCATCGTAACTTGGAATGGTTTCAAGTGCAAATTTAATATTAGTCCAGTCAAATAAGGTTTTTACTATGGAAAAATTAAAAGTGAGCTGAATTTTTGTGTACACTTTCATTTGGTGTTTTCAAACAACATCCAAAAAGTACCCTTGATTTGACCTTGAGCTTCACGAGTTATAGGGCGCTAATGTAGCAAAAATTTGTTTTTTCGCTTATATCTTCTTTTCTATTGACTTTAGGTATAGAACATTCTACAGAGAAATTGAATTTTAAAATTCTCTACAAAAAAGTATTCTAGTAGTTTTTTTGTAAGTCTAACCGTTTTACCGTAGTATAGGTGTTAAAAGTGTGAATCCAATACCAAGTAGCCCATTCCACACCACCTTTGAGGTTGAGTACGAGGCGCGTTTTTTTTAATGTGGTATCCCCTTTAGGCCTAATCCACAGTCTCATTCGATCAAAATATCCTCTCAATACTTCTTAAAACAGTCAAAATAGACTTATCTTAAGCTTCTTCATCTTCGTCTTCTTCTCCTTCTATGTCGCGTTGTTCCAGATAATCCGTAGAAAATGATTCTAATTTATTTTCATTCTCTCCTTCATCAAATTGGTTTTCTCCGTTATCTTCTATTGTATTGGCATTCAAACACGATTGTCCGTTGCAATAACCACAAATTGATGAGCATTTTATCCCCAATTTTCTACATCCACACAATGGTCCACAACTTTTGGTGCATTTACAGAAGATCAGATTTAAAAGAGAATCCGGAGCGGGAGCTTGTATTGTTTTTTTCGGTACCAATAATAAAATTATAATAATAATAACAATTATAATAATTAATAATAATAATTAATAATAGAGTATGATGTTTTATTTTTTACACCTGTGATAAAACTCGATTTTGTACAGAATTACTGTGTAAAAATAAATAAAAATATATTAAGTAGACTCATAACAGTGCAAAAGTTTATTAGATAAGTGAAAACCCGTTTAAATACTGTATTAGAATTCAAAAACAGTGTAGGAAGCTGAGTGTCAAATAAGATAGGAGCTTAAACAATATTGAAAACTTTTAAAAGAATAGACATATAATAGTGAAATAAATTTAAAAAGAAGCTAAAACTAAGAGAGTGTTAAATAAATAATGTAAGATACCTATTTTTCATAAAAATATTAGTTTATTTAAATATAAAAGTGTGCGAAAGCTGCGAAGGTGTCGAATAGCACAAGATTGCTAAGATAGAGTAAGAGGAGACGCAGTGGCGGAGCATAGGGACAGATGAGTAGCGAGCATAGAAATCGCAGTGATCCTTAAGACAAACGGAAAAGAGAAGAGGAAAAGAAAGATTGTGAAAATATTTTTAAAGCCAAAAAGTCGGAATCCGATATGGACGAGTTACTAGGAATGTTAATTACCATGAACCAAACAATGAATGAGATGAAAAACCAAATGACAACAAACCATGAGGAATTAAAGCAAGAGATTTAAAATAATAGTGATACTATAGATAGCTTAAGACGAGAGATGGAAGAAAAAGAAAATAGATGACAGAAAGAAAAAGACGAAATGAAAGAGACAATATATCTCCTGCAAAGACGAATAGGGCTCCAAGTGGAGGAAGGGAAAATGAAACAAATGGTTGGTAAGTTTTTAGAAAAAGAATTGCAAGTTAAATGCACAATAAAATCTGCTACAAAAATCAAATATGAGTGAACATCTCAAAAAGTTTTAGTTGAAATAGAAGATCATGAGGATAAAATAAAAATCATGAAGAACAAAAGCAAACTGAGAGGTTACACAAAAGAGGAAAGAAAAATGCAATTTGCCATTAGGAAAATGGCAAATGAAGAAAAAGGCAAAAGAAAAAATGTTAAAATTTTCTACAACAAACTACTAAGTGAAGATAAAGTGTATACATGGAATACAATGACGAAAAAATTGGAAGATAATCAAAACACAGCCCCAACGATCTCAAAATACTATTAAAGTCAGAAAGGACGAAGACGGTAACGAACTGGCCAAGCGAACGGACAACGACAATAATAGAACAACAAAACAAACGAAAGCAAAATAAAACGAAAATCACTCCATATGTCGGTACTTTAAATTGTCAAGATACAAATTCGGTGGGTGCATTTAAAAATCTAGAACACATATGTAAGCAATATAATATTGACATATTAACCACTCAAGAGACAAAACAAAAAGAAAATAAAATATTTCAATTAGATAATTATGTAGCTTTTAACAGCGGCTGGAAAACAAAATATTTTGGAAATGGATTTATGATTAAAAAGGAAATGAAAGAAAATGTCATACAATTCGAGGCAATATCAGACCAGATATGCAGAATTAGAATTAGAGGCGCATATAGAAAAATAAATATAATTAATGTACACGCACCGACAAATGTTAAAGATGAAGAAGAAAATGACAAGTTTTATGAAAAGCTGGTGAGAATCATCAAAATATTAGGAAAACTAAGACTATTGATGAAAATCTGGTGAAAAAATTCCTATTAATAAGCGAGTTATGGTCTCCCGAATTTTGAAAAGATTGACGTGACGTCACGCGTATGTGTTTTTTTTTTATCAAACTGTTTTCATCATGGACCTAAATGTCCTTGAAATATATGCTATTTTAAGTTATATTTATATAAAATAAATGAATATTATAACACTGTATAAGTCTACATACTTTATAATTACAGGTGTATTTAAATTAAGTTTAATGCAAGAAATTTATGTTAAAATAAAAACTGTTTGAAAACTGCAGTACAGGAATGTTAACCCCTCTTTTCGAATTTAAATTTCTTAACTTCCATTGGTAGTAATCCCCACCTCCTAACAAGCTATTTGTTATGTATAGGCGGTTTTTCGGTCGCCAATCAAAATATTATATATTGATTTCATATTCGTGTCGAAGCGCTATAACAAAAAACCCCTTATTTCAGAAATATCTCAATTATGCCATTTCATTTTATTATTAATATTCTTTATTCAGCATATACATTCGTATTTTTTTTACTGTTTTCTTTAATTCGATTGAGCTGGAATCCCCTATTGCCTAAATATGATGTGAAAATTATAATGGGAGATTTTAATGCGCAAATGGGAAGGGTGGAAAGGTTTAAGGATATAACAGGTGGTCACAGCAAGCATGAGCTATCGAACGAGAATGGGCTGAAATTAATTCAGTTTGCTACAGAGACATGGATGAGGATAATGAGCATAGCATTTATGAGAAAAGATATATTTAAAAGAGCGTGGACGTCACGTAGAGGAAACTCGTGCAGTCATTTAGATCCCATTTTAATAGAAAGAAATCTGATGTGGCCAGTACATGACCTCCAGCCAATTCCATGTTTAAAATAACAGTGAGCTTTAAGTAAAGTATTACTTCCGGTTGATCGTTTGTAAATAAAATCTAATTTGTTGTCCAATAAATAAAAAATCTGTAATTTGAAATTTTGGATTATGTTTTATTGTTTTTCGTCAAAAATGTGTTAGAGCTCCAAATTAAGTACTACATCCGATTTATCATATATATGTTTAAAATCTAATATATTGTTTCAAATTATATATGAGTTTTTAATACCAAATTTGAGAAGTTTTGGATCGTATTTTAATAGACTTTAAGGAAAAATCGTCACACCCACATTCTTATAAAAATCATCATCAACTTCTAGGTGCTTTAAAACGCAATCTTTGTAAATTCTTCGCCGTACATGATCCATTTCGTAAATGTGTAGTTGTAAATTGATATAAATTTATAGTGCTGCAAAAATAGAAAAAAATTAATTCAGATCATCCTTTACATCTAATATTTATGTATGTTGGAAAATATGTTATTTTTACAAATCTTAATTTCATTATTAATTCTAATGTAATTGCTTCCTGACAGTAACATTTGTTTAAATATGTCAAAATTATTATTAAAATTATGTTTTTGTTTGACGCATAGGCAAGACGATATATGAAAATAAATTATATTATATATTCATATTTACAGTTATTTAGAGTTATTTACTAAATGTTATTATCGTAGTTGCTAAAAAATTATATTCAAAGCATTTTTTACAAGAAAAACTGTTAAAAGCTTGTATAAATGATACTTCCGGTTATCCAATATGCACTAAAAACTAATAAGCTCTAAGTATAGAATGGGTAAATAAAATTTGAAAATTTTCTGACACACACACACACACACACACACACACACACACATACATCCATACCTACAGACATCATTGTAAAAATGTTAAAATCGGATTCTGGGGACATCAAAACGTGCTTATTCACTAAAGTCTTTATACCCAATTTTTAGCACGATCCCTATACCTCCCTTACCTAGGGTAGCGGGAGGTAAAAAGCATGCATTAATTAATTAAAGATGTTAAAAGTAGAAGAGGAGCAGCGGTGGACTCAGATCACTTTTTAGTAAAAATAAAAATAGAACAAGAAATATCCACAATGCGTAGAAAAAAAAAAACGGACATAGAGAATATTTTATTACTCAATTATTACAAGACAAGAACGTAAAACAGGAATTCGAGCATAGAATTACACGAAAACTTTCTGAACTAATACAAACTGATGATATAGAAGAAAAGTGGAATATATTTGAAGAAAGTTTGGTTTGATATTGAGTGTGAAAAAGCAATGGAAAGGAAAAATGAAGCTAGATTAAATAGAATTTAGAACGATAATGAACATAATCGGAAAATAGAATCAGTAGAAAAGAAAAATTTCAAGAAAATTTATAGAAGCAAGAAAAAAGAAATGATGGAGAAGCAAGTAGAAAGAATAAAGTGCGGTTATAAAGAGATGAATATAAAAAAAAATTACCAAGAAGTCAAAAATGAGAAACGGGGTTACCAACAACGAATTATTTATATAAAAGATGAAAATGATCTTCTAGTTACCGGGGACGAAAAAACTAATAGAAGAAGAGTTGAGGAGAAACTATCAGAAAGTTTCAAAGTTAAGATAGGGTTGAGACAAGCAGACCCAGTATCCCCTATACTATTCAATCTAATTCTGGAATGAGTAATAAGAACAAGTAAAATATTTAGAAAAGGACTTATATACGGACAAAAACATCAAATATTAGCGTATAACGACGACATAACCATAATAACCAGAGACAGAAAAGAAATGAAAAGTGTCTTCCAAAGTTAATAGTATTAATAGAAGTGATCTCAAAATCAACACGGCGTACAAAGAATATAAATTTGAAGAAGTGGAAAACTTTAATTATTTGGGAGTGGTGCTAACAAACAACAATAATCAAGATGTAGAAATTGAGACGAGAATTGAAAAAAGCAGTAGATGTGTTGGTGCATTCTTCAAGTTTTTGATCTCTAAGATAATATCAAAAGCGGCTAAAGTACGGGTGTATAAAACTTACGGGAGTGAACTTTGGACACTTAGTAAAGAGAACCAAGAAAGGCTAGCTATTTGGGAGAGGAAAGTGCTAAGAAAAATTTTTGTGGGGAAAAAAATGATGAAATATTTGTGCGCCGCGATAATAAAGAATTAATGACTGTATATAGCGAAGCGAATATAATAGATGTGATTAAAGCACAGAGACTTCGATGGTTAAGACATGTTATGCGTTTACCGGAAGAAAGAACAGTTAAAGCAGTGTTTAAACGGGATGTAGAAACAAAGAAAAGGATTGGGCGACCTAAAGGGAAATGGAGTACAGAGGTTTTAAAGGACCTGGAGTTTATGGGCGTTAGGAACTGGGAGAAGAAAACAAGCAACAGGGTCCAGTGTAAGAACATCACACAACAAACCATGGGTCTACTAGAGGTCCGTGAAGTTAGCAACCACCAAAAAGCACAAACGACCAAATTGGTGTCAAACGTTTGTGCTTCGTTAGTGCTTAATTGTGCCTTTACAAAATATACAGCAACCCCGAGCGTTCATTAGTTATAAACAATTTAAAAGTGGTTGCCAACTTCAAGCAACCACCTTAAAAGCACAAACGACCAAATTAGTGTCAAACGTTTTTGCTTCGTTAGTGCTTCAAGGATATACTAAAATAAAGTCAGCAACCCCAAGTGTTCATTAGTTATTAACAAATTAAAAGTGGTTGCCAACTTCACGCTCAGCAACCACCTTAAAAGCACAAACGACCAAATTAGTGTCAAAGGCTTGTGCTTTGTTAGTGCTTCAAGGATATACTGAAATAAAGTCAGCAACCCCAAGTGTTCATTAGTTATTAACAAATTAAAAGTGGTTGCCAACTTCACGCTCAGCAACCACCTTAGAAGCAGAAACGACCAAATTAGGTCAAAGGTTTGTGCTTCGTTAGTGCTTCAAGGATATACTAAAATAAAGTCAGCAACCCCAAATGTTCATTAGTTATTAATAAATTAAAAGTGGTTGCCAACTTCACGCTCAGCAACCACTTTAGAAGCACAAACGACCAAATTAGTGTCAAACGTTTGTGCTTCGTTAGTGCTTCAAGGATATACTAAAATAAAGTCAGCAACCCCAAGCGTTTGTTATTTAATTGTGTAATTTGAAAAAAAAAGTGTTTTACACTACTAGTAGATTCAGAATTATGTATATTCGTTTAGTTGTATTAAAAATAACTTGCTTTAAGATTTAAAAAAATGTTATAAAATGAGAACAACAATTAGATAGCACTTTACACTGTTCCTATACTTTTTTCAAAATGAGGTGGAGGAATAAAACAGTCCGTCAAAGATATTCTAGTGGCGCGTTAATAATTGTTTACTAAGATATAGTCCAAAAGGCTGAATTCCATTATAGAGATCGATCGTTTCAGTTATTCATTTATACAGGGTGCTCATTTTATTTTGTCTACTATTGTTATCTCGAAAACTATAAGAGCTACGAGGTCGGTTAAATTAGCAAACAATTTCTATGCCATGAGATTATTAAAATCAGCGAAACAATTTTTTTTTAAACCAGTGGTTCGCAGAATTCAACTCCGAGTTAGCTTTTTTCTGAACGCACTATAGGGGTCCCATGTTAATGTACCACCTGGAATATCTTCAGGATTAAGCACACGATTAAAAAATGTTTTAAATAAAAGTTTAACGATATGGAGGGGGACATCCGATCCTGTAAAGAAATTCAACCCTCTACCCCCAAGGGAGGCTGGGGGGGGGGGGGGTAGTTTTAAAATTTTAAATGGCAACCCTTATTTTCCATAGCAGAATCGAATAGAGCGTGAAAAAATAAGTAGATTTTATCGAAAAAAAAATTGTACACACAAACAAAAAAATACACATACACACGAGACGTAAATCCGACCGAGTAACCTCCTCGTTGTATGTCGTCCCATTTTAATGTACCACCTGGAATATCTTCAGGATCATACACTGTATTAAAAAATGTTTTAAATAAAAGTTTAACGATATGGAGGGGGACATCCGATCATGTAAAGAAATTCAAACCCCTACCCCCAAGGGTGGCTAGGGTGGGGGTAGTTTTAAAATGTTAAATGGTAACCGCCATATTTTATAGCAGAATCGGATAGAGCGTGAAAAAATAAGTTGTATTAATTTTAAACAATTAAATTTTGTAGAGAATTAAATTCCGCATCTAAATCATTAATCAATCACATTTTCTTTCACACGTTTCGTAACCGAAAAAATTTAATTTACAATTTTATAAAACCTACATCTTTATAGTGTTAGTCATGGTATTAAAATAAAAATTCAAACAAATTTTATGACATTTTACCTGTAAGAAATTATAAAATATAGTTTTCATGAAAATAATGCTACTATCTCTTCCTGTGAAATTCTCAGTAATGATATCTCAAAGCAGTGTTTTTGATAGGTAAAATTATAAAAAAAATATAATGACATTTTACCTTGTCAGAGCCGTATCTGTCAGTTTGTGACATATATTACCTGTCAGAAACGTATCTGTCAGATTGTGACATATTTTACCTGTTATCATTGAGTAGTATTATTTTGATAAAGACTATATTTTATAATTTCTGTAAATTTTGTATAATTTTAAATTCAATTTTCTCGGTTAGCAAAGATGCAAAAGAAAATGTGAATATTGGCCCAAGTAACACTGACCAACGGTCGACCAAAAAGTGACGTCGATTTTAGGTTGAATTTACGTCATATACAGCCGTCTAATTAGACGTCTATGCGGCGTCACTGTAACTTTGATTTTTAGTCTGAAATATGATTATTTAGACGTCTAATTTGACGTCTTTATAAAGACATACATTTCGTTTATTTTTACTTTATTTATAATATTATTAATAGATATTTACACACCAAATGAGCTAAGGTAATGTTTATTCATGAGAAGAAAGTTTCGCTCACGAGCCCGTAAGGGCAAGTGAGTTAATTTCTTCAAGTGAATAAACATTACTTTAGCTCACGTGGTTTGTAAAGTATTTTATTCAATTTTGACGAAATAATAATAAAAACCATTATTATATGTATTTTTGACAAAATAAAAAACTGATCACTTAGTAGGCTGAGCATGACAATCGTCGCTGATAGACGTCAAATCATATATTTAAAATGCTTTATTGTCTGTCATTTGTGCCGTGAAAAATAATGAAAATGGCTGAAATGTCTGATAAATATTACGGTGAGTGTTAATTTCGTGCCTGGTGTTATTTTAAATGCATTATATGTTGCAGAGTGAATTAAAAAAAATGTGAGAGTGATTTAAAAAATTTTAATTCACTTGTGAAAAAAGTGTTACTTATAAGTTGTTCCTTTGGAGTTAATAATGACAGTTTAAAACGTCAAAATTGAATAAAAATATTAATCAATATATTGTTTACTACAATTATTTTTAAAATTCGAATACACACATATTATATATATATATATATATATTTACATCCCGCTATCATTGCTGCGTCCTTTCATGGCTAGGACATTGTGGCAACCACCGAAAGGAATAGAGATAGGCTTCGACTTTATAAAGTATATCTACTTATTTTCCCCCCTGATTATGAATTTCGGTTCAAATTTCAATAAAGTCGATTTACAACGATATACGTTTCCGTTCATTTGACGACATTATGAGCTCCTCCGTACTGAGTGAATCCGGCGTCCACAGTATATATTTCATACATAATCAGTACTTATGACGTCCAATTTGTATATTTTTATTCATACTACCGTTACAGTGACGTCCAGCAGCGTTGCCAAATTAAATACATTATTCTGATGTAGAAATCAAAGCACACTCTTTCACAACAATATGCATACTTAGCTGCAAACATCATAGATTCCTACAATTTGAAAATGGAACTTCTAATTTGTCATTTAAAATGTCATTTTTAATACTTAACACTTTTGTTTTAAAATTATTAGGAAAAATATTTCTCCAAATTAAAATTTTACCGTTGTATTTCTTATACATATAACAAAAATAAAGTACATACCCTGTATCAGAGCTGGGCAAGTTACTTTTAAAATGTAACTAGTTACAGTTACAGTTACCTCCAAAAAAAAGTAACTAAGTTACTTAAATTCCAGTTACTTTGGTGAAAGAACTAAGTTATTTACTAAGTTATTTAAAAGTAACTTAGTTACTTTGAGTTACTTTCTAACTACTTTTAATGGCGTGAAGTGCAGACTTAGACTGTTGACTTAGTTATTGTGTAGGATACATATCAGGGAGTTAACGTTAACCTAAATTTTAACGTTATTGCTTGGCAACACCCAATCAGATTATTATTGTTAATGTTAACGGACCTACACGGCCTTATTACCGCCTAGGCCCACGAGGCTACGGCCTAGGGCCCGCTTTAACAAGGGGCCCGCAGGGCCCGATTGCTGTGATTTTTTTAAAATTTATTAATTTATTTTTCAATTTTGATTTCTTATACCAAGATATAAAGAATCTACTTTCTTTCTAACATGACATGGCCATTATAATGTATAAAACATGCAGACATTATTTCCTACCTAGACTTATTAGTGGATAATGATTAATTTATTGGAAACCTCGGATCAGACGTCGATTTCCAATCTGAGGCCCCGCGCTCACATATATAAGAAATTTTGATGAAAAAGTATCTTTTTATAAATATTTGGGGCCCCGCTACGCTAATAACATATTCCCGAGAACTGGCAAAATCGCCAACCGTCCCTAGAAAGGAGTAACAAAATATTACGCAAAAATTTCACCTTAAACTAGAATCGAGCATGCGGTACTGTATAATTGATCAGCTTTTCTCTCAGCAGGCAATTTTATTTTTTTCTTTAATAAATAAACTTACATTATAATTATACAAATATTTGTACGTACTTGTTTTTTACTATAAAGAGGGAGGGGGGCCAGAAAAAAAATTTAGCCTAGGGCCCAAAAATCTGATAAAAAGGCCCTGCGGACCTACATTATAATATAACATAAAAATTAAAAGTGAAATTTTATCTTGTGAGAAGGGAATTTGTAAAAATGAGACGAATTCAAGTCTTGCAACCCTTGGAACAACGAACAAAATACACTATATTTTGTATAACCTGAAAATTGGAATAATTTTGATGATTTAGTGGCAGCTTAATTATAATTTATTAAAACGTATCATTTGTAAGCGAGGAAAATATTTGAAAATAATATATTTTATAAGACAAATTTAACATTTAGTGACTTTTTAATTCTAGAATTAAAAGTTAAAATAATGTGTTATTTTTAGTTTTTCTGTTTACCGTACAAAAACTATTATTTATGAATGTAATTATTTTATTATCTATTATGGCTTGAAATCAATCAACAATAATATTGAATTTAATTATTACATACATTTATTTAAAACAAAACAGTTTTAGTTAGTGTTTCTAAAAAAGGCATCAGCCTCAACAAAATATTTCTTAGAAATTTAAATCCCCCCGTTACTTTTTATGACTAAGTTACATTCCACTTTTTAAGTTACGCTGAACTAACTTAAGTTACATTCTAGTAACTTAAGTTACTCAAGTAACTAGTAACTAAAAACCGGAAAGTTACCAACTACTTTACCGCAGCAAGTTAAGTTACAGTTACAGTTACCATATTTTAAAAAGTAACTAAGTTACGTTACAAGTTACGTAAAAGTAACTAGTTAGTAACTAAGTTACTAAAGTAACTAGTTACTGCCCAGCTCTGCCCTGTATACAAGTAAAAAATGTGAAATGTTCTTGCACTTGGTGTACAAGAACAACAATTCCATTTTCTCTGACGGTAAATGTAAATATGTGAAAATAAGTGAAGAATGAACTATTTAAATTTATTCATTTAAATAGCCCCAAAATCTTACAATTAAAAAGTACAGATATTTTCATTCACTCATAACAAACTTTATTTTACATTTAACATATATATATCATACACAAAATAAATTTCACGAATATTGACAAAACTAATAGAAAAAGTTAACAAAAATTCAAAATAGTACTCGTATCTTTACACAAGGTAATGTAATTGCTTCCTGACAGTGACCTTTGTTTAAATATATCAAAATTGTTTTTAAAATATTGTTTTTGTTTGACGCATAGGCAAGGTGATGTATATAAATAATTTATTTTATAAATTCATATTGTAAGTTATTTACTAAATACTATTATCGTAAAATTCAAGATTGTACCATTATATTTAATTTTTAAGTAAAAGTTACTGAAATATTATATTCAATGTTAGGAGGAAGTAACGCCGTACTTGTTGATAGATACAATGTATTAACGGATTTCTCGGCTGTGATTGTAAGGAATTATATTGTTGTTATTCCATAAAGTATTTAATTTTATTTAAATATCCAATATTTCGTTACACATTTTGCAACTTCATCAGGGAATAAAAGTGTAGGCCCACACATTTCGGCCAACACGTGATGCTCACTGAGTAAATTTTACAAGTTTTCTTTTGATGTAACTTATATTTTATACTTATATAGTCAAAATTCTTACAATAATATGTAAATCAGTGCAGAGCATAAACAAGTAACAATAACAAAATTGAATGTTTCTGAATTTATCAAGCGATTACACCAGTTAAAACTAATTTATTCCCTGATGAAGTTACAAAATGTGTAACGAAATATTGGAAATTTAAATAAAATTAACCACTTTATGGAATAACAACAATATAATTCCTTACAATCACCGCCGAGATATCCGTTAATACATTTTATCTATTATATTCTATGTATTTTTTCAAGAAAAACTATTAAAAGCTTGTATAAGTAATACTTCCGATATACACTAAAAACTAATGAGCTCTTCCCACATTAGTATAGTACGGGTAACCAAAATTTCAAAATATTCTGATTGATGGTATTTGAGTAATCGTGTCCACAAGATACACACACACACACGCACGCACACACACACACGCACGCGCACACACACCCACGCACGCACGCACACACACACCTACGTACCTACAGACATCATTGTAAAAATATTAAAATCGGATTCTGGGGACATCAAAACGTGCTTATTCACTAAAATCTCTATATAAGATTTTTAGCACGATCCCCATAGCTCCCTTACCTAGGGTAGCGGGAGGTAAAAATTTTATTTGTTGACACATTATTTGTTACATGTCAATAAAACAGTGAAAAATATCTGCAAAGCAACCATTTTGGTTCACTTCGGCTATTTGTGCAATAAATTCTAATTTTTACGAAAATTATAATAATAACATTAACATGAATTTAATCTCCGGTATTAATATGTTTATTTCAAGTAAATAAGGTATTTATTAAACAAATTATTTGTTATATGTTAAAAAAAATAGTGAAAATATGTGAAAAGCAATCGTTTGGATGCACTTCGGCTATTTTTGCAATCAATTCAAATTTTTATGAAATTTGTAATAATAAGCTTATTATTAATATTCAATTCCGGTTTTAATACGCTTATTCTAAGTAAATATGTATTTGTTCAACAAATTATTTTTCATAAGTCAATAAAATAGTGAAAACATATGAGAAGCAGCCGTTTGAATTCACTTCGGCTATTTTTGCAATAAATTGAAATTTTTGCGGATATTACAATAATAGACATATTATTAATTTACTTATATGCGTTTCTTTCTAAGTTTGCATATAGATTGCAATAAAAATACGGTGTTTTTAAAAGTCATTACTTTTGATTATTTATATTTTTACATATCTCACTAGCGCATATAATAAAATTTTTCAAATTACAATATAATAAAAATAAAAATCTGATGTGGCCAACACAAAACCTCCCGCTATTTAATTTTTATTAATTTAAATACATACCTACGTATTTGCGAACGCTGGAAACTGTTCCATTGCAGAAAACTATTGCTTTATTTACTATTTTCTTTTTAAAATGTCACTATTATTAATTTGAAGTGATTATTTTTTTGACAGTGACATTTACTGTCAGTTACATTCATTTGAAATATGACCTGTGTAACAAAGGAATTGGGTTTGTCTTAGGCTTCGCGACTAATAAAAAAAATTATATTTAAATTTATCTGTAAAATATATAGAAAAAGTATTAATGTATTCCTGTAGAAAATTCAATAATCTTTAATTTTCATAAGACATAAAATGCCAAAAAATTGCATTTAATGGTAATTTTTGAAGAAAAACCATTATGAGCTTCAGGTAAAGTGCCATTTCCTGTTATCTGATTTACACCAAAATCTAATAGCTTCTTTTCATATTAGAATAGGATAGAAATAAAAGGTGTCAGAATTTTCTGAATGATAGTATTTGAGTTAGAGCATCCATACACACACATACACATACACCTATACAGACATCATCGTGAAAATGTTAAAATTGGATTCTAGGGACCTTAAAACGTGGTCATTTACTAAAATCTCGATATGTGATTTTTAGCACTATCCCTATACCACCCTTACCAAGGGTAGCGGGATGTGAAAAGCAAATATTTTAACGTATTTAAACTATCTAAAATGTATAAAAATATTTTCTAATTAAATGAAAACAATTTATTGAAACACCTCAGTAAGTAGAGGAGAACTAGGAAGAAGTACCTAGAGTAAAAAATATCTATATGTAATAAATCGTTTGTAGTACATATTAATATGTTTAAAACATTTTTTACCTCCCGCTATCCTTGGTAAGGGAGGTATAGGGATCGTGCTAAAAATCGCTTATCGAGATTTTAGCAAATGACCACGTTTTAAGATCCCTAGAATCCAATTTTAACATTTTCAAAATGATGTCTGTATGTGTGTGTATGTGTGTGTTTATGTATGTGTGTATGTGTATGGATTTTGTCTTCGCTCTAACTCAAATACTATCATTCAGAAAATTCTGACATCTTGTATTTCAATCCTATTCTAATATAAAAAGAAGCCATTCGATTTTGGTGTAAATCGGATAACCGAAAATGGCACTTTACCTCAAGCTCATAATGGTTTTTCTTCAAAAAATACCATTAAATGCCATTTTTTCGCATTTTATGTCTCATGAAAATTAAAGATTATTGAATTTTCTACAGGAATACATTAATACTGTTTCTACATATTTTGCAGATAAATTTAAAAATATTTTTTTTATTAGTCCCGAAGCCTAAGATAAACTGATAAACACAATTCCTTTGTTACACAGTTCATATTTCAAATGAATGCAACTGACAGTAAATGTCACTGTCAAAAAAGCTAATCACTTCAAATTAATAATAGTGACATTTTAAAAAGAAAATAGTAAATAAAGCAATAGTTTTCTGCAATGAAACAGTTTGCAGCGTTAGTAAATACGTAGGTATGTATTTAAATTAATAAAAATTAAATAGCGGGAGGTTTTGTGTTGGCCACATCAGATTTTTCTTTTAATAATTATTTCGACACTTCAAATTTCGGTCTTCGTATTTTAGATCAAAAGTTTATAAATATTTTATTTATTTATTTCACTGTGGTATACCGTTCTCATATTTATTCCGTACATTTAATCATTAATCTTCTTACCCATACATTTGGCTTTTATTTATAATTTACACAATATTTTGTAATTAATAATTCAGCTTTATGATACGAGTAAATAATTACATTTTTTAAATTTATTACATTGAAACCATACATTTTGACTTTGTATTTACTAAGAGGATTTTGCAAAACAAAAGTTTGATTACATAAATATTAATTTAAATACTATCATGTATGCACAAAGTAGCTTTAAATACGATTAGAAGAGTTGCGCGCTAATATAGTAACCCAATGTTCCAGTGTTGCCAAGTGTACGGAGTTCAGAATGTCGCTGGAATGAAACTTCAGCATATACAGCGTATATACGCCGGACGACACTAGCTCCGCAAGTGGAATTTTTTTGAACTACAAAAAATATACATTTTCCATTCCGCTATCATTCTGACGTCCATAACAAATTTTGCTATACGATACTAGAGGCCCCCCTGATGCCAGAAAAAAATTTATAAGGCCATGTGCATATGACGTCCGGTATACGGACGTCTTATGCACAAGGACGTCACTTTGAATGTAGAAAATTACACAGGGGACGCCACAATGGTAGTGGGATGTAAATATATATATATATATATATATATATATATATATATATATATATATATATATATATATATTTCATATCGTAATAGTTGAGACGGTTGCTAGGTTACTATGTCATTATTTTCTGGCTATATGTATACATTATTCATTTGTCAGCTGTCCGTACGTTTGAACCTAAATTTCAGTTTTGTAAAAAAAAGTAAAATTTATTTAAGCTCGTCTAAAAATTAATGTTCATAACTTAGCTCGTGTGTATTGACTTACACTCCGCTACGCATCTTGCGTCAATATACACTCGCATGATATTTGGTATTTTTCATAACTTGTTACGAAAATAACTATATTTATGTATCGTCATCACCAAAAATTACGAATACAAGCAAATTTAGCACACCCAGAAATGGGTAATATGCCATGGTAGTATTAATATTTTATTTATTTAAAACATATTATATGTTTTTAACAAATGTTTATAATACAAAAGCAAATATATATTCGTATGAAATAATACAGTACAATATAAAATTCAAAAATTACAAAAATATACACGTAAATAAATATAAAAATAAGTATAACTATGACAGTTATAAAATTCTCATTTCCTGTAACCAATTCAAAGAAGCTGGAGTAATATTATGTAAATCCACAAAACCCTGTTCAAATTTACTAATTGGGCAATCTTCCACAATATGTGAAATTGTTTCTTTTTCGGCACCGCAATCACAGGCCGGACTGTCAAATGTATAAACAAAAGGAAATATAAATTTTGGAACTTTGGTAGATCTTGGGTTCTTCAGTAGTGATCTAACATCCTTTGTAATGTTGTTGTAATATGTAAAATAATAATTTATTTACTGAAAATTGAGTAATATTTTCTACAACTGCTCACTTTCTTATATCGTATAATACATTATTGTTCTCATTACTATTTTTGTGCACAACCGATTTTAAAGGCAAAATTATTTCTATAAGGAAAAAAATATATTAATTAAGAACACAACTAAAATTTAGTATAGTATTAAGATCCCAGCTGTACATGTTTCAATTCACTTGGAATGAAGGGCTTTTGTCATTTAATTTATCGGCATACAGTAAATATAAATACTGAGAAAAACCAATTGTTTAATGTACTACAAACTATTACTACCGTCCATTTGCCACAAAACGAAGATATAATACATGACTTTTTAGTTTTCCGCCTTAATTTCCGATGTATTTCGTTCCACGCCCTTCAGACATCACTATATGTATATGTATACAGGGTGTTAAAAAATAAGTGTCTCAAATTATGAGGGCATATAGTACTGACCAAAATGAGTAAAAAAAGTTTTAAAAAAGTCAGATTATGTATCCATGGTGAAGTTTTCCATTACAGTACTCAAAAGAGTCAGGTCATCTGACGAATAAATTTTATTCAATTAATAGTCAAAATTTTGTTACACCAACCAAATTTGTTGAATACATGGTTATTCGTAGAATATTATTTTTCTCTTCAATATTTTGTATTGAGTATATAGCCAATAAGTTCATCTCCCTGACAAAACTGTCAAATTCGCTGTCAACAAAAATAAATTTTTCTACTCCCATGCGTGAAATAAGTACTTCACGTATCAATTTTTATGTGTGAAGTTTGATTTTTTGCACACTGTGCGTGAAATGTTACTTCACGCACCGGTCATTATTTTAAATATTACAAACTGAATTGTATTTTAATAAAACAAAGCTGTTAAACACCCGTAACATTGGTAACCATGGTTACACAAGTCGGTAATACAGAGGCTTTACGTTAAGAGAATGACAATGTGAAGAAAAAATATATTTTATTGCAAGGTCGTAGAAAAAGTATAGTATGTAACACGTGTGTGAAGCCTATTTTATACACACACTTGCCACATAATATTTAGATTTTTTGTCATTGAAATTAATCGAAAATGAGTGAAAATATAAATAACAAGAGGAAACGAAGTAAAGACTATCTAGAGAAGGAAGACAGTTTAATAATTTTAGTTTTGTAGTGGAAGAATATTTACATATTATAGAAAATAACAAAACTGACAATGTTGTTTCACAAAAAATTAAAGAATGGAATACTTACTGTGATGTGAACTTCACAAAAAAACGGCATATTCTTGCATTTTGGCTCAAATGATGCCGAATTATATTTAGAATTTCAATTTCTTCTTTAGAAAATGTAAACAATGATGAGATTGACATACTGATATTGAAAGAAATATTAATAACAAATAAAGATAACCTTATAATATTTCATTTTCTATATTTACCTATCTGTTATTCATTTTAGATTGGTAATTATTGTAATTATTCCTTTGATCACCTTACTGAACAATAAATTATAAAATGATTAAACACGCACAATATAAATGTCAAACTATTCGTAGAATAAATATTTAACTGGGTAAAAATCTCCAGCAAATTTAACCAACGATTTATTCGTTGAATAGTTGCTAATTGACATTGGTAAAGCAAAAAAAAAAAACCGACGAATAGTTCGACAAATGAATAAAATATTTTTTCGTCAATGGTGAACCCGGGCATTATATAATACTGCAAATATGAACTTCCAAACCTCAAGATAGCCATGAAAATTTAGTATATATATTGTAGCGTGTCGTAAAACAGATAACAGATTAAATGAGTCTTGAATGTTTCTTTATTAATTAACAACTAATTACAGTATGTCTATATATTATTTGACATAATATTGATTGACATATCCTCTCCTGTTGTTTCACTTCGCTCCCCTTGATCCACAACCAACCATGCACCACTTGATCCATTTTTCAATATATATATATATATATATATATATATATATATATATATATATATATATATATATATATATATACAGGGTGTAAATTTTAAAACGGGTCATAGGGCTATAACATAGAAAAACAGTTTTTTAGACGCCAAAAGTTTCTATATTAATTTATTGAAAAAAGAATTAGTGCATATTATAAAGAAAAAACTTACGAATTTTTTGATATCAAACACATTACATTTCTGTTTCATATAAAGCCAGTAAATAAATTTAAAAATTTGCACAATTAAGGAAAAATATCATTACCGTGAAACTGACAGAAACAAAACAAAACAATTGTTGACTTAAGACATTATTTGTGAAATTATTATTATTTTCCTTTTATGAAGAAAAATTAGAAATCATTAAATGGTTTTAATTGTTCCCTTGTAGTTTGCAGTTTTTTAAATTTATTATTACATGCAGATCATCTTTATTTATAATTACCTATTACAATAAATAATAAATGTTTCTTAAATAAATATCCTAGTGTTTTCTTTATTTTGTGTTATTTTATATTAGTTTATAAATAAATAACTTTAATCTTTAATTGTCCCCGATCAGGTTAGTAAAAAATGACAATGTTTTGTTATTGTCAGTTTCATGGGTAGTAATATTTTTCCGTATTTGTACAAATTTTTAAATTTATTTTCTGGCTTTACATGAAACAGAAATGTAATGTGTTTGGCATTAAAAAATTCGTAATTTTTTTCTTTGTAGTAGGAACCAATTATATTTTTAATAAATTAATATAGAAACTTTTGGCGCCTAAAAAACTGTTTTTCTATGTTATAGCCCTATGACCCGTTTTTAAAATTACACCCTGTATATATATATATGTAGTTATTTAAATTTTTTTTCTTAAAATTAATGATTATAAGTTTGCCGTATTGGAATCTTTCTTCTTCTTCTTATGCATCTACTATATAACACCAAATACCATAACACAAATAATGGAAACTTAGGATAACAATAAACGAAATAAATTGTGAACAAGATGACAAATTTAACTAGACATAAAATAAATGTAACAAAACATTGAATTACTAGGATTATATTGAAAGAAACTTTCAGAATTCATATATCATAAATAAAACAATAGTTGGGTGTAAGTTCTATATATATATATATATATATTAATATATATATATATATATATATATATCCCATTTAAAATATGAAAGATTTATGCTGTATTCTGCAAACCACTGGTTAAAAAACAAGTTTCGCTGAATTTAATAGTCTAATGGTATAGAAATTGTTTGCTAATTTAACCGACCTCGTAGCTCTTATAGTTCTTGAGATAGCAATAGTGGACAAAATAAAATCAGCATCCTGTATAAATGAATAACTGAAACGATCGATCTCTATAATGGAATTCAGCCTTTTGAACTATATCTTAGTAAACAATTATTAACTCGAAACTAGAATATCTTTGACAGACTGTTTTATTCCTCCACCCCATTTTGAAAGAAGTATAGGAACAGTGTAAAGTGCTATCTAATTGTTGTTCTCATTTTATTACATTTTTTAAAATCTTAAAGCAAGTTATTTTTAATACAACTAAACGAATATACATAATTCTGAATCCACTAGTAGTGTAAAACACTTTTTTTTTTCAAATTACACAATTAAATAACAAACGCTTGGGGTTGCTGACTTTATTTTAGTATATCCTTGAAGCACTAACGAAGCACAAACCTTTGACACTAATTTGGTCGTTTGTGCTTCTAAGGTGGTTGCTGAGCGTGAAGTTGGCAACCACTTTTAATTTGTTAATAACTAATGAACACTTGGGGTTGCTGACTTTATTTTGGTATATCCTTGAAGCACTAACGAAGCACAAACATTTGACACTAATTTGGCCGTTTGTGCTTCTAAGGTGGTTGCTGAGCGTGAAGTTCGCAACCACTTTTAATTTGTTAATAACTAATGAACACTTGGGGTTGCTGACTTTATTTTAGTATATCCTTTAAGCACTAACGAAGTACAAACGTTTGACACTAATTTGGTCGTTTGTGCTTCTACGGTGGTTGCTGAGCATGAAGTTGGCAACCACTTTTAAATTGTTTATAACTAATGAAAGCTTGGGGTTGCTGTAAATTTTGTAAAGGCATAATTAAGCACTAACGAAGCACAAACGTTTGATACCAATTTGGTCGTTTGTGCTTTTTGGTGGTTGCTAACTTCACGGACCTGTCTATTAGGCCTGGAGAGCTGATCAATTATAATTAATAATAATTAATAATATTAATAATAATAATTAATAATGAAGATAATAATAATAGTAATAATAAATAATAATAATACATAATAAGAATAATAATAAATAATATATATATATCATCACGGCATATTACCCATTTCTGGGTGTGCCATTATCTACAACACATGTAGACATCGGTAATGATGATATATTTTACCGTGTGGGCGCTTACCAGGCGTCACCTCAAGGGCACTCATAGCTGGTGTGGAGAGTGCACTACAGGGGTCACTTTTGTGCCATTTAAAAATTGGAAATATTTGGCGTCTGTTGTGATCGAACCCGGTTCCCTCAGGTTCGCGACCAGACACTCAGGCAATAAATAATAATAACAATTATGATAATAATAAATAATAATAATAATTAATAATAAGAATAATAAACTGTAAAATAGAAGTCGCTTAGTAGATTTCACATTTTTGTTGAAAATAATTAATATGAAATTGATTGCTTAAAATTAGTTACGCATCTCTCTTTTCGTGTGCTATCACATGCAATTAGATCGCATGAATTCAGCATTAAATCGTTTATCAAATAACTATGTATCTATAACATCTCCAGAAATGAATATAAACTTAAATAAATTCAAAAAGTGTATAATTCTTATGTTATATAACGTTTAGATATGTATTACTTTAGTATATAAGCACTTATATTGATTTGTTTGTAGTGCCTTAGTATTAACTTTTGTTTTGTAATTAATTAGGCAACTCTTATTCTTGTATTTTTAGAATACAAGCTGGACATTGAAAAACTAACCAGCTGTATATAATGAAATATGTATATAATATATAAATATTATGATTTGAATAATCAGTAATATAATTTGTTTATAGTTTTTTTATTACAAATTCATTTATTATAAACTCTTAATCAGAGATATAATAAATAATTATTACTTATTCATCAGTGCTGTATAATAAATTAAATTTTTTCTCTATTCTATTTCGGTATATTATTTGATACAGGAAAAGCAACAGGTATTGTAACAAATACAAGAGTTACTCACGCAACACCGGCAGCGCTGTATAGTCATTCGCCATCACGTTATTGGGAAGATGACTCCAAAGTACCACCAGGCTCCAGAAAATCATGCAAAGATCTCGCACGGCAACTTATGGAAAATGATCCTGGGAGAAATATTAATGTAAGTATTACATATTTTACAAACTGGCAGAATTAGTAAATAATTTAATTTCTATATACATTATACAAGAACTCCAGCTCGACCAGCGATCCGTGTGTTATGGGTATGAGTAGTACGCAGATAGAATGCGTATGATTTAGATAGTATGTGACACAAGTTTCATTTCTAAACACTGTCTTTTATATAATTTTTGGATATTTATGAATATTATTATACTAATATACAGTTAGGAAAAATGGCTGAGGGCCACGTGACATCTTTTTTGATCCAAAATAATAACAAAATTATATACCAATATTTTCATAATTCATATATTCCATGTATGACAGATGAAGACATGTGCGTGACAAATGATTAATATCATTTCAGTTCGTTGATTCATTTCATATTTTACTCATACATTCCTGAAAATTCTTTAAGTAATTTCTTTTCATTATGACTTAATGAAGAGCGTGACAAATCTCTCTTTGAAGGATCTTACGATTATTTTTATGACAACTAGCAAATCTTGGTAGGTGCTTTGCATGCTTTGTAACAGCAGGAATTAGATTCATATTGCTCACTGATTCAGACAACGAATTTTAAGCTCTACAATTCATATTTAAAACATTTTATCTAAAATAATTAAGGAAGCAGGACATTACGAAATAGTATATTGTATAACTAGTCCGGAAAGTTGGATATTTTACACGAGTGTGAACTACCCTTTCAGCACGTGTTGTACACGATACTTTTCCCACGACCACATAAAAAAATATAAAATTTACATAAAAATATTAAAACAGATTATGTTAACATCATTGCTATCAGAATTCACTAAAAATTATGTTAAAATCTGATATATCAGGGTCCAATCTTCTTAATCCGTGTAAATTCTGCAAATTATCTGCCAAATTTTTAAATACAAATTTTTAGGTTACTTCGCTCAGTTATCGCAGCGTGTGATAAAATCATATCACACAGTTGCAAACGCATCTGATTGGCTAACGAGCTTTCATATCACACAGCATTGCTATTGATGTGCAATGACCAACTTTCAGAAATAATATAGCGTGTGAATTTATGTACTTTTCGTAGTGATCGTCGGAAAATATAATAACACATATTAAAATCCAGTATTCATATTTATTTAAAAAAATACTGTGCATTCATGAATATTAGATAACCTAACTGATCCTAATGTAAACTAACCTGAACATGACCTAAAGTAATCTAATATGAGCGATATACTCACCTACATATGTGCATAGTGTCTATTTATTTTTTACCTCTCGCTGCATAAGAGAGGTATTGGATTTATGCTAAAATTCGCATATTCATATTTTAGTAAAGAAGCACGATGTAAGGTCCCTAGAATCCGATTATAACATTTTTACAATGATGTCTGGGTGTGTGGATGTGTGTATGTGTGTGTATGAATTAGGCCCAAATTCAGAGACTCAGTTGTCACTTAGTTGTTACTCACTTGAGTGTGAGTTAAGCTAACTCTCATTTCTTACTCAATTCCGTATTCAATAAAGGAAACGTATTAGTCAGTCTGTATCAATTCTGTACTGGCATATTTTTTTATAGTTATTACTGTTATCCCGTAAAATTTAACTGAAACAAAAGAAATAATGAAACATAAAAATGAAATTAAATAATATAGGAGTAATTTTTAACTCGCCGTGAAAGGTTTGTTCATCTTTTTTTACGTGCTGAACAAATTTCATAAAATTCGAGTAGCCTATTGTCTCTGAATTCCAAATAATGAGTGTGAGGTGAGTATGAGGTGAGTGTGGGTCGCGTCTCTGAATTCGGACCTTATGAGCAGTTTAATTATGAATTCTTCAATCTGACTTTTCTGGGAAAAGCTGAAAAGGTTCTGGTACCAATTGGACAACCAGAAGTAGTAGTTTCGAAAAAATTCTTCTAATTAGTTTTTCGGAAATTTGTGTTATTACAAATATTGAAGAACATAAAATTCTCCATCTAATACACTTACAATTTTTATTATATCTTGTAGAGATTTCGAGATAAAGATACCATAATATATATATATATATATATATATATATATATATATATATATATATATACATATATATATATATATATATATATATATATATATATATATATATATATATAGAATAATCGGATATAATACATCGCCGAGGCTAAACTACACTAAGGAAACCAGTTGATAAATTAAAATGTTTATAACATAGTTTGTAAATGACAGATGTCAATGTCAAAAGTCAACAGTTTTAGTGACATCCTTTTTCTGGGAAGTACGTCTAATCTTTTTTAATTGTTTTATTAATTAAATATTTAAAATTATAGGCAAAATGTAGGTATCTGTAAGAAATATCGTCAATCTTGTTAATGAATTGGAAGAATATATGACATTTAGGAACTTCCTCATAAAATGAGAAATAGATATAATTCGAATTGTATGTGTGCAGAAGACATGTTAAATACAATAAAAAAAAAACAATATTTGGCAAAGTTCTGTAATTTTTTTGTTATAAAACGACGGTTCGATAGCAATGTGCAATACGATATGTATATAACAGAAATTGGAAATGGCGAGAGGTATTGTGCTGGCCACAACAGATTTTTTTTTCAAAATTTGCAAAATCAAGGGTAGGATCCCAGAAAAATATCAAGGGTAGTTTATCTTAATCGAGGCAGAGGATTTAATAAAAGTAGCGGCGAGGAGGATTTAGCAGCGTTTAGAGTTAGCAAAAAAGTTATAAGAAACCTGGATCTGCAAATCAGGAGGGAAGAAAATATAGAAATTGCAGACATGGAAGAACAATTTAAAGCACTACAGCTAACTTTAAATGAGAAGCTCAACGAATTAATATCCTTCACTAATGAAATAAAAACATTTCGGGAAATTAAAGGAAAAGAGGAGAAATGAGACAAAGAAAAACTAGCTATACTAAACAGAGTGGATAATTTTGAAAGACAAATTGAAACTCAAGAGAGACAAAAAAGAAAAAAATAATATTGCAATAAGAGGATATTTAAAAGAAGATAGATAAGCAATTCAAAACTCCTGAAAACAAATATGGATATTGAACCAGCTAAAGCACGCTAAATAAAAAAGCACAAAAGCACATGAAAAAGTTATTCTAGTAGAATTAGAAAATTGGAAATGAAAAACAGGAAATCATGAGAGAGAAAGGGGTACTGGACAAGATGAAAGAGGAAAAGGAGTAGTAAAGTCAAAAACCTTTTAAAAGTTAATGAAGGACAGTCCCCCTTAGAAACAATCTCGGCAATGACAATGGACAAGAGCAGGAAAAGTAACACATTCAATAACATCAGGATTGGAACGGATTGGAACATGAAATGTGCGAAGCATAGCAGGAAAGGATTATGAATAAGTAGAAGAAGTGAGTAAAATGTACTTAGCCATAATGGGAATAACGGAAACGAAAAATAAAGGAAAAGGCTCCAAACAAGTAACTGACGAATACTGGATATACTGGTCGGGGGCGAAGAGAGAGCAGAAGCAGGCGTAGGAATATTAAGTAAAAATCAGCATCCGAAACAAATAGATAATGAAAAATACATAAATGAAAGAACTATGACAGTCGACTGGAAAATGACAAATAGTCAAGAATATACATTGCTAATCACATATGGCCCAAATGACAATGAAGAGAAAGTTATAAAAGATACATATATCGAACAACTTTACAAATATCAATAAGGACATAATCATTATGAAAGACCTAAATCGAAGGGTAGGCAGAAATAACACAGACAGAGAAAGAATAATGGGTAATAAAGGAGAAATTATACTGAATAACAATGGACAAAAATAATCAACCTGTGCTGTGAAAACGACTTAATAATAACAAATACTTTCTTCGCACATAAATATGTCTACAAATATACAAAAGAAGAACCACCTAGAAAGAAAAAAGCTATTCTACATTACTTCCTGATAAACAAAAATAAATAATACCTGCTTGGACGCCATTTGTGACGTCACTACCGCAGCCTGCGGCTCTAGCGCGGGCGACGGCATGGCTCCTTATGTCCGGGATCGATCGGTTAACTCGGACGCTACGGCAAGGCGGTATAGCGAACTAGCCTCGGATAGCTTACTAGAGGTGGGGTGTGCAGGGTTGGTTGACAACAACAAAAAATTAATGGGGAAGTTTAAATAAACGTATTGTAATATACAAATTTTTGTGACCTACTTCAGGTTAGCCACGAGAAGTTTTGGCGCAAGTTGTCTCGGACGCCAATCTCGGATAATCACAGTTGGGTTATGTCCAGGGTTCTTTTATATTAATCACAGGGATGGATGTAGATGTGGTCTTTTATTTCACAAACAGTTATCACAGTATATTGTTTGCTCAAAATACATATATCGTGATTTCTGACTGGTGCCTGGCGTCGCGGTACGGATTGGAGTCGGTAACTCGTAATACGTTCCTAAGTCGACTCCTGAAGATTAGATTTCGAATTTCGAAACGACGCCCGGCGTCACGACGTGAATCAGCGTTATTAACTTGTAACACGCTGCTAAGTCGACTTCCGAAGAGTGGATTTTGATTTTTACAAAAACTCAAAAACGATGTTTAGCGTCGTGACGCTGATTAGCTTCGGAAACTTGTTATGCGCTCCTAACACTTACTGTCACAGTATATTGTTAGCTAAAATAAACAGATATTGTGAATTTTGACTGGTGCGGGCTGTACGGTTTGTTCAATATTCGTGCTTTCGTCACAATATAGTTTCTTTCGGTCAACTTAACCTACTCTGGGTCAAACTTAAAAACGACGCCCGGCGTCGCAATGCGGATTGGCGTCGGTAACTCGTAATACGTTCCCAAGTCGAGTTCTGAAGAGTGGATTTCGAATTTTGCTAAAACTGATAAACGACGCTCGGCACGTCGACGCTGGTCGGTGTTGATAACTTGTAACACGCTCCTGAGTCGACTTCTGAAGAGTGGATTTCGGTTCTTGCAAATAATCCAAAACGACGTCTAGCGTCGCGGCGCGAATTGGCGTCGGTAACTTGCAACACGCTGCCAAGTCGATTTACGATCCACTCTGGCTCTGGGGCGGGCGACGGCATAGCTCCTTAATATGGAAAGGAACAAGAAGCTAGCCTCGGCTAGCTTAGTGGATGTAGCAGGTGCAAGGTTCGTTGACAACAACAGAAAAAGAATGCTGAAGTTTAAATAAATGTATTATGACAATGTACAACAAAAAAAAGAAAACAAACAACTCATAAATAAATAACCCTTCTTTGTGGACTGTGACTAGAGTAAAAAAAGGTTGGTGTACGTATTGAAATTTACTTGAACTTTCTAAATTAGAAATAATATCTATTTCCTTAGCGGACAGTAAGCGGCAAGCCGTACAACGGACTCAGCCTCGTCGGATATCTCATCTGTAATCTTCTCGGCTGTCTGAATGCGTAGAGCCAGTTGACAGAACTCTTCTCGCACCAGGAGACGTTCAAGAGGACCTACTGCGAGAATCCTCAACTGCACGACTCTCTCCCGAGCATCCCGCTTACCAGCGGAGCTCACTCCCCCATTCAACATTGGCTGTGACGGCCTATAAACTCTTCATAACGGTATTTTTCATTAAAACAGCGGCGGGGGTACTTTAATTTAGTGTACAGGTGTCGTTATTGTTTCAAGTGATGAACTTTAGGTTAGCCACGAGAAGTTTGGCGCAAGTTGCTTCGGGCACCAATCTTGGATAATTTCAGTCGGGTTATGTCCGGGTTCTTTTAAATGAAACACAAGGATGGATGAAGATGTGGTCTTTTATTTCATAAACAGTTGTTGTCACAGTATATCGTTTACTAAAATATACAGATATCGTGAATTCTGACTGGTACTGGCTTAACGGTTTGTTCACTCTTCGTGCTTCCGTAACAGAATGGTTTCTCGCACTCAACTTTAACCTAATCTGGGTTAAAGTCAAAAACGACGGACGGCCTCGCGGTGCTGATTGGCGTCGGTAACTCATAATACGTTCCCAAGTCGATTTCCGAAGAGTGGATTTCGATTTTTGCAAAAACTCCAAAACAACGCCAGGCGTCGCATCGCGCATCGGCGTCGGCAACTTGTAACACGCTGCCAAGTAGACTTCCGAAGAGTGGATTTTGATTTTTGCAAAAACTCAAAAACGATGTCGCGTCGGTAACTTGTAACAAACTCCCGAGTCGACTTCCCAAGAGTGGATTTCGGTTTTCGCAAAAACTTGAAAACGGCGCCCGGCGTCACGACGTTGATTAGCGTCGGTAACTCGTTATGCGGCCCGAAGTTGATTACCGAAATCAGTACTTTGGTATCTTCAACGGTTTTCGAATAGTAGACGAAAAACAGAATGATGACGTTACGTGTATTAAATAAAACTAAATATTTGTTACGATTTTTTTATTATAAAAAGGATAAGGATTGACATAAAATACAATTGACGTAAATCACAAATTAAACAAAGGTATAATGCTTGTCGACTTGATTAAATACTAACGCTAAATTCAGTTGAAGTTATCGTATTAGCTATCTACCCAAATATGGTTTACAAAGGTAGTTTTACAATCTTTGTACAGTGTTCCCTGCAAATCCCTACAAATACCTTGCTACACAGAAATTTCTGTAGTAATACCTCGACAATTACACTTAATTTTATCTCAAACGATAAACTTTGCAGTTAAATGTAAAACTGTAACATATTTATGAAATATTGTCCTCTGACTACGTGAAACCCTGCAAAATTATAAGAAATACATTGTCCGAAGCCCAGATTCGTCATATCCCCCTCTTACCCGAAAGAAAAAGGAAGTAATAATCCGTAATCCCTAACCACATCTACCCTTTTTGAAAACTAAACTACCCTACTTACTAACTTAAATTATGAAAACTGGCACACAAAGGGGGGGGGGGGTATACCTCGTTCGGAAGGGGTAGGCGCCTTAATCAGGCTTTATGGCCTCAAACTGTTACCCCCCTTCCATTAGGGAGTTGATGGCGGTACCGTCTTGTTCGAGGAGCCCGGGCTGGCCTCAATAGCTGGAGCAGGTCCGGCAGCGTCGGATACTGCGGCTCCGTTTCCAGCAGCCGCGACATTTCCAGATCCCAACCCTTCCATGGAGCCCTCAACGGAAGCCGGAAGTACTGGCTGCTGGCGACCTAGCCATCATTGTTCCTGGGACCCTGTGACTTTTGCTGGGTAGTCGTAGAAGGACAATCGCGCTGGGGTCCGGCGACAATTTCTTCTAATTCCCGCCGAGCGTCCTCTAGCTTCTTACCCGCGTCCATGGTCACCGGTGTCAGGCTGGCTTCACCTCGACGCCTCTCTTCGGAGATTGGTCCTGCGAGGGTAATGGCGAAGTCGTGAGGTCTGTAATGTCCACACCTGGACTGGATGGTCTAACTATCCCCGGGGTACACTCCGAAGCGGTCAGTGAGGGCCTCCCTCAAAACCGCGTCTTCGGCTCCCGGTGCCCATTTGGTAGCGGGGTATCGTCGCTGGAAATTTGGTCCAGATAGGCGGACGGGGGTTCCGAACAGGGGCGTTGCTGGTCGGAGATTGACGTTCCTGAGAATCTTTATCCTCGGCCAGCGCCGCAGATCCTCACGGTGTGCTGGTGGAGCAGGTGTTGTTGCCGCCGCGGCGCACCGTACCCGGGACAAGAGATCACTCTCTCGCACTCTGGCCCTTCCTCCCACCCGAGTCGGTCAGGTGATAACATTGCTGAACTACCGTTCCCTCGGTATCTAGTCCGATTTTTCCTAACACTGCTACTAATAATAATTTTTTTTTTTAATAATAATAATAATTTATTTATTTATAGCCCAACAGTTACACACCATTAACAGGACAATATTTATAAAACACTAAAACATGTACGAGCCCTAACAACATAAGGTTCGGACGATACCAGTTTTCACAAATATTTATTGATGTTCCATTTGAGATTGACGAATTATATTTAATATTGAAATATTTAGTTTTGTTACACAATGAAAGACCATATTTTGTCAAAAATATGGATTTTATTTTAACACAAAATGCTTAGAACCTAACAAATTGAAAAATAAAGAAATTATAGTGACAACTTAATGTTCGGACGAGTACTGATTTTACAAGAGTTAGAATGACGTAGCATCACCTTTCGCCTTTATAACAGCTTGTATTCTGGCTGGCATGGATGCCAGCAGGGATCTGCAATAATCTGGTGTAAAAGAACCCCAAATATCTTGGAGTTTTGTCTTTAAATAATTTATCGTTCTTTGAGGATTATTTCTTAAGTAACGTCTCATTCGGTGCCACAAAGTTTCAATAATATTGAGATCTGGACTGCTTGAAGGCCATTCTAGAACTCTCATGTCGTGGTCTTCAAACCATTTTTTTGTTGATTTTGCCGTGTGGCATGATGCTCCTCCTGCTGAAAGATGAAGTTTCCGTCGGGATAAAACTTTTTTACATTAGGAATAAGGCTATTCGTCAGAATTTGTTGATATTTAATAGCATTAACAAGTCCGTCTATTATTTCCATCTTTCCTACGCCATTTCCAGACATACACTCCCAAATCATCACCCCCTTTGCAAATTTCACAGTCCTTTTGAGACAGTCTTTATGAAAAGCTTCCGTTTTATCCCGAATAATTCGTTTTCTACAGTCACCTACAGAGATATCGAATTTGGATTCGTCACTAAATATGACTTTGTACCAGTCGTCTACTGTCCAATGCAATTTAGACTTAGCCCAACGTAGACGGTTTTTCAGCTGTACTTTTTAAAATATGTTGTAATTTGTAATATGTATACAATTTTTATAAACTTTTTCTAACATCTGTTTACAAAGAGTACGGCTGCGGTATTTCGCTACCGATAAAGCGTCTCTGAGTTATACAGATCACTTCTCTGCCAGTTTTTGGGACGGTTTTTCCTCTGGCAAAAGGAGATTTTTTCCTGAGAAGATGCATGTTCGCCGTCCATGTTATTGCCGGGCATGCACATATTGTCTAGAAAATTGTATACATAAAAAAGGTAACATTTATGAATATTTCTTGTTACCTTGGTTACTTGTTATTATTGTTTTTAACATATTTATGTCAATGTATCCTCTGAAGAAGGCACCAGTTTATGGTGCCGAAACGTTGGATTAAAATTAATAAATACAGAACATAAACTAAAAAAAGGTAGTATTTTTCCAATTAATAATATGAGTTCTGAAAGATATTTTAATAATTTAAATTCCTATTATGTAACAAAATTGGAATTTAATAATACTAATTTAAGAACCTGTAAAACTAACTTAAAATTACCTAACAACATAATAATTATTTTCTCAAGACCCTAACGCTCTCAACAATAATCTCTTAAACGCCATACAGTATGCAGTATCTCAATCCTCAATGATTAACTTGCAAAAAGTAAAACCTAGATAAAAATAAAAACTGGTTCAGTAAGGAATGTGCTCAGTTAAAAAAGAAAATAAATTATAGTTTAAGGAAATACCATAAGGACCATTCAAATGAGAGTATAAATGAATTCATTCAAAATAAAATATGTATTAAAAAACACTAAAATATCATAAAAACGCTTATTACCAGCAAATTATCAAATCCCTGAGGAAAACTAAACACAGTCAACACTTCCGGAAAACAGTCAACGTTTTAAGAAACAAATACAAATTTGTAATTAAGTAGAACTTAAACAATAGGAATACTTTCTAAAGTGCAAACCCACGATTACAAACAATGACACTTTTATAGATTGTCTACATCCTTCCTTTGACCAACCCATATCACTAAATGAACTAGAAATTAGTATAGTGTATTCTTAATTAGATAAAACGCCAGGCGAAGACTGCATAAATTACAAGTTTTACAAAAACTTACCTGAAAATTGGAATAACTACATACTTAATATGTTTAATATTATTCTAGAATATGAAATAATACCAGCTTCTTGGTCTAAAAAACATTTAATTGCGTTACATAAAAAGGGTGACAAAAAAGATCCTTCAAGCTATAGACTAATTTCATTACTCAACTTTTCGCCCAAATAATTTTATAGAAGACTCCAATTCTGGACAGAAGAGTACAATATACTACATGAGAAGCAATCAGGCTTCCGAAGTAATCGTGGAACAATTGGCAACATATTTTGCCTTGCAGCCATATCCCATTTAAAACAGTCGGAAGAAAAATTATGCGTACGCAGTTTACATAAACCTGCAGCGAGCTTCTGACTCTGTGAACCATAACTTACTATGAAACAAGCTTTACTCGTCATGAATTAGTTCGTAAATAATTCGTATAAAACAAAATCTCCACACTAACGCTACCGTCCAAATAAAATGTCAACAACAGCTATCCGAAGAGGTACACATTACAGAAGGAGTCCTTCGGGCTGAAATTCTCAGCCCCTTGCTATTTTAAATTTTTTTGGTTTTTAATAAAAATACAGAACATGAACTAAAAAGGTAGTATTATTTCAATTATTAATATGAGTTCTGAAAGATATTTTAATGACTTAGAAAACCATATCCGTAGTGCTGGTTTCGAAGGAATAAACGTTGACGGTATAAACGACATCATACTTCTTGCATATGCAGATGCTATGGTGTTATTCGGAAAGTCAGCTATAGACACACAGAAAAAACTAAACCACTTACACACATATTGCCGCAATAACTCAAAAACCAAAATACTTTGCTTTCATAAAGGAAGAGCGCCAACACGGAGATCCTTTTCATACAACAACAATGAAATAGAAATGGTGAACAAATTCACCTACTTGGGTATTACTATTTCATCATCAGGTAAATTTAACGCCGCAATAATCAATAACAAGAAGAAAGAATACATAGCTATAATTTATTTTATTATGTAATGCACGCTATTAAATTAAGAAGCTTCTGTTTAAGCTAATAAGTACAAAACATCAATTTCATTGTTAATTATTAAGACTTGGCTTAATTTACTATGTATGTTTACATTATAAATAAAAAAGGACAAGAATGTTTACTAAACACATTCAACATTATAGAGGAAGAAGGTACACCCAAGGACTAGCAGAGGGGAATTATTACTCCAATTTATAAAAAAGGCGATAATAAAGACTGCAATAATTACAGAGGCATCACCGTGCTGAGCGGCCCGGGAAAACTATGCATGAATGGGTTCAGATCAGGAAGAGGCGTTTAAGGCCAAATATTCACACTAAGACATATAATCGAAAAAGCAAAACAGAGAAAAAAGATATCCATTTATGTTTTGTGGACTTAGGGAAGGCCTTTGATAGAGTAAACAGGGACAAGATATGGAAATGCTTAGAGACGAGAGAAATAAACGCACAGACTATAAACAAAGTAAAAGCGCTATATAACGAGAATAAAAACTACGTGAGAGTCAGAAATAATACATCACCCATATTCACAAGCAAAACAGGTCTAAAGCGAGAATGTATCCTAAGTCCACTCCTCTTCACTCTATGTATGGACTCGGTAATAAAAAGACTGAAGAGCAAACTGAAGACATACGAACTAGGTTTTAGAAAAATGGGCATGATCAATGTTAGTGAGCTATGCCATAGCATAGCTCACTAACATTGATGGAGACATAGCAATCATAACTGAAAATCAACGAGATCTACAACATAACCTAAACATGATTAATGCATAATTTAAAGAATGGAACATGACAATCAACACACACAAAACAAAGACTATGATCATAAACGGCAATAACAAAAGTCACAAAATAACCATAGGAAAACAATATACAACAAGTAGTAGCACTATTTAAATATCTGGGAACAAGAAATATCAGAGAGAGTAAATAAAGGACGGAGACTATTTAACGCCCTAAATAGTAAATTCCTCACGAATATAGAAGTACCAGCGACAAAAAAAGTATAGGTGTTTAAAAAAAGTTATAATGTTATGGAAGTGAATCTTGGATTATGACAAAAAGACTACAGAGTAAAGTACAAAGCATCAAAATGAGACTTTTAAGAAAAATCGACGGAAAAACCAAACTCGATAGGATAAGAACCGCGATGTATAGACAAAAATTCAGTACAAAACCGGTAAAAGAATGGACGAAAGGTGAACTGCAAAATGCTTGTATGAAGCGAAACCTAGAGGAAAAAGAAGAAGAGGCAGAACCAACCAAACGAGGTGTCATGTGGAAAGAAACCAGAACACTCATGGAAGATCGGAAAGCATGAAGGGGAACATGGAAACGAAACTCCGAGAACTACAAACAACTAATAACAACTCACAGCCTACAGCGATAGGTAGAAAGGCATAGGATTAAGTATTATTATTATTATTATTATTAATAAAAATAATTAATACTAATAAAAATTATAATAATAATAATAACAAATACAAGACTATTAATAACACTAATAATAATAATAATAATAATAATAATAATACTAATAATATTAATATTAATAATAATAAAAATACAATAATAATAAATAATAATTAATAATAGCAATAATAATTAATAATAATAATTATTATTAATAATAATGACAATAATAATAACAATACTATTAATAACAATAATAATATTAATAATTGTAATAATAAGAATAATTAATAATAATATTAATAATTAGCAATAACTAGCCACTCAAGTATAATTTTATATTAATGATCAAAACTAGCTGTGTTTTTGTCAGTTTTTTACTGATTTACAGATCTGTAAGGCTTACAAATTGGTACAGAATTGCCCTATAAGTTAAAAAATCAATATTCCTAACTGCATTAATGTGAAGTTCTTACACTAATATCCATATTGCCAATATTTATAAAGTAAAATTTATGGCTCGTACCACTATCACGGTTCTAACACCGGTGTTAGCTAGAACCGTGTTAACGATTTGACACATACTACAGGGTTATAAAGAAAATCAGTCATGCCACTATCCTGATTAAACCGAAAATGTACTGAGAGGCATATTTAATACATTTGGCTTCATTATTTTAAATTGTTTAATATGATTTGTCTCTTGACTTGTTTGAAAGATAAATTATTTAGAATATTGAATACAAATGTATTGAATATGCCTGTCAGTACATTTCCGGTTTAATCAGTATAGTGGCATCACTGATTTTTGTTTATAACCCTGAAGTATGCATAAAGTTGGCAGAACCATGTCGAGTTTGGTATCAAATGATATGTATCGTCAAAGCTGCTATGCAGAAGTATCAAAAATTTGACAGCTCGATCAGTTTTTGTTTTGTTAGCACTTTGGGTTTAAATTTCACCTAGATAGATTGGACATACGTAAAACTATTATAATACACTATCGGCGAAGCCCCAGAGTAATAATAAACATAGTAATAATAATAATAATAACAATAATCATTAATAATAATAAATATGATATTAATAATTAATAATAATAATAATTAATAATAATATTAATTTTAATAATAATGTTAATTTCAGAACGGACATTCAAAATTTTAGTAGTATTTATAACAGAATTTGTAAATTAGATAAATAAAATCAAAGCCCATTTAGCTACTATTTTTCATATATATTTTAAAAAACATTTCCCTTTCCTATATGACCTTGTTTTTCCGTTTCCTGTTATAATTTTTTGTATTATAGTTACCCTTTATGTATTTGATTATTGTATTTAAATATTTATTGTAGTGTCCTGATGAAGAAAAATAGTTTCCAAAACGTAGACAAAGAAAATAAAACATTTCCATTATATGACTGAAGTTCCTTTTTATTTTAATATATATATATATATATATATATATATATATATATATATATATATATATATATATATATATATATACAGGGTGTCTCTTAAATAGGGGGACATGGCTTAACCACAGATTCCTGAGGCTAAAATAAGACGATTTAACCAAACTTGCTTCTACCGGAAAGTGTACCATTTAGCCAGAAATCTGCTTCAAAGTTCTTCGAATAAAAATTAATTTTGCTTATAATATTCGGACGCTTTATTCGATTTGGATGAAATTTGGTATGACAGTTTATATGGTTATAAGTCATCTTTTAAGGTGATACTTGTTATTATTAGTGAACCACTAGTGTATGAAACTTAGGTCTCCCAACATTAATTAGACCGTAACTTTTTAATGGCAATGCCGAAACGTGAAATTATTTTTCTTCAGAAAGATACATTCAATAGTAAACTTTTCTCTCTCTGTGTAATTTGTGATATCTGTTACGGTTTACACAGAAAAAAATAAAATCTTAGTGTCTGCACTGCTAAATTTTTAAAATAAATTTAATCTAGCAGTCTATCCAAATGTCAAACAAGTAATTTTTAATGACAGTAACGAGTTGTCAATCTTTACAACTTGTTTAGGAGTAAGCTAAGATATGTAATCGTCTTATTTATAATAATGGTAGTAAAATACTATTAGGCCGAACACACGGATGTTACTAATTTTAGAATATTGCGAAGAAAATTTTTGACAACCCGTAAAACAATTGTTACTGTCATTAGAAATTAGGTGTTTGACATTTGGATAGATTGCTAGATTAAATTTATTTTAAAAATTTAGCAGTGTAGACACTCAGATTTTATTTTTTTCTGTGTGAACCGTAACAGATATCACAAATTACACAGAGAGACAAAAGTTTACTATTGAATGTATCTTTCTGAAGAAAAATAATTTCACGTTTCGGCATTGCCATTAAAAAGTTACGGTCTAATTAATGTTGGGAGACCTAAGTTTCATACACTAGTGGTTCACTAATAATAACAAGTATCACCTTAAAAGAGGACCTATAACCATATAAACTGTCATATCAAATTTCATCCAAATCGAATAAAGCGTCCGATTATTATAAGCAAAATAATTTTTTTTTCGAAGAACTTTGAAGCAGATTTCTGGCTAAATGGTACACTTTCCGGTAGAAGCAAGTCTGGTTAAATCGTCTTATTTTAGCCTCAGGAATCTGTGGTTAAGCCATGTCCCCCTATTTAAGAGACACCCTGTATATATATATATATATATATATATATATATATATATATATATATATATTCATAAAGTGTATACAGTCGTTTAAAAATTAATATAAATAATATTAATAATAATGGTAATAGTAATAGTAATTATAATAATAACAATAATAATAATATGTTTGAAATGAAATATGTGGGCTTTGATATTGTCACTTTTATAGCGGCTTAATATCTGGTAAGTCATTGGTAAGCGTGACTTAATCGATTCTTGGGTCGTTATAAAAACAAATATGGCGCTGACAAAGAGTGTGAAGACCCATTATTAGGTAATGGAATAAGAACAAAAATGTAGCATAAGCAAGTCATTATATTATTTAGCATTCGAAGTACAGATTAGTACATAAATGGACAAGATTGACTTACATGTCTGCGGTAAACAGCTCCATTGTTATTGGGTTAAGACAGCGAGTCAGTCAGGTTCGAAAAATAGGGCCCAGGAATTCTGATGACAGCACAGCACAGGAACTACTTGACGCTACTTTAACGATCCAGGCTTTTATACTCATTCAGCCACGGACTTAGTTATGATTAATTTTAATTGACGCATTAATTAATACATAAAAAAAAAATAGAACGGAATACTTATTAGATTGCATATTGCACTTGTTTGCACACCGGTAGTGCGTAATCTTATGGCTGTATATGAATTTATATTTTTGTGGCTGATAATGTGCACCTATATTGCACGAAACGTCCAAGTTTATATAACGACTTTAATAAATGAACTAGGAATAACAAGGCCTACATATTTTATTTCAATCATATTTCAAGACTTTCCCAAAATTTCAATTACGAAATAATAATTATAATAATAATAATAATAATAATAATAATAATAATAATAATAATAATAATAATAATAATTGTTATAACGCTATAACATACCTTTAATAGAAATATAATAAATAATCCGGCTCCGGAACACCAAATTACAATTTATTTCAAATTAAAACGTTGTAGTATTTCAAATATAAAATTGTAATGTCATTATCTTTTTTTATATATAATATGTACATATAGTAACTATGGAAAATTAACTAAAAATTTTATAACTAATCTAAAAGGCTATGTCTCCGAAAGATCCTTCCCCGCAGTAATTCATCTTGTATTACTTAATCTTGTTTATTAAAGTCTAGGACCTATAATTTAGATGTTGCCCGTTTAAATATTCCTTGGTTTGTTTTAATGTCAACTACTCGAACTTTTACATCGTTTCCTGGATGCATACGTACTACTAATCCCTTTCTGCCATATATTTCTGGGTCCATTAGGAACTGCAGTAATTACAACATCAAGAAAGAAGAAATCAGAATACTTAAGGTTATTTTATGTAACTTGTTTCATGGATTTGTAAGGAAAGAATGTAATAGATTCAATGCCGAAAGGCAAGAATTAACAAAAATACATACATACAACATCACCAATTTTGAGATCATTACTATTTCTTTCCATTTGTTCCTATTTAATATTGACAGCAAATATTCTTTAACCCATCTTTTCTAGATAATATCGGTAAGTTTTTGAGCTGCTCTCCATTTAGACATCAAATTTTGACTTTGATTTTTTGTTTCTGTACATGGTAACGTTAAGTATGACGATCCGATCAAAAAGTGGTTACGAATAAGAGCTTCAACATCATCATAATCTAAAGATACATGTGTCAGGGGACGGCTGTTTATGATGTTTTTTATTTCTGCAAATAGTGTTTTTAGACCATATTCCTGGGGATGCTTCTCTTGTAACATTTCTTGTAGAATAAGTTTAATTAAACGAATTAATCTCTCCATACTCCTCCCATATGTGGAGCTAAAGGACGATTGAAGAACCATTTGGTTTATGTCAAAGACAATTTTCTAATTATTTCATTTTGATTCAGTTCGCACAGGGCTTCCTTCAATTTCTTGTTTGCTCCTTTGTAGTTTTTCTCATTATCTGAATAAAGTTCAGCAGGAAATCCCCGTTTACAGCCAGATTGACGAAGAACATGAATAAAACCATTTGTTTACAAATCATGTGCAATTTCTATGTGAATTGTTCTAATTGTCATGCAGGTAAACATAACTCCATAACGTTTTTCTTTGCTTCTCTTGACCGCTACTTCAACTGGGCCAAAATAATCTACACCTGTTTTTATAAATTGACGTATATTTGATTCTATTCGACAGTTAGGTAATTGTTCCATATCAGGTATTTTTTCTGAAGTATTTCGAATATTACACACTTGGCAATATTTCCATTCCTTATTAGCAGCTTCTCTGAGGTTAATGATCCACTATTTTTGTCGAAGTTCAATGGTTACTGTTTCTTTACCATGATGTTGAACTTTTTCGTGGTACATTCTAATTAATAATCTAGTTAGCCAGTGATGAGGATCTAGATTAACAAGATTCCTTGTAATTTCATGTAAAATACTTTTGTAATTAGGTCTTCCATCTATTCTTAATAGTCCCGACTTGTTTAACTTGCATCTAAGTGGATAAAGTCGACTGAATTTGGGAAACTCTTTCTTACTTGTAAGTAACTGAATCTCATTCCGGAAGATGTCTTGTTGAATT
This sequence comes from Ophonus ardosiacus, assembly GCA_943142095.1. NCBI lineage: Eukaryota > Metazoa > Arthropoda > Insecta > Coleoptera > Carabidae > Ophonus > Ophonus ardosiacus. The sequence continues at coordinate 24,694,475 of OW964834.1, read as the reverse complement.
TTTCTTAATAATAAATTTTCGGCTGTGGATTCATTTTATCTGGCTCAAACCTAAGCGAAAGTATCTATACATTTAATTAGAGCTAATGCTAATTTTATTATATTGTTTAAACAAGATAAAACAAATTTACAACATATATATATATATATATATATGATGATCATGTAAATACAGATATGTCATTTAACAAATTTCAAAATTTTTGTATAAATTGTTGGAAAGATAAATATGGGTTCGCAGTTATAGATAAAGATAGTGATAAAGAAGGTCGCTATCGAAAGGGATTGGATACATTTCTTACACTTGATTCTGTTTAAAACGAATTAATATAAAATGAGTAATAGAAATACTATTCAAGAAATAATAAAAGTAAGTAAAGTATTAAAAGAAAAATTTAATGCATTGAAACATAATAAAATGGATTCTGAAGCATTATTACAAGAAACTTTTAAACCTATAACAAATCCACTTAAAGAATTGGTAAAAAATTCAAACAAAAATGAAATAAAAACATGCAACAAAAAAATGAGGTGGAAAAGGAAAACAAATCTCCAATAATAAAGAGAAAAACAAATGTATAAAAAGTTTGAAATTATGATTTAGATACCCCGGGAAGTTCTAATATTAAAATAGAAAATTATGAAAATATTTATGAGACAAATCCAGATATTTCTCCAATTTCACAAGCAAAAGAAGCTTTGAATACTCCTCAAGGAAAAGAGGAAATGGAAAATTTCAAATTAAAATCAGGAGATTTGGGGCAAGAATATTTAATAAAATTTTTAAATAAAGATAAAGATATTGATAAAGAATATGGTATAAAATTAGCTAAAAATGGTGCTTTTAAATTAGGTAAAAAGAATGTGGAAATAGACAAAAATGATGTATTAATAAATGGAAAAGAATATGAAGGCACAAAAGGTCTTTATGAATTAATCTTTAAAAAAAATCCTGTAGTTTATACTGATGTAGATAAAAACGAATAAACAAGCGCTCATATAAATTCAACCAATAATTAATTAAAAATTTCAAGTTCACCTAAATATTTTAATATATTAAAACCACATTTTGTTAATGACAAAAGGCGATTATCATTAAGAAAAAGAAAAAAAAAAACGGTAAAATATTCTCCTACAGGTTCGGGTTTATTACCAACAAATTTAAACTTTTCAAATTATAAACGTGAATATATATACTGGGATGATCCAAATGAACTAGTCAGTAGATTGCGATTATTGTTGGCATCTAAACAAAATGGGCATACAGGTCATGATAATGAAATAACTTCAATTATCGAAGAATTAGAAGAAGCAAATATAATATATTAATATTCATATTTAATATGAGTGTTGACAAATTTGGACGCCATTCTTTAAAAAAGAAAAAAAAAAGTGAAAAAAACGAAATTATTCAATTGGATGAAAATGGTAGAATTGACTTTGATGGAAAACGAATTGTATACAGGGTGTTTCTATACCTTTGCACGAAACTTTAAAGACATATTATTTGATATACTGATTATGGAACAAAAAGATTTTTTTCGAAATTCGCAAAAGTAAGGGTAGTTCATTCCTAGCGAGGATTTTTAATGCCGCTGATTTAATAATATATTTAATTATTTGTAATTTTGGTACTAATTAAATAGAAGTATAAACACTGCCTACAAATAATCACTTATTAATTATTATGTCTAATACCTTATTGCGTAATGATTTTTAAATAAATATTTTTTTTTTATTTGAGTACCTAGTTTGATTTCGTATAAGGTATTGAAAAGGTAAGGTGTTGTTGGAGAAATTTGAGAAAAGTGTATAGCAACAGTGAATTGGTGGATTTTATTAGTGTATGAAGAAGCGGCACAACAAAATTCATTGCATCAGGCGTGTGTGTGAGTTTGATACAATATGCTGCATTTTGTATGGCTTCAGGAGGAAATAATTTTGAACAATTTTTGTAACATGATTTGTTGCAGTTTATTCTGATGTGAAATTAACCCATTAATGGCCAATCACCAAAGTAATTAAAATTTTAGTGAAATTTTTATATGTATGCTTTATTTATGATAAAATTAAAAGAAAAATACAGAATAATATTAAAAATAATAACAATGTGTAGTTAAAAAATATTGGTTCGTTAATGATACTTTGGCAGAATATATGAACTAACTAAGAATTTGGGGTGTACAACTTGAGTTCACAAAAATGATTTAAAAAAAGCAGAATGATGCACTTTTGTTTTGAAATACGCTAAAGCAAGCAGGACGTAAGTGAAATTTACATTTATCACACAAACATAATGTGCGTTTTGCAAGTCCTGCAACGGCACCTTTTGACTTTTTCCTTTCTAATAACAATATGATCAAATTTTATTGCACTTGGTAAGCTTTCTCGTGAAGGACGACCCCAAGATGTAGATGTTGCTGCGGGTTGCTCTGATTCCTGTTCTGTCTGCCATGGGAATGTAGATTTGGTCTGGCTCTTTATTACGGACAAAACCAAAAATGACCGAAAATCTAAGTATTTACTATGTGCAATCTACTAAAATAATTAAAGTGGCCATTACCACTTTTTACTCTAATTCTGTAGTTCGATACAACATTTTCCAGAGGATCAACCCTACCCATATGCATATTATAATCATTTATAAAATTTGGTTGCGGCCCTTGTTCTTCCTTTTTCAACTTCCTGTTATATCGTTTTGTTTTGAGTATTGGTTCAATCGTTCCATTATTTGTAGCAACGGTTACTACTGAGCTATTATTCCACCACAAGACTATCTTCTAAATTTTCCTCATCAGTAAGGGGGTCCACAGCTGGAGGAATGTACACTGCATCTATTTTATTGATATCTTCAAGATCGGAATTTCTTCCAAAATTGCTTCTAACTCTTGTACAGTTAGTGGTTTTTTGAGCTCCTACTTTCTACTACAAGACATGGTTGAAATATAAATAAATAATTATAAAAACTTACTATACCTATATGTGTAAAATAAATATTATATTACGAATATGAGATCAAAGATTTATAATAGAAAAAAAAATACAACTTACCGGCTAGTCGCAAGTATTTTTATAATAAAATATAATAAAATATTTGTTCACTTGATACTTTACTGCCACACATAGTGTTGTAGATTCAATAGTTTTACTAAAAATGTAATCCATCAGGCACAAACGTGGTGCGCATACATTATTGTTGTCTGCACTGCATTTGGCCAAAGTATCATAAACGAACCATTAATTTTGAGTGGTCGAAAAATCGTTGTATAAAAACTTTTGTTACGTTTGTTCGCATTTTCCGTTCATTTGATCTCTATAGAAGATAGTATACAGGGTGTCTCTTAAATAGGGGGACATGGCTTAACCACAGATTCCTGAGGCTAAAATAAGACGATTTAACCAAACTTGCTTCTACCGGAAAGTGTACCGTTTAGCCAGAAATCTGCTTCAAAGTTCTTCGAAAAAAAAATTATTTTGCTTATAATAATCGGACGCTTTATTCGATTTGGATGAAATTTGGTATGACAATTTATATGGTTATAGGTCATCTTTTAAGGTGATACTTGTTATTTTTAGTAAATCACTAGTGTATGAAACTTAGGTGTCCCAACATTAATTAGACCGTAACTTTTTAATGGCAATGCCGAAAACGTGAAATTATTTTTCTTCAGAAAGATACATTCAATAGTAAACTTTTCTCTCTCTGTGTAATTTGTGATATCTGTTACGGTTCACACAGAAAAAATAAAATCTGAGTGTCTGCACAGCTAAATTTTTAAAATAAATTTAATCTAGCAGTCTATCCAAATGTCAAACAAGTAATTTTTAATGACAGTAACGAGTTGTCAATCTTTACAACTTGTTTAGGAGTAAGCTAAGATATGTAATCGTCTTATTTATAATAATGGTAGTAAAATACTATTAGGCCGAACACACGGATGTTACTAATTTTAGAATATTGCGAAGAAAATTTTTGACAACCCGTAAAACAATTGTTACTGTCATTAAAAATTACTTGTATGACATTTGGATAGACTGCTAGATTAAATTTATTTTAAAAATTTAGCAGTGCAGACACTAAGATTTTATTTTTTTCTGTGTGAACCGTAACAGATATCACAAATTACACAGAGAGACAAAAGTTTACTATTGAATGTATCTTTCTGAGGAAAAATAATTTCACGTTTTCGGCATTGCCATTAAAAAGTTACGGTCTAATTAATGTTGGGAGACCTAAGTTTCATACACTAGTGGTTCACTAATAATAACAAGTATCACCTTAAAAGATGACCTATAACCATATAAACTGTCATACCAAATTTCATCCAAATCGAATAAAGCGTCCGATTATTATAAGCAAAATTAATTTTTTTTCGAAGAACTTTGAAGCAGATTTCTGGCTAAACGGTACACTTTCCGGTAGAAGCAAGTTTGGTTAAATCGTCTTATTTTAGCCTCAGGAATCTGTGGTTAAGCCATGTCCCCCTATTTAAGAGACACCCTGTATATAAAATCAAACTTTCATAATTTATTTTATTACAAGTTATTATTCTTTATACAAAGCACTGCACAACCTGCTGAAATGACTATTATTTAAAAATAAATAAAACTATTATTATTTACATAAAATAAGTTCAAGCACATGTATGAGTAATTTGGGAGTTTTCTAAATGGTAATTGATAAGGTAATACGTATTTCGATTTATAGAAAAATTTAAAAAAATATATTTAATTAATGGTTCGTTTATGATACTTTGGCCATTAATGGGTTAAAAAAATTATATCCTCAATTTTATTTTTTCCTTGACCTACCAAAACAATCAAAACATTCACTTGTTCCTGAAAATTATGTAATACCTTTAATTTGATTAGTTTGGTTCATTACTAACATAATTATAAATATTTAAATGTACTATCAAACCAGTGGGACTAAAAATGTTCGCAACGAATACGCTGCCCTTATTTTGGCGAATTAAAAAAAAAATTGTTCTATAATCAGTATATCAAATTATACATGTCATTGAAGTTTCATGCAGAGGTATAGAAACACCCTGTATATTGGTATTCCTTCAAATTCTACTCATATTGTTACTAAAGAATAATAGAGATAGAAAACTATATAATTTTAGCTTTATTCTTAAAAAAAAAAAAATGATTACATCTTCGATTCAAAATTATAAAATATTGGAAATGTTAAAACGCCAATTGCTCCCAGTAATGCAGCTAACTAGTTTTATGTTGATAATAAACTAAATAATTTAGAAACAAAAATAAATAAATTATTAGAAGAGAAAATTAATGCATTTGAGAAAAAGGTTAAAACAGAAGAAGAATTATTAACAGCTATAAAAACTTTAGAAAAAGAGGTATTTAAGAGAAAATAAAATTATAATATCTAAGCGACAAGTTGTAGGAGAACTACATAAACCAGCTCCAAAAAAACTATCCAAGTAAAGTAATAACAAAAGGAATCTGGTGATGTAATTACAAAATCATTAGAAAATATTCTTAAAGAAAAAATAATTCCTAAAAATTTGCAAACTGATAATGGGAAAGAATTTTACAATAGTAATTTTAAAAATTTAATGTTAAAATATAAAATAAATCACTATTCAAGTTTTAGCAATTTAAAAGCAAGTGTTGTGGGAAGATTTAATAGAACGTTAAAAAATAAAATGTGGCATGAATTTAGTTTACGTGGTTCATATAAGTGGATTGATATTTTACCAAAGTTAATTAAAAAATAGAATAATACAAAACATAGGACTATTAAAATGCGACTTATAGAGGTAATTAATAAAAATGAAAAATTTCTATTAAATACCACTTATAATAATTTAAAAATATGTGGTCGTGCAAAATTTAAAATTGGTGATTTCGTTAGAATTTCAAAAATGAAAACTGTTTTTGAAAAAGGATATACTCCTAATTGGTCAACTGAAATATTTAAAATTTCAAAAGCACAAATTACAAATCCTGTAACTTATAAATTATAAATTAAAAGATTTTTAGAGCAACCTGTTGCAGGAGGATTTTATGAACATGAATTACAAAAAAACAAAGTATTCAGATATATATTTAGGTGAAAAACTTTTAAAAAAAGAAAGGATCGCAAGTATTTGTTAAATGGTTAGGATTTGATAATTCACATAACGCATGGATAAATAAAAAAAATGTTATTTAATATTTTTTATTGTTTTTATTTATTATATCATATTTATATAAAAAATGTAAAATAATTAGTTAAAATTAATAAATTGATTTATTTAATTTTATATTTTAATATAAAAGCTTTATTGCTAATTTATGGCTGTGAAACGTGGACATTAAGCGACAGTAATAGAAGTAAACGTCAAGCGTGTGAGATGCGTTATCTTCGAGCGGTAATCGGTGTGACTAAAAGAGACCGAATACGTAACGAAACTGTGCGCGATAGGTGTAATGTTAAACCGGTGCTAGACAAAATAGAAGAGAGACAGTTAGAGTGGTTTGGTCACATGGTACGGATGGATGAGCAAAGAATGATGAAAAAGTTATGGAAATTAGGTTTTGACAAAAAGCACCATAGGGGGAGACCAAAGAAAACCTGGAACAATGAAATGGCAAAAATATTATATAAAAGGAATATAAACTGGAAGGAAGCAGAAAGAAAGGCAGACAGGAAGGCATGGAGAAAATGTTTGCCAACACCTCTACACCGTTAAAATTGTCGAATAATATTCACAATTCACCACACCTAGATCCGGGTTAAATTTCAAAAAATATTAAAAACATTCCTTTGTTTATTTACTATTAAATAACATGAAACGACTGAACGCACACTTTTTAGGAACAACTATTTCTATGTTTTAGTGGATTTTATTGACAGTTAATTTTCACAAAATGGTGTTGTACACGTGTTTACGTCGACAACTTGTGCACAATTTTAAAAGTTTAACATTATTTTAACAAAATTGTTTGCTTTATTAGTTTGTAATTTATCAATTTTACTGTGATAACTACTTTGGCCAAAAATTTTAATATGTAATTCAGTTATTTCGACGCATTATTTTACTAAACCATGCGCGTGTGCATGTTTCAAAATTACATGTCTGTAAATGCTGTTATTCTACAAAAAATCTCAACTAATGTGAGTACTAAATAACCAAATTTAATTCTTAAACAAATTGTACGTATTTCATTATTGTATTACAGTGTCCTGAAGATGGTTAAAAATATAACCGAAAGCTTGACAAATTAAAAAGAGTGTATTACACTGAAGCCTACAAATTGACTGTCAAACCCACTATCCAGTTTCCTCCTATATATATATATATATACCGTGAGTATTTTTTAACGTGAAACATTGGGTTTGTATATCCATGGTTACGACTTGATATTTGATTGACAGCAATGTATTTGCCCGTTCCATTTAAAATGAAACATAGGGAACGAATCTGACAGAAGAATTATATTTAAATATTGTAAGAAATTTAGCGGAGTCAGAAAACCACTCGAGAATACTAAACATATTTCGGGCACAAGGTGCACACAGTATTTTTTCTACATCCAAATTTAATTTTTAGAAAATAAGTATAATTATTTAAACAAAATTAACCTCTAATGACATCTTGTCAATATGACAGATAACCGTTGAATTTTCCTATAAGTTATAATTTGACATTTGATTGACAGCAATATATTTGTCTGTCTCATTTAAAATGACACATGGGAAATGAATTTGACAGAAGTATTATATTTAAATATTGTAAGAAATTTAACCGAGTCAGAAATCCACTCGGGCACAAGGTGCACACTATATTTTTTCTACAACTAATTTTAATTTAGAATGCGTATAATTATTTAAACAAAATTAACCTCTTTGACGTCTTATCAAATGTCAAATTCGTTCCCTATGTTTCATTTTAAATGGAACGGACAAATACATTGCTGTCAATCAAATGTCAAGTCGTAACTATGGATATGACAAACCCAATGTTTCACGTTAAAAAATACTCACAGTATATATATATATATATATATATATATATATATATATATATATATATATATATATTCAGTCTTAAAAAGAATTTCATGATTTCACATCAAAAAACTAATTCATAAAATTTACTATATACCTACGGTGGTGGATTATTTAATAACGCAATTAAATCTTTACTTATAGAATTACATATACCTGGTTATCAATACCGTGGTTCTGGTACAAAATTAACAAAAAGATTAAGAAATGGAAATATTGGTATTAATAAATTAGATGTTGCATGCCGTGAACTCTTAATTTTGTGAAAAAGTTGCAGCTTGGGCAGTAACAAACGCTATGAAAACAAAGAGAAAACTTGGAATCGGTTTAAACAAAAAAAAAGAAAAATGTGGAAAAACAGCGCATAATAAAAACCACAAAACATGGTGGATTTTTACCAGCGCTACTCATTTCTTTAATTGCAAAAGCTTTAGCAGCTGGCGCTGTTCTGTTGCTTCTTATGGTGTCAGAAAAGCGCTAGGTAAAGGTTTATATTTAAAACTATATAAACGTGGTGGTGGCATTCAAAAAAGCCGCAAAAACAAAAAATGTCTGCCGAAAAAAGCCTTAAGTAATGAAGATTTAAAATTATATGCTCATAATAATGGGGTCCTGAGTGTCTGGTCGCGAACCTGAAGAACCGAGTTCGATCCCGACCGACGCCAAATATCTCTAATTTTAAATGGCACAAAAGTGGTGCACTCTCCACTCCAGCAATGAGTGCCCGTGAGGTGACGCCTGGTAAGCGCCCGCACTGTACAAATTTGTCATCAACATTACCGATATCTGCGATACAGCAAATTGTGGCACACTCAGATATGGGTAATATACCGTGATGATATATTTATTTATTTATAATAATAATATTATTTTTTTTCGTAGTGTTTACATGCGTGATTAATTGCCTAATAAACGGTTAAAAACTGAAAGTGCAATAGTAAATTTCGATTCTCAACACGGACCTGGAACACATTGGGTTGCATACATAAAGAAAAAGAAAAATGTGGAGTATTTTGATAGTTTTGGAAATTTACCACCACCAAAGGAAATTATACATTATTTAGGACCAAATTGTAAAATTAAATATAATTATAAACGTTATCAAAATTTTAATTCTTATAATTATTGTGGTCATTTGTATTTAAAATTTTTAATAAATAGTCAAAAAAAAATAATAAATATTTTAATTTAATTATGGATTCAATGACAGTAACACATATAATAGTAATAATAGGTAATAGTTCTATAATAAGTGCAGATTTTATTTTCAATTTATTTAAATAATGGTGGATATGTAATGGGCTTAATTAGTTTTGAAACATATAACTCAATACCTACTTACTACTTAATCCTGCACCTTTCTACCCTCACGGGTGTAAGGCGTTCCCCCGGCTTGCGGGGGAGGGGGTTGAGTTCTGGTTCGTTGGTCTTCTCCATATTTCTTTCCACTCTGCTCTATCTTGTGTTGCTGTCTTCGTTTCTTCCCAAGTTAAACCTCTTCTTTGCGCTGCCTCCTTTACTTCTTCCAGCCACGTTCTTCTTGGTCGTCCTCGTGGTTTCTTTCTTCCAATTTTTGCTTCAAACACTTTTTTAACTATTCTCTCCTCTCCCATCCTTTCTACATGCCCATGCCATCTCATCTGTCCTTCTGCTATCTTATCTTCTATTGCTTTTGCTTTTAAGTTTTGTCTGTGGGTTGTGTTTTCAATTCTGTCCAGTCTTGTTTTCCCCTCTATTTTTCTCAAGAACCTCATTTCGATAGCCGTAATTTTTTCTTTTTGTCTTTGCGTTAATGTCCATGTTTCAGCTCCGTGTATGAGTATAGGTGTCACTACTTTCTTAAATATTTGTACTCTGGTCTCTTTCGGTATTTCTTTCTTTCCTAAGAAGCTGTGTTTGATGCTATTGAATATTTTGCCTCCTGTTGTTCTTCTTTCTTTTATTTCTTCATCAAATCTTCCATCTTCTGAGATCATTGACCCCAGGTATTTGGATTTTTGTAGCGCTTTGTCATATATTTCTATATTCCTTGTTAAGGTTTTTTCGTCTTCTGCTATGATGACCATGTCATCTGCATAGCATAGTTCTGCTATTTCCACTCTTCTCAATTTCCAATGTCCTATGTAGTATTTCTTTACTTCTTTCTTTGTCTCTTTTATTCCTTCGTCAAGAATTAGCGTAAACAGAAGCGGGCTCAAAATGCATCCTTGTCTTACTCCGGCTGTAGTTTCAAATATATTGGAGGTCTCTTGTTTCACTCTTACATAGCTCTTAGTCTTTAAATATAGGCTCTGAATTCCTGTTATTAACGTATTTGATATTCCCCTTTTTCTTAGCGTTTTCCATATGTCTTCTCTATTGATTCTATCAAACGCTTTCTCTAGATCAATGAAGCAAACATGTACGTTTCTCCCTTCTTTTATTGCCTTTTCCCCTATTTGTCTTAGTATGAATATCGCATCATTTACTCCTCTATTTGGTCTAAAACCAAATTGAGTTTCCTCTAACGATTCTTCCAGCTCTGTTCTTAGTCTACTCTCCAAGATTCTTGCATATATTTTGGCCACTGTGCTTATTAGGGTAATTCCTCTATAGTTCTGACACTCTCTGCTATCTCCTTTTTTAAATATTGGTGTTATGATACCTATTTGCCATTCTGTTGGTGTTATTCCTTTTAGCGCTTCATTCATTATGTCTTTAAGTTCTTGTAGTGCTGATTCGGGTAGTGCTTTCAGCATGTCTGCTGTTATTTTGTCATGTCCGGGCGCTTTTCCTCTTTTGGTTTTTCTTATTGCTTCTATTATTTCTTTCAAGCTTATTTCTTCTTCTTGTGTTGTTTCTGTTTCCTTTGTTCGTGTGCGATGACTTTCTTGTTGTTCTTCATCTTTAGTATCCTTTCCCTCTAGTAGTTCTATGAAATACTGTCTCCATCTGTCCATTATTCTGTCTTCTTCTGCTATCGTCTTTCCTTCCTTATCTTTAATGTTCGTTATTGTTGCTGTCTTCTTTTGTCTTATATTTTTAAGTGTTCCAAAAAATAATTTCTGGTTTTCATTGTATGCGTTTTTCATTTTTTCACCAAATTCTCTCCATGCTTTTTCTTTTTCTTCCTTTATTACTCTTTTTAATTTTTCCTTTGTTCTTTATATTTTTCATAGTCAATAGGTTCTTTCGTTTGTAGATATTTATTCCACTTGTTCTTTTTTTCTTTCACTGCAACTTTTACCCTTTCCGACCACCATCTAGTTTTGTTTGTGTTTCTGTTCACTATTCTAGTCGTGCCGCAGCTTTTTTCTGCTGCCTCCAGTATTGTCTTTTTGAAGTTCTCCCATTTCTTTTCTGTTTCCTTCTTTTTCTTTTGCTTTTTTCTTAAACTCTTCGTTGACGTTCTTTTGAAATTTTTCTTCCATCTCTTGTCTTCTAAGTTCATGGCATTTTATTTTCTTATTTACTATCTTTCTTTTGGTTTCGTTCTTTGTGATTAATAATAATAATAATAATAATAATAAACTTTATTGCACCATAACAGTACAAAGGGGGTAAGGTTCAGCTGAAGCTGTTTTTCAACCTCCCCAAAGAAACTATGGAATCATACATAAAAATACTATAACATACATGGTTATCAATAAGATCACAAGCAGACAATTAATTCAACAAGCAGTTAAAATTAATAAAATTGCAACAATATGCGAAATGTGTGAAAACGAGATAATTTTTTTTTTTTTTTAAGCAAAGAAAGTGTAAAACGGCATTTTTATAAAAGTGTACATATTAAAATAACCATTAAAAATAAATTAAAATAGAACATAAAAATATAAGTTAAATACAAAACAGTTACATATTAAAAGTTACTACCGTTTCAGAGTTTCATACTGACTTCACAATTGTTTATATATACATACTTAATTTTTGATAACCATAAACTTATTACAAACATAGCTTCACAAAAATAAATAAATATTAAATGAACAACATAAAATTACATAGATAAAATAATTTAAAATAAATAAAATAAAACAGGGAATTGTGCAAATGTGGATATGTGTTTGTATAATGAAATGTAGAAATAACCTTGACCTCAAAACAAATTTACGTAGTTTGTAAGTGTTTGTCTCTACAGTCGTTGACAAAATCCTCTACTAAATAATATTCTTTATGGATAAATATATTTTTTAATAGTTTAAGTGCATGTGTTTTTGAACATTGCTTCAATTCATTTGGTAACAAGTTATAAAATTTTATGCCAGTATATTCGCTTGTTTTCTCGAATGCAGAAGTTCTATGGACAGGTACGTTTAAATTATGGTTTTTTTGTCTGGTATCATATGACGAACTGCACATATTGAAGTTATTTAAATTATTAAAAGTATATTTTAAGATTTCTAATATGTAGACGCTTGGCAAGGTTAATATTTTTTGTTGTTTAAAAGTGCCTCTACATGATTGGCGGGGGGACATGTTTAACATTATTCGTATGGCACGTTTTTGAATACAAAATACTTCCTGCAATAAAGATGACGACCCCCAAATGGTAATCCCATAAGTGGCAATTGAATGGAAAAAAGCAAAATACAAATTACGAGTCACATGTGTTTCTAGGTGAGATGTTAACATTCGTAAAACATAGCAACATTTGTTTAACTTAATTGTTATTGCTTTAGATTGGGAAGCCCATTTGGTGTCCACATCCAACAAGATACCAAGACAACTTAGACTATCTGTGCGAGAGACGCTTACTTCCGATGTATTAAACTCAATACTGTTACTTGAATTTAGATAAAACTGCATGAAGTTGGATTTGTTTAAATTTAGACTAAGGTTATTAGCAGTACACCAATTTGAAATTTTCGTTATTATATCATTGATACCACTAACACGAAAATCAGGTTTTGAACAGGACATCAAAAAGTAAGCATCATCTGCATAGAGAGTACAAAATGTATTATCAATATTTATGGGCAGGTCATTAATATAAACGAGGAACAGTAGCGGTCCTAGGACAGATCCTTGAGGGACTCCACGCTGAATTAGCCCTTTTTCGGATAAGTAGACTAAGTTGCTTGATGGATCATTGATCTTAACGGATTGGTATCTCTCTGACAGGTACGATTCAAACCATAATGCTGCTCGACCACGTACGCCATAATGTTCCAGTTTTTGAATTATAATGTTATGGCAAACACAGTCAAAGGCTTTCGATAAGTCGGTGGAAACGCAGAAAACACATCTATTTTTATCTAGGTCACTGATTATTTTATTGTAGATACAGGAAACCGTACTCACTGTTGATTTATTTTCCGTAAACCCGTGTTGATGTTTAGTTAAAATATTGTTATTATTAAAATACACTATAAGTCTATTATATATTAATCTTTCAAATATTTTTGAGAATGTTGTCAATAAAGAGATGGGTCTGTAGTTTTCAATGTTTTGCGGATCACCCTTTTTATGTAGTGGTACTACTATAGAATTTTTAAATGCCCTCGGATAAACGCCACTTTCTATGGATGAATTGAATATGATAACTAACGGTTCAACAATGAGAGGTGCACATTTTTTAATCACAGAACTTGGAATCCCATCACTTCCACACGAGTATGAATTTTTTAAATTATTAATTACTTGTAGGACTTTGAAAGAAAGAGTTTGATACAGCGGCATTCTTCGGTATGTATTTTGATCCTGAAGAGTTATTAGGCTTTAAAAATTGTCTGTTGAAATCATTTGCAAGTGAAGTGGGATCAGCTGATGGTAAATGATGTGTAGTGGATTTTCCTTTGATGTCATCTATAATTTTCCAGGTAGCCTTTGATTTGTTGCTTGAGTTTAAAATATAATTAGATATACTTTTTTGTTTTGCCAGTTTTATTATTGCATTTAAAATTTTGCTATATTTCTTATAATGTAATTTATTAGCAGGTGTATTATTTTTTTTTAATGCTTTCCTTAACTTGTTCTTTGTATTACAGGAGATACGTATGCCTTTCGTTATCCATTGGACAGTGCGTTGATTAGACTTTATGATTTGAAATGGAAACGATTTTTCAAATGCGGAAGTAAACTTATTCAGAAACAATTCCGTAGAGATATTTATGTCTAATTCTTCTTTTACGTCATTCCATGTTATACATTGAAGTTTTTTATAAAACTCTGCAAATTTTTTTTGTGAGTATATACGCCTACAAATCTGAGTTTCCGCGGATTTTATTAGTTTTTCAATGTTTATATTGCAGACTATACCCTCATGATCTGATAAGGGATTACTCACTACGTGATACATACCGTGGATGTTTTGAGATGTTACTATGTTATCGATGCAAGTAGAAGATGTAGACGTGATTCTTGTAGGTTCGTTAATATTTAAGTTTAGAACAAACGACGATAGCAACGATAGAATTTTTTGTTTTTCAGCTGATGAATTCAGAAAATCTGTATTGAAATCACCACAAACAAACAAGTGTATATTGGGTTGATAAATTTCATCCAAAACCTGTTCAAATAGTTGCAAAAAATTCTGGAAATTTCCACTTGGCGATCTGTAAAACACCAGTACTAGTAAAGAAACTGTTACACATTTAAGTTTTATGAGCGAGAATTCAAAATCTTTTTCTTGGATAAGTGTATTAAAAGATGATATATCAACAAACTCCAGATTTTGTTTAATAAGAATGCAAGTGCCACTTCTTGCTTTAGTATCATTGTTACAAGGAAATGGTCGCTTCCAATCTCTGGTCCTCTTTTTACTTTTATGTCTTTTACTCTATTCCAGCTGTCTATGTTAATTAGGAAATAATCTATAATCGATTTTTCATTTCTGCTTATAACTTGTCTAGTTATTTTATGTATTTCTTTGTGCTTGAAGTGTGTATTTCCGATTTTAAACTCATTCTCTAGGCAAAACTCTATTATTCTTTCCCCGTTTGTATTCTTCACATTCTCTCCATTCCTTCCTAAGCACCACTCTATTCCATCATTCTTATTTCCTACCCTCCCGTTAAGGTCTCCCATTATTATTACTCTCTTTTCACTTCTGTCTACTATTTCTTGTAGTTCTTTAAAGAAGTTATCTTTTTCTTCTTTTCTTGCGTCCTCGTTTGGACCATAGCCCACAATTAGCGTGTATTCTTCGTTTTCGTCTCCTTCCTTAACATTTATTGATAGTAGTCTTTCGTCTTATCCTCTTATCCTCTTTAATTAAAATTGCCACCCCTGCCTTGGCGTTTTCTTTTTCCGATACTCCTACCCAGTACATCCAATATCCATTTTGTGTTTTTGTGATTCCTTTGCCTTTCCTCTTTGTTTCTGTTATACCCACGTAATCCATATTCATTTTTGCCAGTTCTTCTGTTAATTCATATTCTTTCCCTGTTAAACTTTTTACATTCCATGTTCCAAATTTTATTATTTTCCTTGGTTTATTTACTCAATTTTTTATTTTGCCCTTCCCGTACTTAATTATATATGTTTTGTTGTTCCTTATCGTATCCTTTTCCTTTGCTTGCGACGTCTTTCCTTTTTGTTGCAATTTTCCTCGTTTTTCCCTTAGTTTTTTGACGCAGTACCTCCTTCTTCTTTGACCTCTATCAGCTTCTTTTCTGTTTTGTCCCATTTCCATTCTTTTCCATTTATTGTTATTTTCTGATAGCCTATCTTCAATATGTCACCTGCCTTTTTATTCTTCTCCGCTGACATTTTTATTTCCTTTTGTATTTCGCGTTCGTTTCTTGTTAGTTCGTTGTTTATGAAAATTTTGTCCTTTAAAGTTCGTAGGTTCTTTTTATTCGCCATTACTTTTTGTTTATCTTGAAAATTTTCCATTTGTACCTTACATGTCTTCTCTCCTATCTTTAGTGCTTCCTTCACTTGTACATTAACTCCAATTTTCTTGTGTATGAAGTCTTCTACGGTGTTTTTTAGGTCATTTCTGTTGATTGAGTCTGTTCTTAGCCCTACAATCACGAAATTATGTTTGATTTTTTCTTTCTCTAATCTCTCGATTCTTTCTTTCATGTCGTTCAATTCTTTTTTGATCTCTATATTTTCTTCCTTCAGCTGTTCATTTATCTGTTTCATTCGTAGTAGTTCTTCTTGGTATTCTTTCTGATCCTGTTTTATCTCTTTTGTATCATTCTTTATTTGTAATATAATTTTCATTAAATCTCTTAGTTCTATTTTATCACTTTCTTCTTTGTTACTTTTGTCCGGTGTTCTCATAGTCTTTTTACTTCTTTTTGTTATATCTTGGCTATCTGTACTCTCTCTCTTCCTTTTACTGTCATCCGACGTGTAATCTTCTCTATCCGATGACATATTTGCACAACTTTCCTGAGTACGGGCCTGACTAAATTTTTATCTTGTTTGCACGCTCTAGCTGCTCCGCCACTACTTGCTTACGCTTGCTTACCTCTGTATTGTATGTCCTTGGCTACTGTCTCGCCACTGTATACACTTTTTACTCTAATTTAGAGCTTCTAGGCACTTCTCACTCCACTTTCTTTATTCACAACACTATCTTATTTCACCAGAGTTTATTTGTTTCCTATGGCCGCGAATTAATGCGTGATATCTTTCGTTTATCGAATTAGACTATCGCCGCACGATCGACACAACCGTATTCACTGCCTGCCTCAACTCCACCTAACTCAATACCTAACATAGATAAAACAAACAACAAATTTTATTATAAAAATAAGAACAGTAAAACAGATTTTCAAATATTTTCAATACCAGTAGGATCATATGAGATTGAAAATTTAGAGAATATTTTAAAAAAAGTATTATGTGATAACAAATTTTATACTAATGAAATAATAAAAGAAAAAAGAAAGAATTTTTTTATAAGCTGGAAAGCGAATAATAATACGTTAAAATGTGAACTTGTAAGTACTGTTACTATTGATTTTAAACAACATGACTTTTTGGATCAATATTAGGTTTTAAAAAACGGATATTGGAAAGTAGTACTGTACATGAGAGTGATTTACTTGTAAATATTATTAAAGTAAACGCAATTTTAATAGAATGTAATATTATAACAAGATCCTATAAAATTAGTTGTCTAGAACATATTTTACATGAATTTTATCCAACAGTTAAACCTGGATATAAAATGAATGAAGTGCCATCAAATGTGATTTATTTACCTGTGAACACTCAAGTAGTAAACAATATTACTATAAATATTATTGATCAAAAAGGAAAACTTATAAATTTTCGTGGTGAAAAAATAACTATTAGATTACATTTTAAAAAAGTTTCATAAAAATAGGTATTGATTATAAAAGAATGCAAACAATAGCACATGAAGTCAGTTTCCACCAACCAAGAAAGTGTTAACAAGAGACAATTTATTAATTTTTAAGCCTCTTGGTTTACGTGTACATTTTCACATAAAAAAAAAGAAAAAAATGAGTAACTTATTAAATGTTACATCTAGTATTGCATTTAATGATGCTATAACTCGAATTGAAGAAAAAATTAATAACTTATTAAATGTTACATCTAGTATTGTATTTAATGATGGTATAACTCGAATTGAAGTACATAGTCATCAACCAATAATTGTGGCATCAACATTTAATAATAGTGACGAAATTATAATACAAATTCACCAGTAAGATTTATATACATTACCAAGTCAAAGTTTTTTATACATTGAAGGAAAATTTTTAAAAGAAGATATTTCACCACCTCCTAATGATACGAAAATAACAAATAATGGAATTGCTTATTTGTTTGATGAAATTAAATATTTAATTAATAGTGTAGAAATTGATAAGGCTAAAAATGTGGGAATTACTTCTACATTAAAAGCTTATACTTCTTTAAATAATTTGAAAGTGATATACTTGAAAATTCTGGATGGGGATTACATATTAATATTTTAGACCAAGATGGTAATTTTAATGTATGCATTCCGTTAAAAATGTTACTTGGATTTTTGAGATTATTATAATACTATTAAATGTAAACAAGAATTAGTATCAATAAAAGCAAGAAATGACAATAAGGCTTATACATCAACAGAAAATTTAAAATTTAATTTAAATAAATTACATTGGAAAGTGCTACACATTAACGTTAATGATGAATATAGACTAAAATTATTAAAAATAACGGATTCAAATAAATTTTTATCATGTGCTTTTCGATCTTGGGATTTATATGAGTATCCAGTTCTTCCAGTAGCCAAGAAACAATCATGGCCAATAAAATCATCTACTCGATTAGAAAAACCTAGATTTCTAATTGTTGGTTTTCAAACAAATCGAAAAAATATACTTAATAAAGATAGTAGTTATTTTGACTATTGTAATTTAACCAATTTTAACTTATATTTAAATTCAGTTTGTTACCCTTATGATACTTTAAATCTTGATTTTAAAAATAATCAATATGCACTTTTATATGATATGTATGCAAAATTTCCAAAATCGTATTATAATTATCATGATACCTGTATTTGACCAATTTCACCGAAAACAAATTTTAAAAATATTGCTCCATTAGCTGTTATTGATTGTTCCCAACAAAATGAAACAGTTAAAAACAGTACCGTAGACATTCGATTAGAATTTGAATCTAGTGATAATTTTCCTGCAGATACTTCTGTTTATTGTCTTATTATTCACGATTGTATTATACAATATAATCCTTTAACTTGCGCAGTTAAAATATCAAAATAAATAAAATAAATATATCATCACGGCATATTACCCATTTCTGGGTGTGCCAGTATCTACAACACAAGTAGACATCGGTAATGATGACGATATATTTTACCGTGTGGGCGCTTACCAGGCGTCACCTCACGGGCACTCATAGCTGGTGTGGAGAGTGCACCACAGGGGTCACTTTTGTGCCATTTAAAATTGGAAATATTTGGCGTCAGTCGGGATCGAACCCGGTTCCCCCAGGTTCGCGACCAGACACTTAGGCACGCGGCCACGGGACCCCATATAAAAATAAAAAAAAATATCTGTTTAATTTATTATAATACATTAGTAACATTTCAAAATTATATATTTTTTAAATATAAATTAGTATTATAAAACGAAGGTACTTTAGTTTAATATTAAACTGTGAGCAGAATGGAACTTATTATCGATATATAAGAATCTCAAGCTGTTAATTATGTTATTTTTCCAAAGGAAATTGCTATTCTTACAAGAGATGGATCTAAATTAGAACATTTTATAACATTTACGTGGAAAAATTTACCACCAGCAGATGGAGTGATGGATACATATCATATGAAAAATATATTTTTAAAAAAATAACTCAAACATGTAATAAAATATATGTAAAAGGTTTAATAAAAAAAAAACTTTTTACACTTATATAATTTATGTAATTGTCAAATAATAAATTTAGAAGAATTTACAGAATTTAAGGCATTACAAATTGTTTAACTATTCGCAGATGTTTTGAACATCCTGAACCATATTTATGTACTGTAAGTAATGTGTATAAACTTAAAAATATGTTAGATTGTAGTAGTATATTTTAATTTTTGTAAATGTTTGTACTTTATAAAATAAATATTTTTTTTATACAATTATGCATTTTATTTTAATATATACCATTTAAATAAAAAAGTTTTTAATTATTATCATTACTTTTATATATTAAAAGATAACAAAAATTTATTGTTATAATGAGTGAAACTTTTAAACTAGATACAAATCGTATAATTTATGAAGAGAAAAATATTTTTTTATTAAAGTTAAAAGATAATAAAAACGGTTTACGCATTTGCTGTATTTATATAATATATACGTGTGTACTTATATATTTAATTTTGTATATATTTAGTGTTATAATACAATTTAAAACAGTTTCTGTTATAACAGTGCTAGTGACAGTACTATTTTAACCTTAAATAAATATTAAAAGTTATTAAGTTTTCATATTATAACTAAGTTTTTGAAATTAACAAAAATGATTTTCTTATTTTTATTATTAATTTTAAGTGTGAATGCAAATTTAAATATAGACAATTTTACTTTGCTTTCGTCTTATTTATATAAATATGGGTATTTAAATGTTAGCGATAATGAGTTTATATTGTTATCAGAAAATAGTAAAAGAGCAACGTGTCGTGAATATTTTGATAGTCTGGGCTAGCTCATGCTAATTACCCAAATATTCAACATGTGGAAATTCATTTGGATCGGACAGAAAATTGAAATTTTGATTTAAGTAACCATGATTCTGAGACTATTAGCTTTTTGATGTATTAGTTCTTGAAATTGGACATTCATTAGGTATTGAACATTCTAATAATTTTAATGCAATAATGTGTCCAAATTATCAAAATAATGTATTTATAAACAAAAGTTATTATGATTTACATTTGGATGATGTATCAGCTATTCAAACATTATATGGAATTAAAGCAGAAAAGTTTTCCAACAGAAGAAAGTTTAACAACTAATTCTGATTTAATTAATAAAACTGAAAATAATGAAACCTTAATTTCTCATCCAAATTTATGTGAACTAAAAAACGTAACTACATTTTTAGTTTTAAAAAACAAATTATACATATTTTATAATAAATTGGTGTGGATTAAGAAATGAAATGAAAAAAAAAAAATTAATCCTACACCATTTCTTATAACAGATTAGTTACCATTTTTACCTAAATTCTTTTATAAAATATATGCTAATTATTTGAGGCCAAATGGTAATATTGTAATCATAATTAATGATGAAACATATAATATAAAATTTCCATCTTTACAATTAGAGTATACAGCAAATCCATATACTAAAAATATTAAAGGAGCCGTATTTACAAACATGGGAGAAACATTTATATTTCACAACAGTGATTCTTTTATAACAGTTAATGAATGTAAATTTAAAACTGAAAATTATGGAAATATTGAGTCACAATTTCCAGATATTCCTAATAATATAAATTCTGGTTTCAAATATTCAAACGGTCGATTATATTTTTTGATAAATGATTATTATTATTATTATTATTATTATTATTATTATTAGTATTATTAATTTGATGAATATTCAAATACGCTAGTAAAAGCAGAAAAAAATAATTTTTCTTTGTTTAATATTGATTGTCCTAATATTAATATATATGAACAACTAAAAATATTATTATTAAAATAAATAAATGTTTAAAATTGTTTTGTCCCCTTCCCTCCAAATATTTTAACATATAAATTAGAAATTTTATATAGCATGCATCAGTAGTTTTTATATTTTATACTTGAATATTATACTCTAAACTTTTTTAATTATTAAAAATGGCATTACTAATAGTAGCAAATGATTTGCTAAATACTTGTTATACTATAAATGTTTTATCAGAAAATAAATATAATGATTATAAACAAATAATGAAAAATAATTCTTCTAATAATAATATTTTACTTTCGATAAATGGAAAATTAGCATCTATAGCATATATTTGTAAAAAAAATTAATGAAGAAAAATTTGAATAGATATTAAAATATATGGAAAAAAAATTACCATGTGTGGAACATTGGAATCTACCAACTGATAAATGCCACATTGATGGTCCACCTACAATTATGGATGAATGTCTGGAATGTAATATAGGAAAATATATAATGCAATCAGGTAAAAAGAAACATTTTTTTTTTTAGCTTTATATATATATATATATATATATATATATATATATATATATATGTACTATATAACAGCGAATATGAACGTCTATTAACTTTAAAAAAAATAATTGGCCAAAAGACTTTTATCAACGTAGAAGACAGCACGAGCTGGATTTTATTATTTAAAAATGGACGATCGATAAAGTAATATGTACATTTTGTAATGTCGTAATACATAATTTTGAAAATATTCCAGTTTTTGAACATTTTCGTTGGTCCCCATTATGCCCAATTATTCTTGGTAAAACAACTACTAATATTCCAATTAAGGAAGTAAATACAAATATTATGATTAATAATTGTTCAACTTTTAAATACTATAGAAAATAGTGAAATGTGTAGTAATAATAAAAAAAAAAATGATGTATATATTTTAAAAGATGTATACATGAAATGCATTAATTTTTTTTTAATAAATAATTGTATAAAATGTGTATTTTATTATGTCTTTATAAAGTCCATAACAATAACAAAATACTTACTTACTTAATCCTGCAGCTTTCTACCCAGGTGCATTTCAGTAGCCCCCCCACATCATTTTTTTAAAGATTCTTTTCCATAAGTATATTATGCTAGATTTGTGCTGAATTGTGCTGTATAATAAAAGTTTTGTGCTGGCCGCGTTCAGCATAAAATAAATAATTAAATTGGAGGGTCTATTGAAGTGCTCAGCCCCCCCACATAATATTTTTAAAGATTTTTTTCATGAGTAAATTGTGCTAGTTTTGTGCTGAA
The DNA here is from genome assembly GCA_943142095.1 of Ophonus ardosiacus. Lineage (NCBI taxonomy): Eukaryota > Metazoa > Arthropoda > Insecta > Coleoptera > Carabidae > Ophonus > Ophonus ardosiacus. Next base: position 24,672,054 of record OW964834.1, on the reverse strand, counting down.
TTGTGCTGTATAATAATAGTTTTGTGCTGGCCGATTTTCGCTTAAAATAAATAATTAAATTGGAGAGGCCATTGAAATGCTCAGCTCCTCCACATAATATTTTTAAAGATTTTTTTTCGAAAGTAAATTGTGCTAGTTTTGTGCTGAATTGTGCTGTATAATAATAGTTTTGTGCTGGCCGAGTTCCGCTTAAAATAAATAATTAAATTGGAGGGGCTATTGAAATGCTCAGTCCCTCCACATAATATTTTTAAAGATTTTTTTCAAAAGTAAATTGTGCTAGTTTTGTGCTGATTTGTGCTGTATAATAATAGTTTTGTGCTGGCCGCGTTCCGCTTAAAATAAATGATTAAATTGGAGGGGCTATTGAAATGCTCAGCCCCTCCACATATTTTTAAAGATTTTTTTTCAAAAGTAAATTGTGCTAGTTTTGTGCTGAATTGTGCTGTATAATAATAGTTTTGTGCTGGCCGCGTTCCGCTTAAAATAAGTAATTAAATTGGAGGGGCCATTGAAATGCTCAGCCCCTCCACATAATATTTTAAAATTTTTTTTTCAAAAGTAAATTGTGCTAGTTTTGTGCTGAATTGTGCTGTATAATAATAGTTTTGTGCTGGCCGCGTTCCGCTTAAAATAAGTAATTAAATTGGAGGGGCCATTGAAATGCTCAGCCCCTCCACATAATATTTTTAAAGATTTTTTTTCAAAAGTAAATTGTGCTGTATACTAAAAGTTGTGTGCTGGCCGCATTGGACTCAATTTATAATTTAAAATGCAAAGTACTACAAAAATGCTTTTTAACGCAATGCGCGAAGATATGTAACTTCTGTTATGGAAATGTAAATTGTAATAATATATCGCTATTGGAATAAATATATTTCTTTCGATAATAGAAATTATTAAATACAACGTTAAAAATTGGTTATCTACTAATATTTCAATTGAACAATATCGCAACTTTAAATTAGATTTTAATATATCGAAATATGCTTTCAGAACTCATTATAAAATTAAACAATATTTAGGTCTAGTTCTGTAGATATTTTATTAAATTAACAACGTTTCGACAGCAAGGTACTGTCTTCTTCAGGTTTTAATAACAATAACATAAATAAATAAATATGTAGTCAAGACTACAAGTATATAAAATCAAAAGTACATTGATAAATGGTTAATATAAAACATACAAATGAAAAAGAAAATTATAAACGAATAACTGGGTACCATGATTTATTTAGTTCATAGCCTGTGTTAAGATTGATATTATTAGTAGACTTCTGAATTTCAATTGCTTCTCTTATCAATCTTCTATTCCAGTGATTTTCCTTTGCTATAATTTTCGTATTTTCAAAATCAACTCCGTGAAGTTCTTTTATGGCATGTTCAGCTACCGCTGATTTATCAGGCTGATTAAGTCTTATATGGCGTTGGTGTTCCTTTATTCTAGTAGCTATTGTTCGGCCAGTTTGTCCAATGTACACTTTTCCACAAAGGCAAGGATTCTTATATATACCAGAACATTGTAAAGGAACTTTATCTTTAACACTTCCAAGAAGATCTCGGATTTTTATACTAGATTTAAAAGATGTTTGAATATTATATTTCTTTAAAATCCTGCCAATTTTGTCTGTAACATTGGCAACATATGGTAAGGCGGCAAATAATTTCCTTTCTGTAATAACTTGTGCTGGTTTATTCTTCGTCTTTAATGCTCTTTTAATTTGAGGTTTACTGTAACCATTTTTTTGGAATACATCATCCAAAAAAATTTTCTTCTTGAAGTTTACTTGGATGACATAAAGTAGCTGCTCTCTGATATAATGTTTTAATAGTGCAAGCTTTTTATGCAGGATGGTGGTTAGAGGTCTCATGAAGATATTGATTTGTATGGGTTGGTTTTCTGTATACAGAATGAATTAGCTTACCATCATTTTGTTTTTCTAAAAGAACATCCAAAAATGGTAGGCGATTATTTTCTTCAATTTCAGTGGTGAATTGGATGTTCTTGTGTTGCATATTTATATGTTTTAAAAAATCGTTCAATTCATCTCTTCCATGAGGCCAAATAGCAAAAACATCGTCAACATAACGAAGCCAGACAGTTGGTTTCTTTCTTGCTGTATTTAGTGCTTTTTCTTCAAAATTCTCCATATAGAAATTAGCAATGGAGGGAGAAATAGGAGAGCCCATGGCAACACCATCCACTTGTTTGAAGAAATTACCATTGAAGAGGGAAAAACAGGATGTCAAACAATGTTTGAATAGCTTTATAATGTCAGCAGGAAAATTATCTTCTAATAATTTTAAAGTTTCGTGAATCGGTACTTTCGTAAATAATGACGCAACGTCAAAACTGACAAGTAAATCATTATCTGTCAAAATCATGTCACCAATCATTTCTACAAAATGTCTTGAATCTTTGACGTAAGATGGTGAATGACCAATCAACGGTTTCAATAATCCGTCCAAATATCTAGCTAATTCATAAGTTGTAGAACCAATAGAATTAACAATTGGTCTTAACGGGACATCTTTCTTATGAATTTTTGGCAGACCATAGAATCTTGAAATAACAGGATCCTGGGGAACAAGTTTTTTCAAATCTTCTGGTGGTAAAGACGAGGATTTTAATAGTTTCATTGTTTGGCATTTAGATGAACCTAGAGGATTACTCTTGACTTTTACATACGCTGGGTCATCTAACAAAGCGTTCGCCTTATTAATATAATCTTCTTTGTCCATGATAACTGTAGCTTTTCCCTTGTCTGCTGGTAAAACAACAATATTCATGTTGTTCTTTATTTCTTTTAAACATAAAAATTCTTTTCTTGACAAGTTCGGTTTAACTGACGTTGTCTTCTTTAGTATGCGCGCAGTTTCATGGCAAATCTCTTGTGACTTCTCTGCAGGCAGCGTCTGAATGGCCGCTTCAACACTCGTAATTATTTCTTCAGTTGGAATACGGCTAGGTGTTACTCCATAACCAAAACCTTTGCATAAAACAGAATAAGCATTATCTGACAAAGTAAGCGAACTTAAATTGATTACTAATTTGTTTGTCGGAAAAGATACTTTTTGAGTGAAAGGTTTCTGTTTCCTAACTAAATTATCAAATTTAGATTTCTGCAAAGCACTTAACTTTTGTTGATGTTTCAATAAATGTAGCGAAACAATATTGTCCAATGTAGACCAAATCTCTGGAGCAAGGGCAGAAGACAAAAACAAGTGTAGACAAAAACAATCTTCGTCTAAGCGTCCGATTTCTTTCCTCGTAAATTGGATTCTTTCGCGAAGCATAGCAAAACTTGCACGATTCAATATTTTTCTTGTTTGTTCAGTCTGTATGTAGCTGTTAACACGAGCGCAGCTAGGAATGATATTGCTATCTCTGCATCTCTTCAAAAAGGTTAAATCACAAAGCCGGGATGTTTTTTGTTTCTTGACTCTTTCATATTTATTCACTTTTTTATAAATATCTTCCCCATAGAAGCTTTTAATATATCGAAATATGCTTTCAGAACTCATTATAAAACTAAACAATATTTGGGTTTAGTTCTGTAGATATTTTATTAAATTAACAACGTTTCGACAGCAAGGTACTGTCTTCTTCAGGTTTTAATAACAATAACATAAATAAATAAATATGTAGTCAAGACTACAAGTATATAAAATCAAAAGTACATTGATAAATGGTTAATATAAAACATACAAATGAAAAAGAAAATTATAAACGAATAACTGGGTACCATGATTTATTTAGTTCATAGCCTGTGTTAAGATTGATATTATTAGTAGACTTCTGAATTTCAATTGCTTCTCTTATCAATCTTCTATTCCAGTGATTTTCCTTTGCTATAATTTTCGTATTTTCAAAAAAAAATAAATAAATAAAATAAATCATGGTACCCAGTTATTCGTTTATAATTTTCTTTTTCATTTGTATGTTTTATATTAACCATTTATCAATGTACTTTTGATTTTATATACTTGTAGTCTTGACTACATTTTTATTTATTTATGTTATTGTTATTAAAACCTGAAGAAGACAGTACCTTGCTGTCGAAACGTTGTTAATTTAATAAAATATCTACAGAACTAAACCCAAATATTGTTTAATTTTAAATTAGATTATTAGTATTTTGCAGTATTGATTGATTAGTCCGATATATCGAGATTTGACCATCTGGTAATATTTCTAGGGTAACTGCCACCCAATTTTTATATTTTTTTTTCCAGCGTTTCTTTGTTTACTTTATCAGAGTGAAGCTGGCCGATTCGCCAGCGGCCGATTATACAGCTCCAATATTTTTTTTTTTTTTTTGTAGCCGTACCACTTTCATATTGTGTATAGACGTTACTCCAACACCCCTAAGTAATTTCATGTAGATTTAATTTAAATATTCAGGGGATGAAACATATATATTCAAGTGAATATTAATAAAGAGAGCTGAAAATTCTCATCGGTGCAAATTACAGCCCCTATCATTTTTTTTGTGGCCGTACCACTTCCATACGTTACTACAACACCCCCAAGTTAGTTTAAATATTCAGGGGATGAGATATAAATTTATAAGTGATTAATAAAGAGTGCTAAAAATTATCATCGGTGCATATAACAGCCCCTATCAATTTTTAAGTAGCCGTACCACTTCCATATTTTGTATGGACGTTACTAAAACACCCCTAAGTAATATCATATACAAATAGTTTAAATATTCAGGGGATGAGACAGACATATTTAGGTGATTATTAATAAAGAGTTCTAAAAATACTCATCGGTGCATATAACAGCCCGTAACATTTTTTTAAGTAGCCGTGCCACTTCCATATTTTGCATGGACGTTACTACAATACCCCTAAGTAATTTCTGGTAGAGTTAGTTTAAATATTCCGGGGAAGAGACTTAATTTTTTAAGAGTTTATTATTCAGGGGATGAGACAGACATATTTAGGTGATTATTAATAAAGAGTGCTGAAAATTCTCATCGGTACATATAACAGCCCCTATCATTTTTCAAGTAGCCGTACCACTTCCATATTTTGCACGGATGTTACTAAAACACCCCTAAGTAATTTCATGTACAGTTAGTTTTAATATTCAGGGGATGAGACCTATATTTTTGGGTGATTATTAATAAAGAGTCCTAAAAATTCTCAACGGTGCATATAACAGCCCCTATCATTTTTTATTGCAGCTGTAACAATTCCATATTTTTTACTGACATTACTATAACACCCCTGAGTAATTTTATGTACAGTTAGTTTAAATATTCAGGGGTTGAGACATAAATTTATAAGTGATTATTAATAAAGAGTTCTAAAATTCTCATTGGTGCATATAACAGCCTCTATCATTTTTTTTGTAGCCGTACCAGTTCCATATTGTGCATAGACGTTACTCCAACACCCCTAAGTAATTTCATATACAAATAGTTTAAATATTCTGGGGATAAGACATACATTTTTAGGTAATTATTAATAAAGAGTGCTAAAAATTCTCATTCGTGCATATTTTCTATTAATGTCAATCGTAATGATTTTAAATTGTATTATCATTTTTTTATGTAGCCTTACCACTTCCATATTTTGTATGGACGTTACTACAATACCCCCAAGTAATTCCGTATACAGTTAGTTTAAATATGCAGGGGATGAGGCAAAAAAATGTGATTTTTAATAAAGAGTGCCAAAAATTCTCATCGGTGCATATAATATCTCTTATCATTTTTTGTGTAGCCGTACCACTTCCTCATTGCTATAAACAAAATAACAGAAAAAATACCAACACATATAATATGCTCCCTATGTGCAGATGATCTTGCAATATATTACCGAAACAAAATCATAAAAACACTGAAAAAAGAACTCCAGGAAGCAACGAATACACTCCAAGAATGGGCAAAAAACATTGGATTCCATTTCTCAGAAGAAAAAACAAAAATGATGCTCTTCACAAAAAACAATAACCAGCAACAAAGCCTAATGTAACAAATAAACCAACAAAAAATAGACTATGGCACAAATATAAAATTCCTTGGAATCATTTTAGATACACACCTCTCTTGGAAATCTCATACAAACCACCTCAAAAAAGAATGCTGAAGAAGCTTAAACATAATAAATTATCTAAGCCATAATAAATGGGGGTCTATATACTGATGATCAGATCAAAAATTGACTAAAGCTCCACAATATATAAGAATATTTACCACTCTTTATTAATAATCACTTACAAATTATGTCTCATCCCCTGAATATTTAAACTATTTGTACACGAAATTACTCAGGGGTGTTCTAGTAACGTCTGTACAAGACATGGAAGTGGTACGGCTACACAAAAAAATGATAGAGGATGTTATATGCCCCAATGAAAATATTTAGCACTCTTTATTAATAATCACTTAAAAAATTATGTCTCATCCCCTGAATATTTAAACTAAATCTACAGAAAATTACTTACGGGTGTTATAGTAACGTCCATACAAAATATGGAAGTGGTACGGCTACTTAAAAAAATGTTAGGGGCTGTTATATACACCGATGAGAATTTTTAGCACTCTTTATTAATAATCACCTAAAAATGTATGTCCCATCCCCTGAATATTTAACCTATTTGTATATGATATTCTTAGGGGTGTTGTAGTAACGTTTTTACAAAATATGGAAGTGGTACGGCTACTTGAAAAAATGAAAGAGGCTGTTATTATACAAAGATGAGAATTTTTAGCACTCTTTATTAATAATCACTTATACATTTATATCTCATCCCCTGAATATTTAAACTAACTGTATACGATATTACTTGGGGGTATTGTAGTGACGTCCATACAAAATATGGAAGTAGTACGGCTACTTAAAAAAATGATAGGGGCTGTTACATTCACCGATGAGAATTTTTAGCCTCTTTATTAATAATCACTAATAAATTTATATCTCATCCCCTGAATATTTAAACAAACTGTATACGATATTACTTGGGGGTGTTGTAGCAACGTCCATACAAAATATGGAAGTTGTACGGCTACTTAAAAAAATGATAGGGGCTGTTACATTCACCGATGAGAAATTTTAGCACTCTTTATTAATAATCACCTAAATATGTAAGTCTCATCCCCTGAATATTTACACTAACTATATATCAAATTACTTGGGGGTGTTGTAGTAACGTCCACACAAAATATGGAAGTGGTACGGCTACAAAAGAAATGATAGGGGCTGTTATATGCACCGATGAGAATTTTTAGCACCCTTTATTAATAATCACCTAAATATGTATGTTTCATCCCCTGAATATGTAGACTATTTGTATATGATATTAGTTAGGAGTGTTGTAGTAACGTCATTACAAAATATGGAAGTGGTACGGCTACTTAAAAAAATGATAGGTGCTGTTATATGCACCGATGAGAATTTATAGCACTCTTTATTAATAATCACTTATAAATTTATATCTCATGCCCTGAATATTTAAACTAACTGTATATGAAATTACTTGGGGATGTTGTAGTAATGTCCATACAAAATATGGAAGTGGTACGGCTACTTGAAAAAATGATAGGGGTTGTTATATACACCGATGAGAATTTTTAGCACTCTTTATTAATAATCACTTATAAATTTATATCTCATCCCACGAATATATAAACTAACTGTACATGATATTACTTGGGGGTGCTGTAGCACAAAAAAATGATAGAGGATGTTATATGCCCCAATAAAAATATTTAGCACTCTTTATTAATAATCACTTAAAAAATTATGTCTCATCCCCTGAATATTTAAACTAAATCTACAGAAAATTACTTACGGGTGTTATAGTAATGTCCATACAAAATATGGAAGTGGTACGGCTTCTTAAAAAAATGATAGGGGCTGTTATATTCACCGATGAGAATTTTTAGCACTCTTTATTAGTAATCACCTAAATATGTATGTCTCATCCCCTGAATATTGAAACTATTTGTATATGGTATTACGTAGGGGTGTAGAAGTGGTACGGCTACTTGAAAAAATGATAGGGGCTGTTATATACACCGATGAGAATTTTTAGGTCTGTTTATTAATAATCACTTATAAATTTATATCTCATCCCTTGAATATTTAAACTAACTGTATATGAAATTACTTGGGGGTATTGTAGCAATATCCATACAAAATAAGGAAGTGGTACGGCTACTTAAAAAAAAATAGGGGCTGTTATGTACACCGATGGGACTTTTTAGCACTCTTTATTAATAATCACTTATAAATTTATATCTCATCCCCTGAATATTTAAACTAACTGTATATGAAATTACTTGGGGGTGTTGTAGCAACGTCTATGCAAAATATGGAAGTAATACGGCTACTTAAAAAAATGATAGGGGCTGTTATATTCACCGATGAGAATTTTTAGCACTCTTTATTAATAATCACCTAAATATGTATGTCTCATCCCCTGAATATTTAAACTATTTGTATATGGTATTACTTAGGGGTGTTGTAGTAATGGCCATACAAAATATGGAAGTGGTACGGCTACTGAAAAAATGATAGGGGCTGTTATATTCACCGATGAGAATTTTTAGCACTCTTTATTAATAATCACCTAAATATGTATGTCTCATCCCCTGAATATTTAAACTATTTGTATATGGTATTACTTAGGGGTGTTGTAGTAATGGCCATACAAAATATGGAAGTGGTACGGCTACTGAAAAAATAATAGGGGCTGTTATATTCACCGATGAGAATTTTTAGCACTCTTTATTAATAATCACCTAAATATGTACGTCTCATCCCCTGAATATTTAAACTATTTGTATATGGTATTACTTAGGGGTGTTGTGGTAACGTCCATACAAAATATGGAAGTGATACGGCTACTTAAAAAAATGTTAGGGGCTGTTATATGCACCGATGAGAATTTTTAGAACTCTTTATTAATAATCACCTAAATATGTCTGTCGCATCCCCTGAATATTTAAACTATTTGTATATGATATTACTTAGGGGTGTTTTAGTAACGTCCATACAAAATATGGAAGTTATAAATTTATATCTCATCCCTTGAATATTTAAACTAACTGTACATGAAATTACTTGTGTTGTAGTAACGTATGGAAGTGGTACGGCTACAAAAAAAAAAAAAATGATAGGGGCTGTAATTTGCATCGATGAGAATTTTCAGCTCTCTTTATTAATATTCACTTGAAAATATATGTTTCATCCCCTGAATATTTAAATTAAATCTACATGAAATTACTTAGGTGTGTTTGAGTAACGTCTATACACAATATGAAAGTGGTACGGCTACAAAAAAAAAATAATTATAGGAGCTGTTATATGCACCGATGAGAATTTTTAGAAATCTTTATTAATAATCAATTAAAAATTATGCCTCATCCCCTGAATATTTAAACTATTTGTACAAGAAATTACTCAAGGGTGTTTTAGTAACGTCTGTACAAAATATGGAAGTGGTACGGCTACACAAAAAAATGATAGGGAATGTTATATGCCCCCATGAGAATTTTTAGCATACTTTATTAATAATCACTTAAAAAATTATGTCTCATCCCCTGTATATTTAAACTATTTGTACATGAATTTACTCAGCGGTGTTCTACTAACGTCCATACAAAATATGGTAATGGTACGTCTGCACAGAAACATTATAGGGGATGTTAAATGTTTTGAGGAATAAGTAGCATTCTTGTCAATAATTACATAAGAATTTATAACTCCTACCTTGAATATTTAAACAAAACCTACATTAAATTACTCAGGGGTGTCGTAATAAACATCCTGATAGTTTATTTTTTTATTATTATTATGTTTTCATAAGATGACAACACTTTTGATGCCTGCAGTACATAGACCCTCAAGGCTACGCAACACTTGTCTAGAATCGAATCGGCCGCTGGCGAATCGGCCGCTAGCTTCACTCTGATGTTTACTTTCATATGTATTGTCCAGCCGGTGTAGTCCCTTGTCCCTTGTTACTTATATTTTATGGTAATGAAGTTAATTGGAATAGTAATAGATTCCAATATGTTTCGTTAAAAACATGAGAATTTAAACTTACGAAATAAAATTAAATTTTGTGCATAAAAAATTATAGAACGAACTGAACAAAAGTTGCGTACCACACTAACAATATAAATTTAAAATAAAATATCTAGGAGAAATTATACAGGAAACATTTTTATTAAAACTATTTAATTCTGACTGAACATTTTAAATTCGCGCTATAAGTTATTCGTATTTCTAAGTTCGTAATAGTTTAATTTATTGACAAATGTTGATTGTAATGTAAGGGACAGAAAATACTCTTCAGATATGGTCATGGTGAACGACGTTTTAAAGAACGGGATGAGAAAGGTCTTTTAAAAGACTGTTGAACAGAAAAATTGTAGCGATTTTTGTACACACAACCTATAAACATTATACTTTCTCGCAGATCACATATTAGTTTACAACAATATATACGTGTATGAGCTGGAGCAATAAATTATTTTAGCCGCGCATTTAGCTTAAACTCGAAATTTAAGGAAATATTTATTGCTTTAATTAAAAATTTAATGCTTGCAAATAGTCAATTTTTTAGTCACATACATTGTATATTGGTCGTTTGAGAATACTAAATGAACATCTGACTTCAAAAACAGTTTTTCTACAAGAATATACACGTGTGTATATACAAAAAATATCAACTGGTTAAATAATTCAGGGGAACAGGGTACGTAATAACAATAAAACTTTGAAAATTTATATCTTAACAGTTGTTATTGGTTCATAGTTTTGCTGAAAAGAGATTAGTTCTGTCCGTATTCTTTTCAGGATTACTATGAGCCAATAGTACATGTTATGATATAAATTTTCAAAGTTTTATTATTATTACGTACCCCGTTCCCCTGAATTAATTATCCGAATGATATTTTTTGAATTGTTTATTAATGTAAAAATCATTTTGTAAATGTTTTATTCTGTCCGTATCCTTTTCAGGATATCTATGAGCTAATTATATCTGTTAAGATATAAAATTTCAAAGTTTTATATATATTGTATATTTTCAAACTGTTATTGTTATTATGTACCCTGGGTCCCTGATTTGATATACCAAATGACAATGTACTTACTGAATTAGATATTTAACATACTTTTTATTTTTTGATTTTATTGAAATAAATAAGTCGTTGGTAGGAATGCACTAACTCGACACATTACTCAGCAAATAACGTATGGTGCGAATTTAAAATCTTCAGCCAAAAAATTAAATAACTTTATTAAAAATTATTTACATTAAACACAAATATGGCAAAATTTTGTTCTAATGAAAATAGTACGGTAAAACTGGATTTATTTACAATTTACACTTTCATAACAAAAGTTATCTCCGTGCATGGCGTTAAAAAGCATTTTTGTACAAGTAAGCATTAAGAAATCGTTTACGAAAACGTGCGTCACGTAAGTCTCCAGTAGGAATCCACACTAACTCCACACATCAACCAGCGAATAACTTACGGCGTCAGAATTAAATAGTTTTAATAAAAATGTTTCCTGTATAATTTCTCCTAGATATTTTCTTTTAAATTTATATCGTTAGTGTGGTACGCAACTTTTGTTCAGTTTGTTCTATAATTTTTTATGTGCAAAATTTAATTTTATTTCGTAAGTTTAAATTCTCATGTTTTTAACGAAACATATTGGAATGTATTACTATTCCAATTAACTTCATTGCCATAAAATATAAGTAACAAGGGACAAGGGACTACACCGGCTGGACAATACAAATTGGGTGGCAGTTACCCTAGAAACATTACCAGATGGTCAAATCCCGATATATCGGACCAATCCAACAATCAATCAATTACTGCAAAATACTAATAATCTGATTTAATGCTGCGATATTGTTCAAGTGAAATATCAGTGGCCGCGTGGTAGCGTGTCTGGTCGCGAACCTGGGGGAACCGGGTTCGATCCCGACAGACGCCAAATATTTCCAATTTTAAATGGCACAAAAGTGACCCCTGTGGTGCACTCTCCACACCAGCTATGAGTGCCCGAAAGGTGACGCCTGGTAAGCGCCCACACGGTAAAATATATCGTCATCATTACCGATGTCTACACGTGTTGTACATACAGGCACACCCAGATATGGGTAATATGCCTTGATGATATATTTATTTATTTTTATTTACACAATTTTTAACATTGCATTTAATAATTTTCATTATTGAAAGAAATATATTTATTCCAATAGCGATATATTATTACAATTCAGCACAAAACTAGCACAATTTACTTATGAAAAACAATCTTTAAAAATATTATGTGGAGGGGCTGAGCATTTCAATAGCCCCTCCATTTTAATTATTTATTTAAGCGGAACGCTGCCAGCACAAAACTATTATTATACAACATACTTCAGCACAAAACTAGCACAATTTATTCATGAAAAAAAATCTTTAAAAATATTATGTGGAGGGGCTGAACATTTCAATAGCCCCTCCAATTTAATTATTTATTTTAAGCGGAACGCGGCCAGCACAAAACTATTATTATACAGCACAATATATTCATGAAAAAGAATCTTTAAAAATATTATGTGGAGGGGCTGAGCATTTCAATAGCCCCTCCAATTTAATTATTTATTTTAAGCGGAACGCGGCCAGCACAAAACTATTATTATACAGCACAATATATTCATGAAAAAGAATCTTTAAAAATATTATGTGGAGGGATTGAGCATTTCAATATCCCCTCCAATTTAATTATTTATTTTAAGCGGAACGCGGCCAGCACAAAACTATTATTATACAGCACAATTTATTATTATGTAGAGGGGCTGAGCATTTCAATAGCCCCTCCAAATTAATTATTTATTTTAAGCGGAACGCGGCCAGCACAAACCTATTATTATACAGCACAAAACTAGCACAATTTACTTATGAAAAAGAATCTTTAAAAATATTATGTGGGGAGGGTTAGCATTTCAATAGCCCCTCCAATTTAATTATTTATTTTAAGCGGAACGTGGCCAGCACAAAATCTTTATTATACAGCACAATTCAGCACAAAACTAGCACAATTTACTCATGAAAAAGAATCTTTAAAAATATTATGTGGGGAGGGTTAGCATTTCAATATCCCCTCCAATTTAATTATTTATTTTAAGCGGAACGCGGCCATCACAAAACCATTTTTATACAGTACAATTCAGCACAAAATTAGCACAATTTATTCATGAAAATGAATCTTTAAAAATATTATGTGGGCGGGGGGCTGAGCATTTCAGTAGCCCCTCCACTTTAATTATTTATTTTAAGCGGAACGCGGCCAGCACAAAACCATTTTTATACAGCACAATTCAGCACAAAACTAGCACAATTTATTCATGAAAATGAATCTTTAAAAATATTATGTGGGCGGGGGGCTGAGTATTTCAATAGCCCCTCCAATTTAATTATTTATTTTAAGCGGAATGCGGCCAGCACAAAACCATTATTATACAGCACAATTCAGCACAAAACTAGCACAATTTACTCATGAAATTATTTTTTTTAATATTATGTGCGGGGGCTGAGCATTTCAATAGCCCCTCCAATTCAATTAATTATTTTAAGTGGAACGCGGCCAGCACAAAACTATTATTATACAGCACAATTCAGCACAAAATTAGCACAATTTACTCATGAAAAAAAATCTTTAAAAATATTATGTGGGGGGCTGAGCATTTCAACCCCTCCAATTTAATTATTTATTTTATGTTGAACCACAAGAAAAATGGAAAGAACACTTTTGTAAACTGCTAAACGGAAATGAGAGAAAAATAACAAAAACAGAAGAATATAAAATTTAAGCAGACACAGTTAAAAATGAAATAAATGTAAACGACGTAAAAATGCAAATTAATAAACTGAAAAGACAAAAAGCGGCAGGGGAAGATGAAGTTGCAAATGAAACATGGATAAATGCAGACGAAAAGGTAATCACGACACTAACAAATATTATAAATACGATTTGGTGCAAGGCCGAAATATCCGAAAGATGGAGAAAAGGAATAATACAACCAATCCACAAAAAGGGAGATATCGATAAAGTACAAAATTACAGGGGAATAACGTTGTTGAACACAGCCTTCGAAATATACGCAATGATTTTACATGAGAAACTAGAGGAAGAGATAATGGCAAAAAAACCTGATCTCAGAAAATCAGGCAGGATATAGAAAAGGAAGAAGACAGAGAACAGACAATATCATCATACTAAATCAAATGATAGAGAATGAATTATGCAAAGAAAAAGTAAAATTATATGCATTCTTTGTAGACCTGAAAGCAGCATTTGATAATGTTAACAGAAATCTACTTTTCAGAACTCTTGAAAAAATTAATATAGACAAACATTTACTGGCAGCTTTAGAGAACATTTACAGAGAGACAAGTTCAGTAATAAGAATAGATAAATACACAGAAGAATTTTGGACAGAGAAAGGATTAAGACAAGGATGCCCGTTAAGCCCAACTTTATTTTCGCTATACATAGCAGACTTGAAAGAATTTGTTAGTAAAGAACAAACGGGCGGCGTTTTCATTGGAAGGAAGAAAATATGGTCATTAGCTTATGCAGAGGACATAGTAATAGTCACAAAAAATCCAACTAATATGAAAACTATGATGAAAAGGTTTAAGCAATACTTAAGTAAGAAAGAATTATCATTAAACGTTCAAAAATCAAAAATAATGAAATTTAAAAAAGGGGGAGGGAGAGAAACAAAAGAATTGTGGAAGTGGAATGATGAAGATATTCAGGAAGTGAAAGAATTCAGATATTTAGGATAAACATTTCAGAGAAACAATCAACATACAAAGTACTTAGAATATCAGAAAAAGAAAGCAATCGCCGCTATGAAACAAATACGGAGTTTAGGGGAAAGAAGATTTCAAAGAAATCTCAGAATAAGATGGATGCTGTTTGAAGTCACAGTCAAAAGTATATTACTCTACGGGGCGGAAATATATGGATGGAGAGAATATAAACAAATAGGGGACATACAAGTACGGTACATAAAATGGATTTTGGGCCTGGAAGAAGCACACCCGAATATTTTAGTAATGGAAGAGATGAAAGCATTAAAAATTAGAGTAGAAACAAAAAAGAGAGGAGAGAAAATACGAGGAAAGAGTAAGAAGCAATCAAAACTCAATTCTGCAGGAATTCTGGCGGATAATAAGACAAGAAGAGGAAAACAACAAGCTAACAAAATGGGGACAAGCAAGGAAAGCCTATTACGAAAGAAATGGATATTCCACAATACAAATAAAGAGGCTACGCATAAATGGAGAAATCACACGTCAATACCAAGGTATTTATTGGATGAAAAGTAAAATATCAAGATGATTGTCAGGTTCAGATGTGGTAATGAAGAGAGAAACAATAAATACTGGTTATCAAGTGATGAGAGGAGTTGCAGGCTATGCGGGAGAGAAGAGAAACTATCAGGCATTTAAGGATTTCGTGCAGGGAAGTTACGAGAGAAAGAAGAAAAGAAACGATTCTGTTAGACGATATAGGGTCGGGGCAAGATTGGATGAAGGAAGTCATCGAGAAACGGATGGTTAATTTATGATGTAGTACCACAATTTATTGTAAAATATATATAATATGTAGATTCTAAGCCAGTTAGGCAAGAATAAATATGATAATGATATTTATTTATTTATTTTTTATTTATTTTTGTTATTTGGGAAACCAACAGATAAATCCATTTACAGGTTTCCTCGGTATACATATACTATTACAAATTTGAAAAATTACAAACACATAAATTTAGCACAAAATAAAACAAAAGAAAAATATCGCTTGAAATTTTACAAATACAATACAAACAATAAACATTGAACGTAATTATACATCATTTATGTAAGTCTCGTTTAAATTGAAATAAAGATGAGCAAAAAGGATCTAAGTGCTGAAAATTTTCGTTATAGCATTGCATAAATCTTTGCACAGGAGAGTTCTTATAATTATTAGAATTGTAGTTTTTTGTATAGGTATAGAATAAATGCTTGTTGCGCACTACTACATTTGGTATATGAAAATTAAAGTTAACAAGAATGTCAGGACAATTAACATGATTATTTAAAATTTTATATAAGAAAATCATGTCAGCATTAGATCTTCTTTTCTCGAGGGTTAACATATTTAAAGTGCTTAATAAAAGTTCATAATTACTTTCATTTAGACCAAATTTAAACTTAAGCAGTGAAATAAACTTTTTCTGAACAGATTCTAATCTAGTAATATTACTGGCATACGACGGGCTCCAAACTTGAGAAGCATATTCGACAATAGGACGTACTAAGGTATTAAATAATAAAATAAATGAATTGATGTTATTGAAACGATTAAGTGACCTGTATATAAATCCTAATGTTTTGTATGCTTTTCTAGCTATGGTATCCGTATGTTCGTTAAATAATAATTTGGGATCAAACAAAACACCCAAATCTTTAATTGTTGTTTTCCTTTCTAAAGTACAATTATTCAACCTGTACGAGAAATTGAATACATTTTTATTTCTTGAAAAAGATACCACACAACATTTATCTATGTTTAAAGGCAAGTCAATATCAGTACAGAATTGTTGTAAATTAAGCAGTTCGCTTTGTAATCGGATACAGTCTTCTACATCATGAATTTCAGTGAATATTTTCAGATCGTCGGCGTAAAGTGAAAACTTGCAATGTGTAAAACATTTATAAATAGAATTAATATACAAATTGAACAGCAAAGGACCTAAGTGTGGCCCTTGAGGAACACCTGATGGTACTGGAAATGATCGAGACTTGTAACCGTTACAAAAAACGAACTGCGAACGATTTCTTATGTAGGAATCAATCCAACGTAATAGAGAGCCATGAATACCATAAGACAACAGAATGGCAATAAGATTATCATGATTGACTCTGTCAAAAGCTTTACTGAAATCAGTATACACCACATCAACTTGAACTCTTTTATCCATGCAACCACTGATGAATTCAGTAAAAGGTATTAAATTACTTAAAACCGACTTCTTCTCAGAGAAACCAGTTTGTTGAGGAATTAGGATGTTGTTATAGTCTGGTTTAATTTTATCAACAAGAGACTCAAAAATTTTGCCAAAACATGAGAGAATAGAAATAGGTCTGTAGTTGCATATATTATTTTTGTCACCTAATTTAAAAATTGGAGTAATATAGGATACTTTCCATTGATGAGGAAATACACCGGTTTTCAGGGAGCTGTTGAATAAAAGGAAAAGCGGGTAAGCAAGATAATGTGCGCAATTTCTTATGAACAGCGGGTGTATTTTATCAGGCCCACACCCTTTATTTACATTTATGTTACATAAGCATTTAAAAATTTCATCTTGACTAATAAATAGATTAGCCGAATTAATAGAGTTGAGTATAGTTATTTTCGTAACAAGTTATGAAAAATACCAAATATGCATCATACACACGAGCTAAGATATTTGAATTTCATACAAGTTATGAACATTATTTTTAAGACGAGCATAAATAAATTTTACTTTTTTTTTCAAAACTGAAATTTAGGTTCAAACGTACGGACATCTGACAAATGAATAATGTATACATATAGCCAAAAAATAATGACATAGTAACCTAGCAACCGTGTCAGCTATTACGATATGAAATATATCGTAACACACTTTCAGTATTAGGATACTACGTTGATATGTCATACTTATCACAATGGTCGTCTAAAAATATATTTATTTTTCATTTTATGAGGAAGTTTCTAAATGGCAGAGATTCTTCCATTTCATTAATTAGATTGGCGGTATTTCTGATGGATATACCTATGCATTTTACCCATAATTTTAAATATATAATTAATAAAACAATAACAAAGATTAAATGTACTTCCCAGAAAAATCTATCAAAATGTCACTAAAACTGTCATATACAAACTATGTTATAATCATTTGAATTTGTCAACTGGTTTCCTAAGAGTAGTTTTGCCTACTCGACTTATTATATCCCGATATTCTATATATTATAGCGTCTTTATCTCTAAATTTTTAAAAAATATAATAAAAAATTTAAATGATTGTAACGTTACCGACTAGTGAAAAGGACCCCAAAACTTACGTTGTGTGTGTAAAAATGTTACCCCAAAAATACGTAACCCGAAGTGGCTGTCAAGAGCGTGAGAGAGAGGGTTGCAGGAGTAAATCAATTAGATACCTTCCAAAAAAGAACAACTCTTATGCATTTATTAATAGCGATTACATGTTATATCGTGAATGTCATCATAACAAACATAATAACTGGTGTTGTGGCTATACAAGCTACCAGGCTGGATGTGTGATGTCTGAACCTGATGCGTCGCCCTGCATTGACTAGAACGGCGAGGACGCATCTTCTCCGGAGTCGCTTCTCCTCGTGCCAGGGAAAAAACCGTCCGCAAAAACTGGCAGAGAAGTGGCCAGCATCACAGCATCGTGCACAGCTGTAGTAGACTGGATGTAGAAGCTTCCATATCCAAACCGTAGATGGAAAGGTTGCGCCAGGTGAAAACGTGGTCGCCAACTGGGCCTGCGCTCGGTCTCTGGGCAAACGAGCGTCTTATTGGAAAACGGCCGGCAATGGTAAAAGCGGCTGAGAGTACAGCAACATGTGATTCTGGATTAAAACAGGTCAAATACTGTAACAGACCATATGTTCAAACAGAAATGAGCACAACTCTGGTGTGTTCAGAATAATATTTCTACGTATTGCTCTCTGTAAATAACAGTAATTATTACAATGTATATTTTATAGTCTATTGTAGTTAAATACGATAAACAACTATAAAATCCTGGAACAAGTAATCATCAGGAAATAAATATATAAAGATAATAGAGTAATGAAACAGTAATAAACAGTCATCGACGGAACATAAAGATCATTTGGACAACAATGCTGTAAATAAATACAAGCTGAAGCAATCACAGTAAAATAAACAAATAGTAGTCAACTCGAATAATAACAGAGCTGAAAATAATAGTAACTTCATCAGTAAAATGCTTAATCAAACATGAAAGTCTTTATAAGGTTGAAACGCATTAATTACATTGTCCTGTAATGAAAATATTTATATTAAGGTTACTTTATAGAGAGGTAAGCTTCTCCGAGACAATGCTACGTGGTATTAAAACCATAACTTAGACCTGGACGTTGTCTTCAAGACTCACACCTGGTGGTCCAGCAACTACAACAGAAAGAGCGTTAGAAGAGACCTGGACATCGTCTTCATAGTCTACCAGGTTTCCACCTGAAAGGCGCTACGCGTCGTGATATTACAACATAAGTAAGCTGTCGAAACAGCAACTCGTGCACAGCACAAAGCTACCGGCACCATAGAGCCAACGGTTATTGTCCGTGTCTGGGCTCATCCCACAATTAGGGAAAAGAGTTAAATGCAAACGTGCAATATCAACAAACACATTCCAAGCAATGGAATGGTACTAGTCATCTCTAGTACCGGGAATTGAACCCGGGTCTCCTGAGTGTAACAGACTCAGATATCCTACCACTAGACGATGCTAGAACAACAACCATCATTCCACCACAGAGTAGCAAAACGCTGAAATAAAATAAATGATAACTAAGTAAGGACGTGGTACAAAAAGGCTTATGAATGATGGATTCTGGGGTACGTGGTGGACAAAGAGTAAATTATGAGGCGGATGGTAAAAAGGAAACTGACTCCGTCCGGTTTCCACGACGGCACATCACCAAGGGATTGATAAGAATAATATTTGGAAAAAGGGAAACTGATTCCGTCCGGTTTCCACGATGGCACATCACCAAGGGACTGATAATAATAATTGGTAAAAAGGAAACTGACTCCGTCCGGTTTCCACGATGGCACATCACCAAGGGACTGATAATAATAATTGGTAAAAAGGAAACTGACTCCGTCCGGTTTCCACGACGGCACGTCACCAAGGGAATGATAAGAATAATATTTGGAAAAAGGGAAACTGACTCCGTCCGGTTTCCACGACGGCACATCACCAAGGTACTGATAATAATAATAATTGGTAAAAAGGAAACTGACTCCGTCCGGTTTCCACGACGGCACATCACCAAGGGATTGATAAGAATAATAGGTGCATAGAGTTGAAGGAAATAATGAAAAGGTTACCTTCAGAGGAAATGTTTACGTAATAACCAAATGTGTAAAATGGTAGATATAGTAGCTAGATGGGAAGCGAGACCTTGGGTCGTCCAACTGTACGTGGAGGAAATATTGTTATGGAGGTTGCCTGTCGAATCTAGCCGACTCTGACGGAGAAACAGGACTGCACTAGGTGCAACAGGTAGTGTCGGTTGTGAAGATGGTATTATGAGTGAGACTAGGTCTCACGACCAAGGAAGCCGAAGAGGTTACCCAACTACTGAACGCAGCCAGGGGCCAAACCAGCTCTTAGAGGAAGATCTCGCTATGAGGAGTGAGACTAGCTCTTAGATGAAGGTGTAAGATAAATGAAAAAACTTACTCTCTTGAAGAAGATGTCTAGGTGCAGGTGGATTGTCGCAGACTTCTGGACTCGACGAAGATTAAAAATTCACTATCTCGAGGCGCATGCTGGCCCTGTTTATACACACAATCCCCCATCATGGTCTCAGCAGTGGAAAAATACAAATACGTACAGTCTGAGAAAAGCAAACTTACGAGCTCCAAGAGCGTCGGCAAACTCACTCAAATGGGAGTACAAAACATTCTATAGCTTCCCTATACTACGCCTATGATCATGGTTGAACACCTGCAAGCGATGATTTCATCACTTCTCCCCTGTTTCCGGCGTTTTACGACTCTAACCTATTGTTTTCTCTTGCTTGCTAGTCACAGATGTTCAACCTTCTCCAAACTAAACCAGTAAACAACAAACGGTAACAGTGGCTTTCAACATTTCTCGCCGCGGACCTTTGTAAATGAACCAACGCATTACACAAATATCAAATCATACAAAAAAGATATCAATTAATTATGAAAACAAAGAGATAAATAAATAACTGCAAAACAAAAAGAAATTAACAATTACATCATGTGCGGACGCTACATGATTTAGATGTAGAATTTTGTTCTTCAAAATTAGTAATATCAAAAATTTTAAAAAAATTATATTTAGAAGAAATTTTCTTAAAAACTACTACTTTCGGTTGTTCGATTGTTACCAAAACCTTTTCAGCTTTTCCTAGGAATGTCAGATAGAGGAATTCATAGTTAAATAGATCTTATGTCTTACAATTTTTGAGGAATCGTCCCTCCAACATCCATACATACATACACACACACACACACACATATATACACACATCCACACACACACACGCGCACACACACACACACACATCATTGTAAAAATGTTAAAATCGGATTCTAGTGACATTAAAACGTGCTTATTCATTAAAATCTGGATATGTGATTTTTGGCATGATTACAATACCTCTCTTAGCGAGAGGTAAAAAACAATCAAACTTTGCAGTCATTATCATTCAATATTTCTCATAAATATAAGATTTTTCATTAATTATTTTACTAACAATGTTATGCAGAATTATCTACAACCTAACTAATGATAGTTCCACGACCAAGCAAAATGAATTATTTAATATATAATGCGACCAAGCGATGTGTGCCCCTGGTCTCGACTTGGGAGGCGTGGTCTATCATTACGAGTACATTCAGAGACAGAAGTTTTCTATACAAATTTTAGCGATTCATGTACGAAATGGATTTAGTTAGAAAACAAATGAAATACATAAACCTTTCTTTAAATGTTCCCATTACAATAATATTCTAAAATTGTCCTACAGAAATCTGGGATTCATAATACGTAATATTCAATCCTTTTGTAAACGTCACACTCTTAAAATTCTCTACTGTTCATATGTCAGAAGTAAGCTTGTGTAATGCTCTCATATTTGGAACTCTTTATATAACAAACATGTAAATGCTATTGAAAATATTCAGAGAAAGTTCATACGCTACTGCAACTATAAATTTTGTTCAAATTCATCAAATTATTTTAATTACTCAAACTGCCTAATAGAATTTTTTGTTGTTACCTTGGATTCTCGTAGGAAAATCCAATCCTGTTTACTTTTATTTATTTTGAACAACGCTAATTTTTTACGTGAATCGTACTAATTGAACGGAGTGAAAAAATGAACGGGGTAATGTAAAAATATGACTACATATATCAAAAGTAAAAGTTATTTCTTTTTCTGTATTGATCAAGGTTTTCATTGTGAATAATGAATAGATATATATTTCATTCTTCAAACCATGTGTATTTTCTTATGAGAGTCAAATAAAAAATATAGATAGGGGCGAAATTTGTACGTTTCCATGCGCACCAACTTCATGGGCAAAAGTTCAACATTACGAAAAAGAACAAAGCGAACAAAGAAAGTATCATTTTCTCCAATGGTATTATATGCATTATTAGAAAAAAAATACTAATAATAATATGGGAAAATACCCCATTAAACTTATCAACATAGTCCTGAATTGAGTGACAGTAGTGAGATACGAATTATTATACAAATAAATAATTTTTAGACGACCATTGTGATAAGTATAACATATCAACGTAGTATCCTAACACTGAAAGTTGAACTTATGACAGTATGGCTATATGTATACATTATTCATTTGTCAACTGTCCGTACGTTTGAACCTAAATTTCAGTTTTGAAAAAAAAAGTTAAATTTATTTATGCTCGTCTAAAAAATAATGTTCATAACTTGTATGAAATTCAAATAGCTTAGCTCGTGCGTCAATTTACACTCGTATGATATTTGGTATATTTCATAACTTGTTACGAAAATAAATATTTTTGTAGGTAATATTGAAAATGGTAATTCATATAGCAGTAGAGGCTATCGAAATATACATTCGTCTTATAAACGTATAATTTAAAATTCCCGCCACTGTTCCTAGGAAATGCATTCTTAAAGTTGTGTAAAAAAAATATAGATTCATAAGCAACGAATCTTTCAGAACTCATATTAAATAAATACATTTTTAAAAATGCAAACTTTTATGACAGTACACAGAATAAAAGTTCTGATTTATTATCTTTTGATTTAATTTTATTAAGATTTTGATTTTGGGGCACCCTGAAATTAAATTCTTTTTATCTTCTGTACTGGCCAAGCAATGTTTAACTTTATCATTTTTACACCGTTAGAGCACTTCTTACAATAATCACAGCAATCACGAGCATTTTGTAAACACTTTCAATGAAAATACTAAAAGTAATAAAATTCCATAATGGGGGTGCACTAGTTAAGTAGGCACCCGCAAATTGTATTTTATATAATTTTCATGTCGATAGAGCACTTTTCAAAACAATAACAGCTTTCTGCTGCACATTCCTAGCATTTTCCATTAACATATAAGAAATATCGGTTTTTTATAGTGGGGGTGCCACCTTAACGCACCTCATTTTACATACGATGTCTGCTACGTGAAGTTAGCAGATATTATTGTTTTGGTTTATAACTTTTCTTGACAAACAGCAAAAAAATTAATGTATATAGAAAACATTAGCAAAAAAATGAGCAAAAAATTATAGTGAAAAAACTTTACAATTTATACGATTATAAGGTGTCTCTCTTTAAGTGAAGTTACCAGGTAGGTGCTATTGTTTTTATTTATAACTTTTTTTTGGTAAACTGCAAAAAAATTAATTTATACAGAAAAAATTAGCAAAAAATTATAGCACAAAAACTTTACATTTTACATAAGGGGTCTGCTACTTGAAGTTAGTAGGTACTATTGTTTTTGTTTATGATTTTTTTGGAAAACAGCAAAAAATTGATTTATACAGCAAAAAATAGCAAAAAATTATAGCGCAAAATATCTTTACATTTTACAAAAGTGGTCTGCTACGTGAAGTTAGCAGGTACTATTGTTTTTGTTTATAATTTTTTTCGTGAACAGCAAAAAATTTGATGTATACAGCAAAAAATAGCAAAATATTATAGCACTAAAATGATTTCATAATTTTAACATGTCCCTGCCAACTTCACTGACCTCTCATTCTATGCCTATCATCAACCAATTTAATTTTAGGAAGAAAAATAATACAATATGGTCAGAGTAACAATACCCTATCCTTCTCCTCACACGGGAAATAATGTACACTGGCTTGCAAAAAAATCGCGTACATTATTTTTTTGCTGTATTGAGTCTGTCCTAATTGTCAATGTCATTATTGTCAAATAAGATGTCAAAATTAAAAGAAAATGTGAAAGTTTTAATACTTTCTAAGGTAGAAGAGAGGTGGTTAATTTTTTAAAACTGCATATGTAATTTATTAGTAAATTAAATGCAAAAAGAACTTGCTGCGCAATAGAAAACCAGTAACATGATAATGACGACAGTGACAATTGTCAATTCACACATAACCAATTTTAAAAAGGTCGTATTTACATAGGTGATAAAACTTAAAAATTCGGTTACTTGATTTTTAAGGTGTATGCGATTTTTTTGCTAGCAAGTGTATAAGATACAAGTATTAGCACAAGACCGTACAGTTTCTTTTTTCAACCTTTATTAAGATATAAAGAAAACCTTTTATCTAAAGTTTAAACTATTTACCCAATACAAATGTGTATCAAATTATGTAATAAATTGTAAAATTTTACGTACTATAATGTTTGTTTATATTAGGTTGTTTTAGGTGGTGGGCGACGACACTGGCTCCCAAAAGTTTCGCGGGATCCCGAGACGCCACATGAGGATGGGCGTCGTTTAGATGGTCGCAACTTGATTGACGACTGGCTTCGTGACAAACGAAAACGAGGACTGCGTGCACAATATGTGTGGCATAAGGACCAGTTAGATCAGGTTGACATGAACAATTTAGATTATCTTTTGGGTAAGTACACTTATAATGACTAGTCTATTTTGCAATATTAATTTAACTAAAAAGCATTGCACACATGCACACTTCTAAATATATATATAACTACAAATATGTTATTTTAAATATGTTATCCATGGATCTATATTAAATTAACTGACCATTATAATATTATTGTAATATTAATTTTGTTTGGTTTCCAAATACTACGTATTATTAATGTAAGTAAATCTGATTCTAATTTTTTACCTTTTAATTATTTATTTTATATTCATAATTTTAATTAGGAAGATAAAACTAAAATGCAAATTGTTACGTTTACTGCTACTAAACATTTAAATATACTATTTTAGTATTATTAAGACTAGAACACAGTATTGGAAGGTAAGCAGCAGCGACACTCAGCTAATTATCGGGCTCTAAGGATTATAAATAATTTTATATCTATCATTCGACGAAATTCTTATATATATAATTTAAAATATGATTTGCGTATTATAGTTATTCGCTACCTATTTGTGTATACTTGTACTACGACTTGACGTTTTTTTGAACACATATGTATTAGTTTCATGAAAAAAAACCATTATTATTGTCCATTTTCCTATGACAATTGCTGCCGTTGTCAGGTGTTATTTATAATTTTGTTTTACTGTATTTTCGTTATTTTATTGTTTTATTCACATTTTTAAAAAAAATTAGTCTTTTTGAAGACAAATCTTTTATTGTGTCTTATAAATACGTATATTTTCTTATTCTTATTGTATGTGAACTGAGTTCTCTTTGCTTTCTATTTTGTATTTTTATAAAATGGAAAACTTATTTTCTTCCTAAAAGATAAGAGGAGGAAGCGAATTACCAGGGCAAAGTTGTTTGAATGCAATAAGTAATACTTTCGCGAAAATAATTAGATATTTTTATTTTCCTCAAAATGCAGGGAGGTTAGCAAAATCTATTATATTTCATAGAAATTTCAAATCGGAATATAATAGAAAGAAAATAATTCAGCTCCATGAATAAATTTTAAAGCAATATAATACATTATATGATATTTACGTTATTTATTTAGCCTCATTTTCATAAAAAAAATATCCCACCATTTTTTTACAACTATAAAATAATATTGTTTCCTAATGCTATTTTTGAAATGCATTCTTATTGTAATGATATAAATTATATTAATTTATTTTAATATAAATTGTACTTTATTTTTGAATGATTTATTATTGCGCACATTTTTTGAAAATGTATGAAGAATATTTGACTACATTCTAAATTCAACAAATAATAAATTGTATTTAAATTAATCGCTTATGCACCCCTTACAATATGGCGGCCGTTTTAGCATACATCAAAGGTGCCGACAAAGTGTTGCCACTGCGTACCTACCTATACAGTGACTAGAGTATACACTTTGCAAACACATCTTGCAATGATGGCAGTCTGCAACAAGATCAACAACATTCAGGGCGGTTGGTTACTAGAAATCAGTGTTGACATCTGTTTGGTATACATCTTCCTATTATACAAAATTAAATACTATATTTCAACCTTACATTTTTAACCAAAAATATAATCATTAAAGCGACTAGGTAATTTTTCTGACTCTAGCACTTCTTTTTAAAACAAGAGTAATGCTTTGATCTGAAACATTAAAATGGGCCAATAAACCAATTTTTAAAAATATTTCTAGTTCGTTTAATTTTGAAACAATTCGTGGTATCAAAAAATCATAATTATTTTTTGTATAGCTGCATTTGATTTTTAAAGAAACCTATAGCTATCTTTTTCACACTAGTTTCTGTAGTAGGCTGCGCGAGAAAGATATCAATAGTGTGATGTCATCTGTGGCCTGGAAATTAATTCAAATATCTCGCAAAGTAATTACTAAAAAAAATGTTTGTTTTATCTTAATGGTTATTTATTGGGTAATACTTTAAGGATAAAATGTACATTTTATTATTTTTTGTAATGGTTTATGGGCCTATTGTCTACTGTATTTTCCTCAATATTTGTTAAAAATAATATAATAAAATAATAAATTTCATTAATGCTATATAGCTTATTGGGCGACTAGAGATCTCCATGGATAGAGTCCATTGCAACTAGTTCTGTGTCTGTCCAAGGGAAGCCCATGTTTTTCTGATCTGTCAGAAATGTACTGCGACAAGTCATACGTGGTTTGCCTCTGGGTCGTTTCCCTTTTGGTGATTTGAGCCGTCATTTTTCACGTTTCACATGCATAAATAGTACTATAAAGTCTGATTTTAAGAGCAGTCGATAGATATGATGAACGCCAAATTTGGTACAATCTATGAAATACTGCAGAAACTTTGTCAATTCTGCAATTAATGTTTGCTTCTACATCAACATTCTTTGTCAATATACTACCTAAATAGATAAATTGATTTACGTATTCTTAGGGTGGCCATATAGTAGAAATAAAAAAAGAGAACATTTTATTTATACAAATATATTCTTATTTATAAACAGAAACATAAAAATTACAAAAAAAGTTAACAGCCCAATTCTCACAAAGTTTAAGCTACCTATCCATAATTTTGGGCTAGTATCTATTTTTACGAGTAATGGAATTTATAAATACAAAATTGAGGATTAGCTTAAACTTTTTTGAGAATCGGGCTGTATGTGTTTTACAACAAAAGTATATAATTAATTTATAATACTTTAATCACTCTCCTCATCATCCGAACCTTCTTTTTTGTATTTTTCAGAGCCTCTTACGTTATTTTAAGAAAAAGTCATAACAGGAAATATTTTTGAAACTATAGGCAACTGATAAAATTGCTCTAACTGTAGATAATTTTAATTATGTTCGATCTTCTGTCCACTGTATACCTGTCATGGAAAAGATTCGTTCGACGTCAACATTTTGACTAGGTATAGCAATGTAAAATTAACATAATTTTAGTAATTCGCTGTGAAATTCAATATTATTTGATTTGTTGAAATAAATATCCCATTTTTTACACGATATATATTTTTTAAATTCATCGTAATTATTTTTTCTTCAAGAAAAAATTTGAAATTAGTGAATTGATCGAAACATTTCGAATCATCAATAAATACCCCTTTCGAAATTATGATATTTAATAGACTCTTCTACATCTTTTCATTCCGGGATATTATCTAGTTTTATTCACTGAAAACAATAAAATTCTTCAAACTGATTTGACCACATTTTTAAATAATCATGTGCTTTTTTGTAATATTTCACTACATTTTCTCTAAAAGCATTAGCTTCATCTTCAAATCCCTCTTTAATATTTTTTTGGATGATTGACTGAACTTTAAGCGGTAAAAATGTACAATACTGCAAAATTCCTTCAAAGCCTCTGTACGAATGGTATATAAAAAAATAATTAAATATTTTTAAAACAATTGACCCTAAATCGAAATGTAAAGACTCGAGTCCGTGTTTTGCAGATTTGTGAACAATATGAACGGGACAACCAATGCCTATTAAATCTTTGTTAGTATTACAGTTGTCACCGGAAAATGCAATACACTTATTTACTAAATTAAACTTTTTTAGACATTTATGAACATATTCAGTAATAGTTTAAGCAGTTTCATTATTTAGACAATATAAATCAATTATTTTTGTAACAATTCCTTCATTTTTATGTCCAAGTACTTTATTACTACAGGAAACATTTTCTGCGCTCCATGGTTGCTGCCATCAGTAGATACTGATATATATATATGGGATGTCAGACAAGGCATAAATTACTATTGATGCAGTACGGACTTATTGCAACTTAGAGCAACTTAGTTGTACACGTTCTGGATCGAAAGCTTAAATAATGTTTTAATAGTATATAATAATAATATTTTTTTTGCAAAAAAATCGGACACACTCTTTGAAGTTTCGCCTGCTTTTATTGTAGATGTATGTTTTTTAGTATTTAAGTGTTGTTGTAGATCATATCGTCCTTTATTTGACAAAGACACTGTTGTCTGACAAACAGTGCAATAAGCTTCATATTTAGATGTTTTTGGCTTAAAACACGGAAATTGTCTTTGTAATTCATCACTAAAAATGCATTTTCTTTTGCTCATTTTGTTTGCAATTTAGGCTAAAATAATTAAAGTTTCTAAATAGCTATTTCATTCTAAATTGCATTTATAATAAAAGATAATGTACTAACCTTTTAATTTTATTTAATGGTACCAAACTCCAAGGTAATATATGAACTAACATACTAAACTCCCAGTAAAGCGCACACTACTACTAATGGGTGTTTTTTTTTTTTTGCTTAGATAGAACTTATGAAAGGGTTAACTGTCAAACGAGCTGTCATACTGTGTTCACTTTTTGACATTTATTATCGGTATACTCTGGCAAACCATCATGAATAGACTCATGCTTGAACAACGCTACTAAATTATCCAAATTTACTTTGAAAATCAGTCGTCGATTCGCGCAACTTATAGACGATTTCGTGATTGGCTTAACAGGTTTGTTAATACCCCAAATTGCCGCATATGGAGTGAAACCAATCCACAAGAGACCCTACGACTCCATTACCTCCAGAAAAATGCACCGTTTGAAGCGGTTTACATGCTGGTGGTATCATCGGACCTTATTTCTTCAAAAATGAGGTCGGAGATCGCGTTATGGTCAATGGAGATCGTTACCGCACCATGATCAATAATTTTTTGTTTGAAAATATGGATGACTGATCCGGATGAGATGTGATTTCAACAGGATGGTGCTACGTGCCATACGGTGACCGAAACCATCGACTTATTGAAATTAAAATTTGGCGATAAGTTGATTTCGAGAAATGGGCCTGTCAATTGGCCTCCAAGGTCGTGCGATTTGACACCTCTCGATTATTTCCTGTGGGGCTGCGTTAAGTCACTGGTTTATGCTGATAGACCACTAACAATTGATGCCTTGGAGGACAACATTGTCCGTGTTATTCGTGACATACGGCCAGCAGTGCTCGAAAAAGTGGCTCAAAATTGGACGTCCAGAATGCGGCTTGTCAAAGACGCGGTGGCCATATGGCCTAAATCTTTTTCAAATGTTAATACCATGTATTGATCTTTCGAATAAACAAAAAAAAAATTGATTAAAATCAAATTTTTCTATTTCGGTGTTCTTACCAGTCTATAAAAGCATTGTTTATCACTGAAAACACGACGTTTAGAAGATCTATAAGAGTTCTATTTGTGGCGCCTTTCGTGTTGTACAGTTGGTAGTCATGATTTTATAACTGTCGTATTAATTAATAATTACATCTAACCTCAAAATATCAAGTTATTGGTAATATTTCAACATATTATTTGTAACGTGCAGCATTTTCTTAGAATTTATGTAAATTATAGTTAAGATGTGAATACGGCTCTGTGCGAGTGAAATTGAAATGTGGAATATGCGAGCAGATAGCACGATGACGGAACCGTCCGCCACAAGGTCACTATGCACACCGTATTCCCTAATACACACAATACACTAATCAGTTGTCAAAATTTGAAATTTCAATTGTTAGCGGGAAGCGCTACCAACATAAATATAAGTGACAAAAAAACACCAAGTCAAACTTTTGGCGTAGTATTTTTAAAAAAATTAATTGTAAAATTACCTCAATAGAAAAAATAGTATAAAAAACATGTATTATAAGGCCTGTTAACGTACTCGTCCTTTGTAAAACTCGCCTACGGCTCGTTTTCCAAACATGGACTCGTATGTTAACAGATTGCCTTATGATACTTGTGTTTTAATGTACTATTTTGTGTTATTTTTTACAATTTGAAGTTCTATCGGGCTTAAAAAACACACTGTATATGGTTTACTATACACACTACAAATGCACGGCAAAAAGTACTAGGGGAAATCCCGACTCAAATTGTAGCAATGTTACCACACACCACACCACAAGCAATAAAATACCTAAACAATATAAGTGAATATAATCATATTATATAGTAATAAATAAAAAAAAAATAATGAAAAAGAACAATAGAGAACATTTTGTTAGAAAAAAGAGCAAAAAATATCTGAGTCGAAAAAGAGAACATGTTTTCTTTAAAAGAGACCTTATGGCCACCCTACGTCTTCCAGATCTTGTTGCCCGGCCATTATCCTGACTAAAGTGAGGGGAATACTAACTTGTAAGATTTTTGATATGTCACCATTTATTCGTAATCCCACCTTACTTGATGTTTTATCTAGAGCTGTGGTCATATCTTGCAATAGTTCTCTAGTTTCCGTTAGCAACGCAATGTTATCCACGTAATCAAAATCAGTGAGACGTGTTTGATCCTTCCATAGAATACCTATGTTGGGCATATTCATAGATTTGCTCAATACGAAGTCGATTGTGATTAAGAATAGAAAAGGCGATAAAATGCATCCTTGGCTTACGCCCGTCTTGATGGGAAAGAAATCATTAGTTCCATTGTCAGTTTCCACACAACTGGAGTTGTAATAAAGATTTTGAAATATTTTGACAAATTTTGTGGTATGCCATATA
Organism: Ophonus ardosiacus; assembly: GCA_943142095.1. NCBI lineage: Eukaryota > Metazoa > Arthropoda > Insecta > Coleoptera > Carabidae > Ophonus > Ophonus ardosiacus. The sequence goes on along the minus strand of OW964834.1, from coordinate 24,640,629 downwards.
TTTTTAAAATGTTCCGTAGAGATTCTCGATGTAGGCTATCAAAGGCTTTCCTGAAGTCAATAAAATTTATTGATAGTGCACGTCGAAATTCTACACACTGTTCGATAATGTTACGAAGTGTAAATATCTGCTCATTACAAGATCGTCCTCGGCGAAACTCAGCTTGTTCGTCTCTTAAAAATGTATCGATGACTTCCTGTAGTCGTTTTAGTAAAATGATGCATAATATCTTACCTGGTACTGAGAGGAGCGTTATTCCTCTCCAGTCGTTACAATTTAATAAATTTCCCATTTTAGGTAGTTTAATAATGACACCCTTTTGCTATTCGTCAGGAACTGCTTCTGCCTCCTAGCAAATATTAAAGAGTTTCGTGAGTTCTGGTGCTACGGTAACTCCGCCATATATAATTAGTTCCATTATAGGTCTTTTTTTGTAAGTAGTATATTTCCATTTTATCTCTGATAGGGATACTGATACTACTACGGACACCTGTTAGTTGTCGTGTCATTTCTGTTCGCGGTTTCTTGTACTTTTGTTGTATTTTGTTCTAACCAGGTCTTCGTACCAACACAGCAGCTTTTGTTTACTCTTTTATCTAATTCAGCATACCTTGCAGCGGCTTGGGTATGTTGCTGTTCAGTACGAGCTTGATCACGTCGTTGCTTTGTAAATGTGAGTTTATCTATTAAAGCCCACGTTACATCACTTATCCAACGTTTGCGCTGAGTTCCTCTCCTGCAACCAATAACTTTTTCAGGACTTTTCCCAATAGTTTTTTTTTTTTAATTCTGACCACTGGTAATTAATTTCACTCGCATCATGTAAAATTAGTAATTGATTTTGAATTTCGTCTAAGTACCCTTGTGATGATTGAGGGTTTTTTTAATTTCTCTATTGCAAATTTGTTTCTTTTTTAAATGATTTTCAATCAGGTAGCATACGCAAAAATTATGTTTAAGCTAGCTTTTAGATAAAGAGTGCCTATTACATTGTGTGCCTGTCTTTCATGAAAGAATTCTCCAAAAATTGTTTCATTCTATTATTTGTGTATCGTAAAATTTATCACTTTTTTAATTATACTACTATAAGTCTTCCATTGATTCTACTTCTTTCGTAGCTGCACGGAAAATCTCTTAAAAATGTAGGTAAACTAAGGTTATCTTGACACAGCCAAGTATCACGCATGCAAATCATGTCGGCATTTACAAATATGTCTTCTATATCAAACTAGAACATCATTTGAGAATATGAAACTGATACTAGTAATATTGTTATTATGTGATATAGCGTCGATGATTCTGAAAAACCTGCTATGTGAAAAAAGGTACTTTTACAGGAATGTCAAATACTATTTAAAAAATTAGGTGTCCGTTTTTGACCGCTGCTCCTTAAGTATGTTTTTCGTTAAATACTTATAAAGACAATATCAGCATGATATTACCAGCAGCTAGAGAAAAAAATAATGAACATAAGAAAATAAAAACCTAAAAATCACTAATAATGCACATAGCAGGTTTTTCAGAACCAACGACGATAGATAAAATGATATTGTATTTCATTGGGTTTGCTATCTGTATAATTATCTTTGTTTACTGATGCTTAGTTTTCATCAGGAACAATCATAGGTAGATCATGATCATTGTGCGGTAGAGATCGGAAAATAAAGACGTGAAACATACAGTTTTGCTATTATCCTATCAGTGGGGCGTGCAATTGGTAATTCCTTAGGGATTTACTACGGGTTTGCTCAGTGAATCTTCAGATTAATTATTTGCCCAACGTCTTTTAAGAGAGGAAGAAGGCGTACTATTTTGAACTTCTACACTATCTATGTAAAGTTTGTTACCTTTTATATTTACTGTTTTTCCCTCGTCTTTAAATTGCTTTCACATTTTCAGCAGGTTTTGTCGCTGTATTTGTTGTGTATTTAAATCATCGTTGTCGTAAATGTCTGTAATTTTAAATTAAATTATATTAAATATATTATAGGATACAAATGAAACTAGTATTGGTTGACTTTTATTATTTTTGACACCAAGCCTCTTAGCACCTTCAGTGTCATTATTGGTCAAATTTAATTGAAGAGTGTTGTGCAATTTTATAAAAATATTTGTTTAGATTATCTTTGACGTGTTTTTTTTTCTATTATTTCAGAAATGGTCATATATTTCTTCTTGTAGATAATAATTTATTGTGAATCTTCATTGTAATTAAGTTTCACACTCTCTTCTTGAGTCGAGGGCCAGTTTTTGTCTAAATTTTCTATACTAGACTTTCTGTTTGTAAATTCATTTGATATTTTATCTAGCATCCCCAATTTTCCCAGAATTCATTTAACATCTATTTTTCATTTTTTCTAGATTTTCGTAGATTGCACTTGCTTTTAGGAACAATGTGGTTTTGTGTTTGTTTATATTTTTATCCCATTTTTTTTTTTGTTTTTTAAAAAAAGGTAGTGCTCTATGATGTGCGACGCCAGTGTTGCAATATTTAAATAAGTTTTATGACTATATAGCACTTCTATTTGGCGTAAAACAGCTTAACCTTTAAATACAGTGGAAATTTTCTAAATCGAATCTCAAGGGACAAGAAAATAAATTTGAGTTATGGAAATATTCGGTATTATTTTGTTAAAGAAGAACACTTCTCCTTTTTTACAATATCTTAAAGACTTACAAATATTACGAAAAACATTATTCGTAGACCCTTAAATAATCTCAGCTTTTGAATAGAAGAAAAAATTCCTTCGAATCTGGGCATGACAGTGAATGCTTCACCTTTGACTTTATCTTCATCATCGTCTGATTCTAAAAAGAAAATCTTTAGTGTTTTAATTCACTGTCAAACTCTGCATCATTTTTTTACAAGCATGTATAGTTGAATATAATTTTCTATGATGCTTTCTAAAATATCATCAGCAGGATAATCCATTTTATCTTCACCAGAAGGATCATCCATTTTATTATGTTATTATCAATATGAACGAATTCTACATGTATTACTTCATCCATATCTGCTCCGTCTCTCTGTAAGGCCCATATAACACTTAAGTAGGACAGTGGAAGAAAATCTTTATTTTATTTTATTTATCACAGTTTTCAATATCTTGCGGCAGTTCATTGTTAATAAACCCTGCTTTGCGGAAACAATTGGTAATTATTTGTTGTTTAACATTCACTTACAGTTTTACAGAGGTTGCGTCATGTAACTTGACAGTTACAATGGAATCCTTCTCTATATTGGCCAAAAAAAGAATATGTCTTCTGTAATGTTTTTTATTTTTCAGAATTTGGTACATTGGTTTTAATAATGATGTCATGTTGGGAGGAAAGCATGCAAGTTTGATAATTTTAGTATCTTTTATATCCTTTGGATGGAAAGATATCAGCTATCAGCAAGATGTTCATTTTCTGAGCAGCAAACTTTTTATTTAGTTTCAAGAGCCATTTCTCATAAAGTTCATTTGTTATGAGCACCTTTCTATTACTGTCGTAATCTACATCGTGATTTGATACCTTTCAATAATGTGGATTTTTTGATTTTCTAGTAAAGAGTAGTTTTTGCTTTTCGGGCCCACTCATATTACTTTACTACATAATTTGCCGTATGGTATCATTATAAACCTAGTGATGTTTGGAGTTTTTATCATATAGCAATAGGTTCTAGTCGTAATTTTTTAAATAAAACACCACGTCAACTTAACAACACACTATACTAAATATAATACATTTCAACTATATTGTCAGTTGTATTAAAGCATATTGTCATGTGTCCTAGCCGTGAGTAGACGTGCTGTATTGTGGCTCCGCTGACTGTAAAATTTGTTGCTGTGAAGTTATCGTATATACTGTAGTGTATATCAAAATATTTTTAATATATCTCTTACAATGCCTAATACTACGCGTAGTACAAGTGCTGTGATAAAGGATACCCTAACAAATCTCCTCAAAGATGACAGTGTAATTTCTCATTTGGTGGATAAAATGTTTGAAAAATTCGAAACAAAATTAAATGAGATAAAGCTTAATTATGAACTTACTGTTGCTGAACTTACCCAGGAGAACAAAGTACTGCGCGAAAAAATTGACAATCTTGAACAATTTTCCAGAAAAAACTGTGTTCGTGTTTTTGGTGTGGCTGAAGAAGCAAATGAGAAGGCCGAAGATAAGGTATGCGACATCTTTAAAAATAAATTAAAAATTAACGTGAACAATAGTGAAATTGATAGATGTCATCGTACTGGCAAAAATAACTCTAAAAAACCGCGTCCCACCATAGTTAAATTTGTGTCATTTAAAACACGGGATAAAGTCATGAAGGCGCGTAGGAACTTAAAAGGTTCAAATATATCAATAAAAGAAGATTTAACAACTACTAAACTCGAACTTTTGAATGCTGTTTCTGCGAAATATGGATACAAAAACGCCTGGTCATCTAATGGGAACATTTTTGTGCAATCTGGAAATTCAAAAAAACGTATTAATACTATTGAAGATTTAAACTAATCTATATAATTTTTTCATATTTTTTTACGTATAAAGTATACATAATTATACTACAATATTAGTAGTTCTAATTTGGTTTATTTTTATTATTCAGGGAGCTACTCAGTACTTATGTTAAGATATATATTATTTATAATGTGTTTTATGGTATACAACATACTTATTTGTCTTCACTACTATTCTTTTTTTTATAAGTCATTGTACAGATATTACTTGTCCAATTTATTTACTTTTAAGTCAGTTCATTGACACTGACCTTCACTATTTTATATTTTGTATCTTACACCTGTTTAGGATTGTTTACAGTTGAACTTAGTTACTTTCTGTATACAGTTTATTCTGTATATAGTATATTTCTTTGTATTGTCATTTTAGTACATTTATTCACAATGAATATACCGGGTGTCTACTTTTATTTCTGAACATAGGAAATTCAATGTTAAAATTTTGATTCGGCGATATCTCCTTACCTATTAATTTCAGAACAAAAATGTAATGAAGATAAATGTTCACAGTAAAAAACTGCATTGATTGAGTACCAAGTTTGTTGTTCAATTGTTTTTATGTATAAGTTAGAAGCAAAAGAAAATACACGATTTAAGGCTATTATCAGAGTGCCATGAAAAAGAAAACAATAATTTATATTTCTTGTCTCTGGTATATCTGACAGATTTGACATTTCTTGTTATATTATTATTACTAGAATAATGCGAAGTGTTAATCTAGAAGAAAAAATTAATAATCACTAATTCTAATAAGAATAAATTAAAAAGAAATGTCAAATCTGTCAGATATGCCAGAAACAAGAAATATAAATTATTGTTTTTTTTTTCATGGCACTCTGATAATTGCCTTAAATGACGTATTTTCTTTTGCTTCTAACTCGTACATAAGAAACAATTGAACAACAATATTAGATCTCGTTGATGCAGTTTTTAATTCTAAACATTTTTCTTCCTTACACTTTTGTTCTAAAATTAATAGGTAAGGAGATATCACCAGATCAAAATTTAAACATTGAATTTCCTATGTTCAGAAAAAAAAGTAGACACCCGGTATATTATCAAAATGTACGTGGTTTAAAGTCTAAAATTAATGAATTCTATAACAGCACCTGTTCTTCTGATTTTGATGTATGCATAACAGAAACTTGGCTTGATGATCATATAAATAATAAGGAGCTATTCAATAACAACTATAATGTGTATCGTTCAGACAGAGACTGTGTAAGCTCAGGCAAGGCTTGGGGAGGCAGTGTTTTTTGTGCAGTTAACTCTACTTTGCAATCATCTGTAGTTGATACTTCTCAAAATATGGGCCACAAATTTGAGGCAGTCTATGTAAAACAACAGGTCACTTCTTCCAAATGCATTTACATTATTACAGTATTACCTCCTACCACATCGGATCATTTGAATTCATTTTATAACTACATTGAGACATTACCTTTCATATATCATAATGATTTCATTATTGTTGGTGATATAAATATAGCTCAATTACATGATCATCATAAATATGGTGCTTCAACTCCGATAACTACAGACTTTGTGCATTTTTCTAATTTTATAGCAGCACATCAATATAATTATGTTCTGAATTGCAATAACAAATATTTAGATGTTGTCCTATCAAATTTAAGTTGTACGGTTATGAAAGACTCAAGTCCATTTGTAGAAGAAGATAAATATCACCCTGCGTTACTAATTGAGTGTCCAAATTTGGAAACAATTAAAAAATCTTTAAATTTATCAAAAAATGCAATATTTAATTTCAGAAATGCTGACTTTTTATCATTATATAGAAACCTGGAATCTATTGATTGGTCAGTATTAAATAACTTTGATAATGTTAATCTAGCTTTTGACAAATTTTATTCTATACTGAATTCTGTATTTTTGGAATGTGTTCCCACTAAAATATCATCTTTTTCAAAATATCCACCGTGGTTTACCGCGGAAATCATTACAGATTTAAAATCTAAAGAAAGAAATCGTAAACTGTTTAAAAAATCAGGTATTGAGTCTTGCAAAAAAGATTACGTATATTTACGAGCGAAAACGAAACGTGACATTAAAGTAGCTTATAATAATTATATGTTAAATATTGAAAACAATATTGCATCTTACTCAACTCAAATGTATAACTACATAAAAAGTAAAAAGAAAGCGAATATTCCCAGCACTATGCAGTTTAATGGCACATAATTTAGTAACGGTTCATCCATATCACAAGCATTTGCAATTTTTTTCTCGAATGTTTATTCCAAGCACAGTGATATAAATATAGGCACTAATATTCAATCTAACAGTTTTAGTAAAGAAATGATTGAAATTAAATATATTACGAAAGAAAATATTGTGGATGCTATTAATAAGTTAAAATCTAAGCCTAGTACCGGTCCAGATAAAATTCCTTCTTATATTTTGAAAGGCTGTAGGGACATTGTAGTTGAACCATTATTTATATTATTTAATTTATCTGTCAAATACCTATCCAAATTGTTTGAAAAATGCAAGAATTTGTCCAGTTTTTAAGTCAGGAGATCCAAGCAAAATATCTAACTACAGACCCATAGCTCTTTTGTCAAATATTTCCAAAGTCTTTGAAACAATAATACATAAAAAAATTTATAACGAGGCTTGTAAATATATATCACCGGATCAACATGGTTTCGTCCAAGGTAAATCTACCGTAACTAACTTGTTGAACTTTACAGACACTGTATCAAATTATCTTACTAATAACACACAAGTAGATGTTGTATACACAGACTTCACCAAAGCATTTGACAAAGTAGAACATAACATCCTTATTAATAAATTATACAATGAATTCAACTTTTCTCTTCCTCTTTGCCAACTTCTTACTTCTTATCTCACTGATCGATTTCATTTTGTTGAAGTTAATGGATTTAAATCAGGTCTTTTTAGGGCTACATCTGAAGTGCCCCAAGGTTCTAATCTTGGCCCTTGCTATTTTTGTTATTCATTAATAATATTACTGAATATGTTCATTATTCGAATGTTCTTATGTATGCAGATGATATCAAACTATTTAGAACAATTAATACATTTAACGACTGTATTGAACTGGAAAATGATATAGATAATTTAATGATTTGGTGTGAGACGAATAAACTATACTTCAATGTTAGTAAATGTAAAATAATGACTTATACTAGGAAAAAACAATCTCTTCTATATGATTACCGTATGTATGATAAGTCACTACAAAGAGTTACAGAGTTCAAAGACTTAGGTGTTCTATTTGATATTAAATTAGAATTTGATAAACATATACAATCTGTAGTATCTTCATCATACCGTAATTTGAGTTTTGTTATACGAATATCTAAAAATTTTAAGTATGTAACAACTGTTATTATGCTCTACAATTGTTATATACGTAGTAAGCTAGAATACTGTTGTCAGGTATGGTGTCCATTCTATGCCAAATTGAAAAATGCTATTGAGGGGGTACAAAAGAGATTTGTGAAATACTGTTGGTTTAAAAAACATAAAGTGTATAATCATTATTTACATTACGAAACTGGTCTCACTGAATTCAGCTTAATATCTCTTGAAAATAGACGAAATATATTATGTATTTTATTCCTATATAAAGTAATTCATAATGTAATTAATGATAGGAAAATTTTGTTTATGCTTAATTTCTTTATACCACGTATTAATAGCAGATTTCATTCTACTTTCTATACTAAGTTTTCACGATCTAAATTTGACATCAATACGCCATGTAATAGAATGTGTGTGATATTTAATCAGCTTAGTTTAAATGTAAACATTGATATATTTTCTGATAGCCTTAGTAGTATAAAAAATAAAATCATACGTCATATTTCTGTAAATTAAATTTTAAGAAAACACCTGTACAATCTTTTAAGACACTAATCATGAAATTTGTTTGTACTTTAGGATTCTTATTTTTCTCCGTCTCATGGGACACTATTTAAACTGTTAATATATATGTTCATTATTTGTATTCTCCCTCTGTAAATGGGATTCTATATCCTGTAGAGTGGTTCAAATAAATAAATAAAATAAAGTAACAGGTCTTATATTGCGGCACCCCGTACCGCAGTAAACCCGGTCGTCTCGGTATAATTTATTGAATACAAGTTTTTCATTTCAATAATTTTTACGAAATTACACGTATTTTATAACTTTTGCTTATTATAAAATAATAAAAAAAAAAAACAATGGAAATAGCAAAGGAAGTACCGTTCACAAAGGGAATTTGAAGATTATGGAGAATATGTCGGACGTCGAAGGAGTTTTCGACATTCGGGATGAAACTGAAGGCAGGAATGATAATGTTGAAGTTAATAATTACAACAGATTTAGAAATTGCAGAATAAACAATTTGTTTGCACAAAGCATAGCAATAAAACCGTGCGCTGCAATATATGCCTCAACCCGACCATTCTGGAGGATTAAATTATTTGTGGATAAAATTTTCAGTTAAAATTAAAATATCGCATCAATATTAAAGCGTAAATTGAAAAAAAAATTACACATATCAATTATATAATGCTATATTTTTCTTTTATTTTGCAGTTAAAATAACTGACACTTTATCTAGGTATGGAAAAACCGGGCCTAAGAAAATAAAGTGTATTTATTTATATTGTAACACGGTAATGTTACTGATTTATTAAGTACTATCCAAAACTTTATGGCAGAAACTATTGCAACGTATTGCGAAGTAGGAATATAAATTAAGTAAGTAATAAATATTGAAAACAATTTTAAGAAATGGAAAACCTACCGGCTTAATTATTACACATATAAACAATGCCTGTAACCCTTCAAGCGGTGAGCTGGGTCGTGAGTCCATAGGAAAATTTATCTGGGCGCTAGCGTCGCTTAGAAAAAATGAAATTTTACTTGGCGCGAGACAACCAAATAAATAATAGAATAAAATAGTTAAAATTAAAATACTATATTTACCGGCACTTACAAAGTATGAGCTGTTGAATTTAATACAAAAAAAAAACCACTTAACACTTTCGCTGCGTATTAATGCACGCGTCGCACCCGTAATGCGGTAATGAGTTTTGGTGCAATTCTAGTTTTTTTTTCTCAATTTGTTAATATTATGTGTATGTAGAAGTCTTTACTCTTATTTTTCAGTATTTTTTTTAACGCATACGGTGCGTCGGCAGCATTGTGGACACATTTTGTTTGGCAATGCTAACGACGCACCTATTCGTCCAGCCTCTTGAATTCTGAAATCAACATGTTAGACAAATCATGTTTATTTGCTTGATGTTTTATATTTTATTTATGTAATAGCCATTATTTTAATATTTGTGTTTTAGCCCTTTTGAGTTGTAAATAGCCCTTGTCGTTGTCACCCATGACGCAAAAAAAAAAAACTGTAAACTAACCCCGCAAATCACTTTTCTGAAGTTGTCTGACAATGCTGGCCTAGCGCACAGTGTTCTATTTACAAGGCTGACGAAACTATGCCGGTTGAAACAAAATAGAGTACTGGACGCACCTGATGCGGCGTGTGCAATGGTTCGACAACATACGGGACGCAACGTGTGCGTCGTACGCAGCGAAAGTGTTAACTGTTGAATGTGAGTCTTCAGCTGGGTCGGAGCGGTTTAAGCGACTAATGCAACTGCTGGTGTCAAGAGGCGGTGGTACCTTGAACTATCCTTGAGTTTTGGCCGATGCGACTGCTCCACCATTAAACCAAATTGAACAACCTGGTTTTGTCGGCATGGCAGGACCGGTGTGGTTTAAAATCAACGAATAGAAATATAGCAATTTCAATAATAGCATCGAAAATTTCCGAACTCATGCAAGTATTGGGAAAAAGAGGTGCCGCCAATCAAGCCTTAAAATGTTGCTTTTTGCACCAGTCAACTCAAATCGTCCCAACCGAGGGGAAGCAGTAATACGTAAAACAAAACGGCAAAATAAAGGCAGAAAATATGTCAAAATAGTAAACAGAGTGCTCGGTAAGATAAGTACCAAAAATTTATATTACAAGGCTAATTAAAAACAGAGATTTTAAGTGAACTAAATGATGAAAATAAGTGAAGTGATTTACAAGCATATGCAGTATAAAAGTGCCTTCTAATTACAATAATTCGGCTAAACAATAAGTGAAAATTATATGATAATAGAGGGTGATAAGAATTTCAGAGAAAATTTAAAATTAAGTTACTAATGGCCTTACGAACAATCCACAAAACTTACAATCCCGGTATTACACGAGAGAGAGAGAATATTAGAAATATATTTACTGAAGAAGTGTAGCCAGACACCTAAAAAAAAATCAAGAAAATAGGTTAGTTTTTTCAGAACTAACTACACAAAAAAGTAAACGGAGTATATCCCTCAAAACTCGACCTCACTCGCTGCCAGCTAAAACTAGAAGGAAGTCTCTCTCTCCAACCATGGCCTTCAACTCAATCAAATTTACTAATTTTCGCATGAGAAACAAATAAGGAATTTAAATTTATTATAAGAAATCTGTGTTTCTAAGAACCTGTAACCGTATATACGATATCCCCAGTTTTTTTGTATGCAGTACGTTGTACCTATTTTGAGTTGCATTGTGCAATATGTAAAATGAAAGGTGCTTTATTTTTAAACATTTTTTTTTAAAAAAGCTGAATGTAATAGCAGTAGTTAATATTAATGTAATATTATTATTAAGTATTTTATTTATAATAATATTACTGTGGTTAAAGGTACGCTGAGTAACCACAATCTGGTGTGCCCTAAATTTTGCGCGTATCATTCTTTTGTGTACAGTTTGTGCTTTACTGTGCAGTATTTAATATTAATGTAGTACTTATTTCTAAATATAGGACACTGTGACTAAGAGTTTTATGGTTTTTATCACACTTGGGTTCCTTTTCATCATCATATAGTACATTAAATAACAAGTTTTATAAGACATGTTCTTTTCGCACTCATCAAAATTTAGAAAACGAGCCCTGGCGAAATTTGTCTACAAAGCAGATTGGCACGCCCAGCATTCAATTCAACCTTTATTCGCCTATATCTTTCCTTCTCTGCTTCTTGTTTGACCTTTAATTCTGCCTCCCTATCTTTAGTTTTTGGTTTACCCATGTTTTTTTTGTTGAAAAAATTCTCCAGTACGAAAACACTTTCGAGCTTATGTTCCATGTTGCTCATTTTCCTGAAAGAATGTCATTCCCTGGAATTATTTTTCCAGGGGAATGACAAAAAAATTGATTTTATATTCAATTATAATTACACGCGCCAAGAATCATTGTAATGCTTACACACAAACACAAACCGATTAATCTTAATCATATATTTCAAATGCACAACAAAATTGTATTGTGTTTATTACAACTATTAAGTACCAGGGGAATTACATGTTTAATGTGACTATACTAAACACTCCCATATTATTCTTTAACTTCGAAATAAATGGACGAGAACAAACTGCTGTCCACAAACATCCAATTACATATTGCACTGCTTATTACAGAATGCAAAAAGAACTTCTACCGACATTTACAGATATCAACGAAACTTTTATATTTGCAGGAGAATGACATAAAGATTGTAGGCACAAACTTCCCATTTTTTTTTTTAACTAATGGAATATTTTTTTTAATTCGTTTGTCAATTGCGGCTTTTAAATAGAGTTTTCTGAAGTTAGATCTGAAGTTAATTGTTTAAACCTAATTAACATATAAAATTACTATAAATCCATGAAGATGCATCCCATGACAATTTGCACCTGAAATATTTTAAAAAACAACATTTTTCATAAATTGCAAAAATGGTAATTAGCAACCATAGAACAAAGTCGAAGAATGTTTAAAACGTATATCTCAAACATTATAGGTTACACTTCAGAGCAGTGTACCCCTCATACACCTTATTTTGCAGAAGGCAGCAAACGACATATATATATATATATATATATATATATATATATATATATATATATACATATATATATATATATATATATATATATCCTGGCCATAGGCGTTTAACATGGGGAAGCAGTTTTTCTTTGCGCAAAAGTCCCCAATTAATTTCAGACAAAAATGTTTCAAATAAATGTTGTAGATATTGATATTCTACGCCTAAATCATTAAACAAATTTAACTTTGCACGTTTAGTAACTTGTAAAATTTAATTTGAAATTAGCATTTTATTCACCTAGATGCATCTAAGAGGTTTTTTCGTTTTTTCCTTAAAAATGACCTAATACACACATTGCTTTATAAAGGCGTACTAACTTTATTTTAATAGTAAAAACTACAAATTCTTTTCTCAGTATAATCATACTTATACTCTCTGTTCTCACATAATTTTTTTTACACATTATTATACAGGCTGGTAAATAAAGCAAATCAAATATACTCGATTTCAAATTTCTACAACTCGTCATTTTCAAACGAAACACCCTATATTTCATTATTCATTTGTGTTTATTTTTGTATTATCTTTATTTTTTATTAAAAGTATCCTATACCTAAAACCAATAGTTTCGGAGTTTTTCACCATTTTCTCTAAATTTACTCATTTTAATTAAAAATTAAATTGAGTATCCAATGGAAATTATGTGTTTAACAAGAAACAATTGCAATATTGATATTAGTTTGCATTAGGCAATAACTAAAACTGTTTGTTATTAATATTAGCTTGATTAGGTAGTAATCATTTATTAATATGAATCTTTCCCAAGAAGAACGAATATAGTGTACGCATTTGGAGCAGCAGACAGAAATTCATTGTTGCCATCAAGAAAACGACATTCAGATCGGGGTTGTTTTGAGAGTCTTAGAGAAAGGTTTGAAAGAACTGGCCATGTACAGTACGAAAAAAGAGAACGTGCCAGAAATGAAGATACTGACTTAATTGTACTCCCAAGTGCTGTTGAAGATCCCCATACAAGCCACGCGAAAAATCAGCCGTGAAGTAGACTTAAGTCGATCTATCGTGTCAAGGATTCTTCGGAAAAATAAATTTCTAAATCGTCGAAATTTTTTGCGAATGAGCTACAGGGACAAACACGATTTTATAAATTTTGTTTTATTTACGGATGAAACAACATTTTACAAAAATGGACAAGTAAACCACCACAATTTCCATTTTTATGACACCGTAAATCCACATTTTGTGAGACCATTAGACCATCAGCACAGATGGTATCTTAATGTATGGGGAGGAATACTAGGAAATCGCATTATTGGATCATACTTTTTTGACAACCATATTAATGGACAAAATTATTGTGAGTTTTTACAAACTCATCTTCAAAATTATTTGGATAATTTACCCCTTAATATTATCCGGAGATTGTGGTTTCAACATGATGGTGCGCCGGCCCACAACAGTTTTCGTGTTAGGAATTATTTAAATTATGAATATCCTAATAGATGGATCGGAAGAGTAGGCCCAAGAAATTGGCCTACTAGATCTCCGGATCTTATAATATTGGATTTTTTTCTCGTGAGGAGTAAAGGATTTGGTCTACCAGACAGCACCAACTACACAAGAAGATATGATGGAACGAATTCGTAACTGTTTTGCTAATGTCAACGCAATTATGCTGCGAAGAATATATGACTTATTTTTAAAGCGTGTGCAAATATGTTTTCGTGAGAATGGTGGTTACATTGAAAATCTTGTCTTTTTATAATTTTATCTGTAAGTGAAAAACTTCGTATTAATAAGCGATATATGGTCTCCCAAAGTTTAAAAAAATATGTGTCGTCACGAATATAAGTTTTCACCTCAAACTGTCTTCTTTGTGGACCTAAATGTAAGAGTATAATGCTATTTCCAAATTATATTTATAACAAATCTGATGAGGACACCATGTGACTTCTTTATACGCTTATAAGAGTAATGTGCCCTTTTGAAAGGCCGATTAGAACCAAAAATGGAGGTAAATAATTAGATGGTATAGCAGTACCATATACAAAATTTAAACATTCTACGGCTAGTTTAGTTATGCGAAAAATTCAAGGAAACCCTTCGAGCAAAGTGCCCTTTTGGCCCAGTCGATTGCAATAAAAATAGGACGTGTAGAACAACATGTTCCAGTAGTTAAAATACAAAATTTTAACATTTTACGGCTAGTCTTTGAGTTATGCGAGATACATTATGTACGTTCAGACGTCACGCCGAAACTAGTAAAATTGAATAGACACTTACAAAATTGCAATTTGCACGAGCGCCTCTAACGGCAAAGCATAGATATCAAGGTTGCTATGGTTACCCCGTCCAAAGAAAGACCTGTCATCAGCCGTAGACTCTACACTCTAGCCACCGTTTTAGTTGAATAATCGAATGATCTTCAATATTATCAAACAAAAAAGTTGCCCCAGACACATCTTCTGGTTTTAAACTCATTTTTATTAAACACAACGTACAAATAACAATAAAGAATTAGGTTTAACACTGAATAACAGATGCGAACACAATGACAGATAGGAACAGGGAACGGGACGCAAGACAACGTGGGGAGGTTTGTTTGGATGCATGATCTATCTCTCTCTCGCAGTGACGTCAATTTTGTGTCTGTTAAGGGATGCTAAAAATGGATTTTTCCGTTGTAATCGGAAAACCGAATTTTTCGCAATTACAATACTTGGTACAAGGAGGTATTTAACAGCAAATATACTGTTATGTCCAAGTTCTTGTATACAATTTCTATAGTACACTGGATTTAATTTTTAATCAAAACGAGTAAATTTAAAGAAAACGGTGAAAAACTCCGAAACTATTGGTTTTAGGCATAGGATACTCTTAATAAAAAATAAGGAATACAAAAATAAACACAACTGAATAATAAAATATAGGGTCTTGTGTTTGAAAATGACGAGTTATAGTCATTTGAAATTGAATATATTTGATTCGCTTTATTTACCAGCCTGTATAATAATGCGAAGAAAAAATTCTGTGAAAACATAGAGTATAGTTATGGTTATACAGAAAAAAATCGTAATTTTTACTATTAAAATAGAGTTAGTATGCCTTTATAAAGTTACGCTACACGCGTAACTTTATAAATCATTTTTATGAAAAACGCGGAATAACTTGGCAACGCCGCGGAAAACAAAAAAAAAAACAACTCTTAGGTCCATATAGGTGCATAAAATACTAATCAAGCTTTATGAAAATATATAGTATGTTCTATTTAAAAAAATACAAATAATTCTTGCCGAGCCGTAATGCAACACCCTGTATATGTGAAAATAATTTTACATTATTCGCCTTTAGTAGTCCGATAAATTATGTCAATAAATTTATGCTGTATTTCTAACGACAAGAGAGCTATCGAAGAAGGGAATTTCAATGGCTCACCTGTATATATATATATATTTCACGAAAATCTGTCACAGATTCTAGTAAAGTATCACTTCAGGTTTATCAATTTTAGCATAAACCGAATATGTTGTTTTCATTAACATCAAAGTGTTACCTATTAAAATTGAAAAGTTTTGATCGAATTTTTGGACCGAAAACATTTCCTCCCTTTAAATAAGAGGGCATGGCGTAACCACAGATTTCTGAGGCTAAAATAAGACGATTTAACTAAACTTGCTTCTACCGGAAAATGTACCATTTAGCCAGTATTCCGCTTCAAAGTTCTTCGAAAAAAAAAAAAATTTGCTTATAATAACAGAACGCTTTATTCGATTTGGATGAAATTTGGTGCGATCGTTCGCATGGGTATAAGTTATCTTTTAAGATGATACTTGTTATTATTAGTGAACCACTAGTATTAAGTGTCCCAACATTGATTAGACCGTTTCTTTTTAATGGCCTAGCCGACAACATGAAATTATTATTTTTCAGAAAGATACATTCAATAATAAACTTTTTTCTCTCTGTTTAATTTGTGATATCTGTTACGGTTCAGACAGAAAAAAAATAAAAGCTGAGTGACTGCATCGTGAATTATTTTTAAATAAATTTAATCTAGCAGTCTATCCAAATGTCAAACAAGTAATTTCTGATGACAGTAACAATTGTTCATGGGTTGTAAAAAAATTCCTTCGCAATATTCAGAAACTAGTAACATCCGTTTGTTCGGCCTAATAGAATTTTACTACCATTATTATATATAAGATGAATTAATATGTTAGCTTACTCCTAAACAAGTTGAGAAGGTTGACAACTCGTTACTTTCATTAAAAATTAGACGTTTGGCATTTGGACAGACTGCTAGCTTAAATTTATTTAAAAAAAATCACGATGCAGTCACTCGAGTTTTATTTTTTTCTGTCTGAACCATAACAGATATCACAAATTAAACAAAGAGAGAAAAATTTACTATTGAATGTATCTCTCTGAAAAAAATAATTTCATGTTATCGGCTAGGCCATTAAAAAGATACGGTCTAATCAATGTTGGGACACTTAATACTAGTGGTTCACTAATAATAACAAGTATCATCTTAAAAGATAACTTATACCCATACGAACGATCGCACCAAATTTCATCCAAATCGAATAGAGCGTCCGGTTATTATAAGCAATTTTTTTTTTCGAAGAACTTTGTAGCAGAATACTGGCTAAATGGTACACATTCCGGTAGAAGCAAGTTTAGTTAAATCGTCTTATTTTAGCCTCAAGAATCTGTGGTTATGCCATGTCCCTCTATTTAAGAGACAGTCTGTATAATAGGCGCGAGGTAAAAAATAAATAGGCAAAAACCTTCGCGGGCGGGTGTAGAACAACTCACCAAAGTTTCATCGTAATTGAATGAATGGTATAGGAAAGCATAAAGGACATACATACAAACTTACATTCATTTACATATATTGCATGATCACGTGAGAATGAACCAACAATTTTCTCCGTTATTAAGAGAAATCTTCAAATAAGAAAATTTATTATAGATAATATGGCCAATAAGATATCGTTTCAAAAAAGCGTTCTATTACTTCCGGTTCCGGAGTATGTAATACCAAATTTCCTGCACACATAAAGGTATGAAAAGCGTAAAATTTAGGGCACAACAGATTGTGGTTACTCAGCGAAACTGTAACCACAGTAAGATTATTTTAAATAAAATGTTTAATAATAATAATATTACATTAATATTAACTAGTGCACAGTGAAGCACAAACTGAACACAAACGAATGATAAGCTCAAAATTTAGGGCACAACAGATTGTGGTTACTCAGCGTACCTGTAACCACAGTAAGATTATTTTAAATAAAATGTTTATTAATAATATTACATTAATATTAACTACTGCACAGTGAAGCACAAACTGAACACAAACGAATGATATGCGCAAAATTTAGGGCACGACAGATTGTGGTTATTCAACGTACTTGAAACCACATTAAGCTTTTTTTTAAAAAAATTGTTTAGAAATGAAGCACATTTCATTTTATATATTGCACAGTGCAACACAAAATAGGTACAACGTACTGCATACAAAAAAAACTGGGGATATCGTATATACGGTTACAGGTTCTTAGACACGAAATCTGTCATTATAGAATTAGAGGCAATACATTACTTCCCTCCTCGCCAAAATTTTTGATAAAGTCAAAAATTTCTGTCTCCGAAATCTCCGCAGGTGGAACTGCTTTAAGATCCTTAACATGCCATTGAGCAAGATTTCTACCTTCGTCGTTTTTCTTGTGCACTTTGCAACGAATTAATTTAGGTGTTAGTTTCGATGAGTATCCAGATTCTGCATCTGACAGAGTATAATTGCGTTTATGCACTGTCTCCGGGTGTAAATTCTAAAGGTCGACACCTCAGGTTACAATGCGGGATTGTACTTTTTTAAATATTTCTGTTAGTTTTCCAAGTTTTTTCGCGTAAGGGTCCCGGTTTTTTCCGGAATTTTTTTACAGGTTGAGGTATAGAAACGACCAAATGTAGGTACATGTCTTCCAATCATTAGCTGGATATCCAGTGACGTCATGGCTTGCTATACGTATAGCTTGAGTAACTCGTGGAAGTTCTACGTCCCATTTACGCTGATTTTGGTAAATGTAAGATATCAGAGCAGTTTTTATTACTCTATTTGATCTTTCACAGAAATTAACTTGAGCGTGATACTTGGCATTGTACCATAATTTAGGTACTTAATACTTTTTAATAAGGGACTGGAATTGGTTACTTTTGAATTGGACGCCATTATAAACCATAGTTACTTCCGATACTCCAAGTAGAGTAGTACGTCTCGCTCTATGACGTTACATATTTTATTAGTCGTGGCTTGACGTAAAGCGTAGGTAAGGGTAAACTTTGAGAACCAGTCTGTGACCACCAAAACACACGTATTACCCGCAGAAGAGCGTGGAAATGGACCCATTAGATCTATTGAAATTATTTGCCATGGGGCATTAACTTGTTTCTGCGTGCCCATAAGACCTGGTGCTGCCAAACTTTTTGTGCTAAACATATTGGACAGCATGACACATAGCGTATAATCGAGGACTTCAATTTTGGCCAGTAATAATTTTCTGAGACTCGGCGATATGTCTTAAATATGCCTAAATGTGGTGCTCATTGGATTATTATGACATTCCTCCAGAATAGTCTTTCAGTAGGAACAACAAGTTTCCAGTCTGAGAGATTGGTTGGGAGTTCGTGCTCATTGGGAACCAATTTGTACACTAAGTTGTCTTTAACTAGCTAGCCAGGGTAGTTTTCTGGGGAGTCTATGATACTGTTGCGTAATTTAATCTACCGCGGATCAGTACTTTACTAAAAAGACTCGAGTGAAGCTATTTCGAAAGAGGCACGAGAGATGGAATCAGTAACTACGTTCAGAGGACCTGGATAGTGCACAACCTTGAAATTAAATTGCTGAAGGCGAACGACCCAACGGGAAAGACGGCCTGTTGGTTCTTGTATACTTTGTAGCCACAATAACGAGGCGTGATTAGTTATTACTGTAAATTCGGCGCCTTATACATATGGACGGAATTTTTCCAATGCAAAAATGATAGCAAGATACATTCTGTGACAGTATAGTTACGTTTACTATTTAGAACTCGGCTAGCTATGACATGCTCTTCATTATCTAAATTTTTTGTTAGAACAGCACCTATGCCGTAGCTGAAAGCATCAGTTTGTATAGTGAAAGGCGCTGAAAAGTCTGGGCTAGCTAAAACTAGGACTGAAATTAAGGCTGATTTAAACTTCTTGAATGAGTCTCGAGCTTCGTCATTCCAAATAAATTCTTTCTCCTTCGCTTTGCTCTTGGTGAGATCAGTTAACGAAGCAGCAGTAGAGGAAAAATTATTTACAAAACGGCGGTACCACGAAGCCATGCCTAGGAAACGTTTCATTTCCCTGTCATTTTTAGGTTCTGGATAGTTAGCGATAGCAGCTACTTTATCTGGATTAGTACGCAGTCCTTGCTGGTCAACAATATATCCAAGATAATTTAGAGATGGCCTATAGAATTCACATGTCTCAGCATTCTCCATGAGTCCGGCTTCCTTGAGTCTATTAAGCACTTCGTATAAAATTGCTAAGTGTGCTTCAAATGTGGATGCGGCTATGATGATGTCTTCTAGATGTACAAAGACGTATAGTTCTAGTTCAAGGCCAAAAATTCTATCCATCAATCTTTGCTGGGATTGCGCAGCATTACACAGGCCGAACGGTAAATTCAAAAATTTCTCTAGCTGGTATTGTAAAAGCTGTTTTTCGCAGGAACTTTCCTCCAAGGAAATTTGCCAAAAGGCACTCTTTAGATCAATAGAGGATAAGTAGTTGGAATCGACAGGTATGGATTTACAATAATGATCGCAAGTATCAAAAGATACTATGGCGAGATGACCCCAGAAAACCTCTACAGATTTTTAAATTTTTTTGTCGCCCTAGAGCCCTTCAAAAACTATTTTTCTATGGAAATTATACTTTCTCACAGGATATATATTAGTTTACAACAATATACATGTGTGTGATTCGGAGAAAATTGATGTGAGCTAGCTTAAAGACAAGCTAGCTCACAAACAAAAATTAAAAAAATAAACCTGTCATAAGACAGAACACGATCTGACATAATTTATCGCTCTATTTAAAAATTTATTGCTTGCAAATAGTCAAGTTTTTAGATACATACAATGTGCACAAGTCGTTTGAGCATACTTAATGTATATCTGACTTCAAAAACAGTTTTTCTAATAAGATTATGCTTTCCCGCAGGTCACATATTAGTTTACAACAATATACACGTGTGTGAGCTGGAGCGATAAATTATTTTAGCCGCGCATTTAGCTTAAAATCGAAATTTGAAAATATTTCGCATTAAAAAATATCTATCGTCCTAAAGCCCTTCAGAAACAGTTTTTCTACAGAAATTATGGAATTATAGTTTTTAGCTGATCACATATTAGTTCGCAACAATTTACACGTGTGTGAGCTGGAGCAATAAATTATTTTAGCGGCGCATTTAGCTTAAACTCGAAATTTGGGAATATTTCTAGTTAAAAATTATCTGTCGTCCTAGAGATCTTCAAAAACTAATTTTCTATGGAAACTAAACTTTCTCGCAGGTCATATACTAGTTTGCAACAATATACACGTGTGTGAGCTGGAGAATTAATTATTGTTTCCGTGCATTTAGTTTAAACTCGAAATTTGGAAATATTTCGCTTTAAAAATTATGTGTCGTCCTGGAGCTCTTCAAAAACTATTTATCTATGGAAATTATATTTTCTCGCAGGTCGTATATTAGTTTAGAACAATATACACGTGTGTGAGCTGGAGCAATAAATTGTTTTTGGTGCGTATTTAGCTTAATTAAATTTGGGAATATTTCGAATTAAAAATTTTCTGTCGCTCTAGAGCACTTCAAAAACTGTTTTTCTATAGAAATTATACTTTCTGGAAAGTTACAAATTAGTTTTGAACAATATTTACGGGTTTGAGCTGGACCAATAAATTATTTCAATCGCGCATTTAGCTTTTACATTTACAGTAATTCCTCGCAACAAAAACTGTCTGTCGCTCCAGAGCACTTTAAAAACTGTTTTCTATAGAAATTATTCTTTCTCGAAGGTTACAAATTAATTTTCAACAATATTTACAAGTGTGAGCTGCAGCAATAAATTATTTTAGCAGCGCATTTTGCTTAAACTCGATTTTTGAAGAAAAATTTCGCAATAAAAACTATCTGTCGCCCTAGAGCCCTTCAAAAACTGCTTTTGGAAATTATGCTGTCTCGCAGGTCGCATATTAGTTTTCAACAATATACACGCGTGTTAGCTGGAGCAATAAATTGTTTTAGCGCCGCAATTAGCTTAAATTCGAATTAAAAAAAAATATTTTTCATCAAAAATTATCTGTTGCCCTAGACCCCTTCAAAAACTCCTTTTCTACAGAAATTATTCTTTCTCGCAGGTTACATATTAGTTCACATCAACATACACGCGTATGATCTGAAGCAATAAATTATTTTAGCCGCGCATTTAGCTTAAACACGAATTTTAAAGAAATATATATCCCAACAAAAATTATCTGCCGTCCTAGAGCCCTTAAAAAACTATTTTTCTACGGATATACTTTTTCGCAAGTCACCTATTAGTTTACAGCAATATACATGCGTGTGAGCTGGAGTAATAAATTATTTTATATGCAACCGGTAAATAATGGTAACTTTATTCTTGTCAAAATCACAACTTAATGTGCTTCTTTATTTATCGAGGGACCTAAAGTACTCCCTAGGGAAATAAAGTGATTCAAGTCCATTGTTAATTGATATTGATTAACAGATAAAGAATATTTTCAATTATATTTATTTTGGAAAAGAAATAATGATTTTTGTAAAATTAAATTTAAAAGAAATAGTTTTTCTTCGTTTAAAGAAATGTTATTTATTCTTCTTCTTTTCAGTTTGTATAGAAAATATTGTATATAACTCGGGAGTAAAGTGTCATTATTTGCCTCATGCGATTACAGCCGTCGGGCTACGCCCTCAGGATTCAATCTTTGCTCTCGACAATCAATGACGAACTTTACTCCCTTGATATATAGCTGCGGATTTAGTTTAAACTCTAGTTTTACAGGAATTCCTCGCAACAAAATTGTGTGCCGCCCTAGAACCCTTCAAAATCTGATTTACTACGTAAGTTATACTTTCTCGGAGGTCACATATTAGTTTACAACAATATACCCACGTGTGAGCTGGAGCAATAAATTATTTTAGCCGCGCATTTTCTTAAACTCGACTTTTACAGATATATTTCACCACAAATATTATTTGTCGCACTAAAGCCCTTAAAAAACTCTTTCTCTACGGAAATGACATTTTGTTGCTGATCACACTTTAGTTTTGTTTATAGACTGAAGCACTAAATTGTTTTAGCAGTGCTTTGCCTCATATATCTCGCATACGAGGTGTGGCTGCAAAATAACGATATCGAATTTTGAACATTGACTATTTGTAAAATTACACAAAACAAATATTGCTATTCTCAATGTACTCTCCGCCTCGAATCCGCCCGATGCGAATGTTCCATTGTTGGAAGTAATTCGTGCAGGCCTTTTTTGTTAGATTGTTCATGAGCTCTGGCACTTTTTCTATAACTGCATCTTGGCCATGAATTTGGTTCCTTTTATCGCAGATTTACAATTTTGGAAGAAACGCAAGTCACTTGGCACTAGGTCAGGTGAGTACGGGTGATGTACCAACATGGTGATTGTGTGTTACGTGAAAAATGTCTTGATTGACAGGGCGTTGTGTTCTGGTGCGTTGTCTTCATGGAGTATCCATGTTAACAATTACTCGGATTTCGAAGAAAAAAATGTCAGTGCATGGCCGAGGCGCTAATCGTCTCCGATCACTTTTCTTTTTTCTTTAAATCTTCTAAACTGTTCGAAAACTTGAGTACTAGATAGACCCTCATCACCCTAAACGTTCTTCAAAAATTCGTACATTTCTGTAGCGGATTTTTCAAATTTCACACAAATTTCATAATACTGGCTGATTATGAGAAAGCGGTTTACTAAAAACGGTTGCTAAATTATCTTGAAATTTTAACAATAGATGGAAGGACGATGACAAATAACATGACACACCATGCAATGTTACCAAATTTACAGAGAAGCCGAAGAAAGTTTTGTTATTTAATAGCCACACCTCGTAGGACTTTATTTTACACGAGTTCATACACAAAACTACAGTGTGCCCGGGAACAAAATGGGTTTGTGGGGTATTTCTGTAAAACTACAAAATAAGCTAAAAAAAATATATTGTTTCAACTCGAACATGTGAATATTATTCATAACTAACGTGTGACCTACGCTAAGGTATATTTTCCATAGAAAAACAATTTCTGAAGTGCTTTAGAGCGACATAGAGCTTTTGATGTGATCTGTTTGTATAAAAGTCGAGTTTAATCTAAATGCGCGTCTAAAACATTTTATTGCTGCACGCCACACGCGTTCAAATTATTCAGAGCTTTTTATATGACCAGCGTTAATGTATAATTTCCGCATAAAAACAGTTTTTGAAGTATCTAGAGCGTCAAACAGTTTTTGTTGCAAAATATTTCTGTAGAAGTCAAGTTTAAGCTAAATATGCGGCTAAAATAATTTATTGCTCCAGCTCACACATGTGCATATTGTCGTAAACTAACTTGCGACCTGCGAGAATATATAATTTTCGTATAAAAACAGTTTTTGAAAAGCTCTAGGGCGAAAAATAAGTTTTGTTGCGAAATGTTTATTTAAAAATCAAGTTTAAGCAAAATGCGCTGCTAAAATAATTTATTTCTCCAGCTCACACTCGTAAATATTGTTGAATCTTAATTTGTAAACTGCGAGAAAGTATAATTTCTATAGAATAACAGTTTTTGAAGGGCTCTAGAGCGACAGACAGTTTCTTTTTCCTGTAAATGTAGAGATAAGCTAACTGCGCGGTTAAAATAATTTGTTCCTCCAGCTCACACATGTAAATCTTGTTGAAAATTAATTTGTAACCTTCGAGAAAGTATAATTTCTATAGAATAACAGTTTTTGAAGGGCTCTAGGACGACAAATAATTTTTAAAGCGAAATATTTCTGTAAGAGTTTAAGCTAAATGCGCGGCTATAATGATTTATTGCTCCAGCTCACACACGTGTAAATTGTTGTAAACTAATATGTGGCCTGCGAGAAAGTATAATGTCCATAGAAATATACGGCTCTAGGACGACAGTTACTTTTTGAAGCGAAATATTTCTGTAAGAGTCGAGTTTAAACTAAATGCGCGGCTAAAATAATATATTGCTCCTGCTTACACACGTGTGTATTGTTCTAAACTAAAATATGACTTGCGAGAATGTATAATTGCCATAGAAATGTGATTTTTGAAGGGCTCCAGGACGACAGATAAATTTTAATGCGAAATATTTCCAAATTTCGAATTTAAGCTAAATGCGCTGATAAAATAATTTATTGCCCCAGCTCACATACGTGTATATTGTTCTAAACTAATATATGACCTGCGGAAAACTATAATTCCTATAGAACAGTAATTTTTGAAGGGCTCTCATCACCCTAGGACGACAGATAATTTTTAATGCGAAATATTTCCAAATTTCGAGTTTAAGCTAAATGCGCTGCTAAAATAATTTATTGCTTCTGCTCACACACGTGTATATTGTTGTAAACTAACATATGACCTGCGAGAAAGTACAATTTTCATATAAAACAGTTTTTGAAAGGCTTTAGGAAGACAGTGTGACGTAAACAAGGAATCCGAAAAATGTAAATACAACTATAAAACAAAATTCCTCCTACCTGTCTATCACACTTATAAATTGGGCACGGCTAGCTGTGAAAAAAAATTTCGGCGGCTGGGTGAAGGTTCGAAACTTTTTCGAGAACAGGTAGATTGATCAAAATGTACAAGTTACGCAATTGGTCAATTTTTAATTTAAAAAAAAAAACTAAAGTTCAAATTTAGATTTCTCGAATAAATTTTCGTGGGCGCCAGACCGTATAAGGATGAAATAAAGGGAGTAAGGTCCACTCCAAAGAAACAAGCCGAAAAGTAAAATATAAATGTTCAATAAAAAGTAAAAAAAATCACACTTACAAAATTTAATTTTGCACGACGTTGGGGTCGTTACCCACTAAAAGTTACCCTCAGAGGAGTGTCTTGCCCTTCCAGGACCCCACCTCGGAAGCGCTGAGCCCTCAGCCCTCCTGCAGGTCCACTGGCGATGAGGACTACTCGGCGCACGCAGCCACGAGCGCAACTTGGCGAGAAAACTCTAAGCGTCGGTGTTGTCGCTGGTACAGGATGCTCGGCGGGTATACGTATACGTGGAGTAAACCGCTCGTGCCGATGGTGGCGGAATACAACCCTGGGCGAGAGAGAACTTAAAGAACTCTTAGTCCGACCGCACCTCTCCTAGCTTCGTAAAACGGCTCCTCCGTGGCGAGTAGTCGTAATGGTGTTCAAAAAAAAAAATGTTGGGGCGGAGAAAGAGCTCAGCGACCTCCGAGATCCAATCCCAAAAGGACAAGGCCACTCGTTCTGTTTCTAACGTCTCTAAAAAAAACTAAACCAGCAAAAAGTTCTATCTCCTGAGAGATGTACAAGAGGCCTGAAGGGCTGGGTACTATACAGAAAATGTCCCTAGTTTGATTCCAAAACGCTAGCAAAATTTTTATACAGAAAAATAAATCTTCCAGTTCCACAATTTTATAAAAAAATTATACAAGTGCTGAATAAAATTCAAAGTACAAAAATCTTTACATCTTTTATAAAATTAGAAACGGCCGTAGATTAAAAGAACAGAAAAGAAAATAGCACAACAGAAGAGATTGAGAATGTAAATTGACTGACTACCACCGTACTTTAAATCGCTAATTCAATAAACAATAAACCGGCTGAACGATTAAAAAATAACTAACGACAAAAGTAATACTCGACAATTTGAGAAAGTGATCACGAGCGGTAGCGCACAATTAAACGTTACACAACAATATTGCGCCGCAACCAAGACAAAATAACCACGAGAATAAAAAAATTAAAAAAACGCGAAAATGGATCACTATTCCCCGACTATAAAAATGGTACAAAACCGAGCCGCTAATTGACGAGTCCACAGGTCCTGTCAAGTCAAGTCACGCCACTCAACATTCACCCGCACTCATCCAAGGGGAAGAGAGAAAAGGAACAGTAGTTATTTTTTTTTTTTTATCACAAGGAAGAATTTAAAACTCAAATGTAAAGTTATCATACCAAAAGTTTAAATAATGAGCTCAAAAATAATTTACTAGAAAAGTTAAACAGCACTACGACTAAAAATGGTATAATTCAAAAATTGAAGGCGTAGTAATTTACGCGACTAAACCGGCGAGTTAAGAGTGGAAACTCGCATAAAATTTAAAGCAGAACTGCTATAAATTAAAAAAAAAAAACAACTTTGAAGATGCAATTTAGTCAATTCTCTTGGGAATAAAAAATTAAACTCCAAAAATTAAGAATTTAAATCACAAGAAAGGAGGGATCCACATTAAAATCCAATTAAAAAAATATGAATTTGAAACTAAGCAAAAAAATTGAATTAATCCACTCCTGCTCGTTAAACAAAAATTATAAAAAATGCCCTCAAAAACTTTCTAGCGATCGTCCAACATTAAGTGAACTTTCACACATAAAAATAAAACTCTATTGTAATGGTAAGAAATTTCATTCCATGCGGTCACTCGACCAAGAAAAAATTTCGCCCACATGGCGACACAAAAATTTAGCAACACGCCAAAAATTACAAAAATACTAAAATAAAATGGAACATCTTACCAAGTTACTCCAGAGACGAGAGAGGCGGGAACTTCCCATATTATACTTAAAAAATTTACATGACTTGAAATACTTATCAGAAAGGTCACTTAAAGTCGATACTCATCACAGAGAGAACCGAGAGAGAGACTATGCCCAATCGAAGCGAGTGCCCGAGAGAGAGAGTCCCCGAGAGCTTGGCTCCGAGAGCCAGTGAATTTCAAAGCCGTCGCTTAAATAAACAAATCAGTCTCCCCAATTTGGAATCAAAAAGTCACTAGATATCGAATTTACAATAATTAAATTTTAATAAATTGAGAGATAAATAAATTCAGAAATCGGAACTGTAAAATGATAATACAAGTGTAAATAAATTTAAAATAAATTTAATAAATGAACAAAATTTCGCGGGAACTAAGATAGCTAACGGTAAACATTTCACCTTGCGCAGTCAGAAAAGGTTACAGTCCAACGTCAGTGTGTCATAACTAACAACGGGACTACAAAAATTTCAAGAAACGGTAACAGTGCAAAAGTAACTGTTACAACAGTTAATTTTTAATGCGAAATATACCCAAATTTCGAGTTTAAAGTAAATGAGCGGCTAAAACAATTTATTGCTCCAGCTCACACACGTGTATATTGTTGAAAACTAATATATGACCTGCGAGAAAGTATAATTTCCAGAGAAAAACAGTGCTTGAAGGGCTCTAGGGCGACATATAATTTTTAAGGCGATATATTTCCAAATTTCGAGTTTAAGCCAAATGCGCGGCTAAAACAATTTATTTCTCCAGCTCACACACGTTTATATTGTTGCAAACTAATATATGGCCTGCGAGAAAGTATAATTTCTAGAGAAAAACAGTATTTGAAGGGCTCTAAGACGACTGATAATTTTTAATGCGATATATTTCCAAATTTCGAGTTTAGCTAAATGCGCTGCTAAAATAATTTATTGCTCCAGTTCACATAGTTTTTATAGGACTCTAGGACGACAGTTAATTTTTGAAGCGAAATATTTCTGTAAGAGTCGAGTTTAAGCTAAATGCGCGGCTAAAATAATATATTGCTCCAGCTCACACACGTGTATATTGTTCTAAACTAATATATGACCTACGAGAAAGTATAATTTCCATAGAAAAACAGGTTTTGAAGGGCTCTAGGACGACAGTTAATTTTAATGCGAAATATTTCCAAATTTCGAGTTTATGCTAAATGCGCGGGTAAAATAATTTATTGCTCTAGCTCACATTCGTGTAAATTGTTGTAAACTATTATGTGATCTGCTAAAACGTATAATTTCCGTAGAAAAACAGTCTTTGAAGGGCTTTAGAACGATAGATATTTTTTAATGCGAAATATTTCCAAATTTCGAGTTTGAGCTAAATGCGCAGCTAAAATAATTCATTGCTCCAGCTCACACACGTGTATATTGTTGTAAACTAATATATGGCCTGCGAGAAAGTATAATTTCCATAGCAAAATAGTTTTTAAAGGGCTCTAGGACGACAGTTAATTTTTAATGCGAAATATTTCCAAATTTCGAGTGTAAGCTAAATGCGCGGTTAAAATATTTTATTGCTCCAGCTCACATTCGTGTAAATTGTTGTAAACTATTATGTGATCTGCTAAAAAGTATAATTTCCGTAGAAAAACAGTTTTTGAAGGGCTTTAGAACGATAGATATTTTTTAATGCGAAATATTTCCAAATTTCGAGTTTAAGCTAAATGCGCGACTAAAATAATTTATGACTCCAGCTTACACACGTGTATATTGTTGTAAACTAATATATGACCTGCGGGAAAGTTTAATTTACTTAGAAAAACTGTTTTTGTATCTAAAAACTTCAAGCAATAAATTTTTAATTAGAGCAATAAATTAAATCAGATCGTTGCTGAAAAATAATATTCAATGTATTTTTTTCAAGAAAAACTGTTAAAAACTTGTATACGTGATACTTTCGGTTATCCGATATATACTCAAAACTAATGAGCTCTTCCCACATTAGTGTAGAATGGGTATACAAAATATCAAAATTTTCTGATTAGTATTTTAGTAATCGTGTACACCAGATCCACACACACACATACACCCACACATACGCGCACACACACACGCACACACACACACACTCACACACACACACACACACACACACACACACACACACACACACACACACACACACACACACATAGCCACAGACATCATTGTAAAAATGTTAAAATCGGATTCTGGGGACATCAAAACGTGCTTGTTCACTAAAATCTATATATGTGATTTTTAGCACTATCCCTATACTTCCCTTACCTAGGGTAGCGGGAAGTAAAAATATTTTTAAAAATACTAGATTATTTGCGAGTCTTTTTAAGTGGCAATATACCGTATTTTGGGCTATTACATTTATTATATAAAACTTAACTTTATGGCCAGGTATGAAGTTAACCGTAAAATTGACAGTTTATTGAGTTCCAAATTAAAGACATAAAAAATTGGAGAACTAGAATTTTACATTCTCTGACCGGATTTAAAAAAAACCTTTACTTAATTAAATAACAAGGTTGGCATTATACTAGCAAAATTTTAATTAAAAACAAATATGTAATAGCCTGAAATTCCATATTAGGGCATTTAATTAGCCCATGGTACATACATTTGCGCTTAATTGAACTTGAGTGGTATGGAGCAGTTTTGTTGACTTGCAGCCAAGCCAGCAAAATTTTTATTTAAGAATATAAACAAATTCGCCATTAGGGCACTTAATTAGCTCATGATGAGCCCTTAATTCACAATTATCAAATATGTATGTGTTTGCTAGATTGGCTCATATCTAAATTTCTGTAATTAGGACTGGTTATTTTACGAATCATCTTTTTTGAGCCGATCACAAGTTAAATCGATTAATACTTATATTTGATTTTTTTATTTAAGTTTTAAAACAACAGTATGAGTACTGTCTCTTTATGTTTATAAATAATTTGCACTAACAGTACAGACTGACAAAATTTTAAATTTAGTTTTGATTTTATGGAATTGATATGTTATATATTTACAGGTCCTAATGAAAAATTCAAGTTTTCCACCTCGGGGGCCTTCGCGAAGCACCGATAATTTGGGAAAAAAGGAGCAATAAGCGTTTTTTTCTAAATATCTACTCACCTATTTGCAGTTTGCATTATAGCCGAGACAGACGACAAAAAATAATAATCATAAAGGGTTAGATATAGTATGCGCACCTGAAGTTGAGACTGATGACAGATGTCAAAATTGCATCTATTAACAAATCAAAAAATATTGAATTTAGTAAGCACATACTACCCATTGTATTGTAATCGTACAGTACAAAACAAGTAGCACGTGCTTAGTACAGTCAATATTTTCTGGTTTGCTAATAAACGCAATTTTGACATCTGTCAACAGTATCACCTTAAGGTACACATACTATAACTAACCGTTAATGATCATTAATATTTGTCGTCTGTCTCGGCTATTAGGGCAAAAATAGTTATTTTTGAATTTGTTTAGAATTCCCTACAACTTTCATTGAAAACATTTTTTTCTGTAACCAATAGCGACAGCTACAGCGTTTCAAACAGAGCAAATTTTTGAAAATTTCCTTAATGCTTCATTTAGATCATATTTTATTAAATATTTTTTTATTTTTTTACAAATTACTTTTATTATTCGTTAATTATTATTAATTAACTACTATACATATATAGGTATAATAATTATTGTTTATTGTTTTATTTTCATTCTAGTATTCTAAAGACGTTTTATAGTCCAGGTAATTTATGATTTTACCTCAAAGTAATTACAAGATAAGCTTATACGGAACTTTTGGCCTTTTTCTCAAAACAATTATGAAAGATATTTAAATTACTCAAAAAACAAACAACACTAGTACGTATTTAATACTTAATCTAATAGGTTTCACTATTTATGATAGTTTACATTCGTTGTGGCATCGAAAGGAAATAATCGCGTAATACATGATATGAAAGAGAATTTTATACTGAATTCAAATTTTTAAATCGCGTTATCGTATCGTTAACAAGATGAGAGTGGTGGATGAAAAAATAAAAAAATGCACGAAAACGTTGACAATAATTATTATTATAGAAAAGTCATCAAAAATATACTACTTTCGATACCAAAATGTATGTAAACTGTTAAAAATAGTGAAACATATTAGACTTACGGCCGGTTTCATAATAAGTATAAAATCACTTAACTTTTAAAGTTTGATCTAAAAGTGAAAACAGCGACAGTTCCTTTAACTTAAAGTGAAATTATTAAACGCTTTTTTCACTTTTTAGATCAAACTTTAAAAGTAAACTGACTTTATTTTTATTATGAAACCGGCCGTAAGGATTAAATACGTAGTATTGTTTTTTAAATAATTTAAATATATTTCATAATTATTTTGAGCAAATGGCCAAAAACATGAATATGTCACCATTTTTCCCAACTGGCGGCAGGTTCTCGTGTTCCGATTTTTTTGGTATGTTATTCAGTGCATTTTCCGGATAGGATTCCGTTTAAAAGCTTTTATTGTAATTACTTTGAGGTAAAATCATAAATTTCATGGACTATAAAACGTC
Source organism: Ophonus ardosiacus (assembly GCA_943142095.1). Classification (NCBI taxonomy): domain Eukaryota; kingdom Metazoa; phylum Arthropoda; class Insecta; order Coleoptera; family Carabidae; genus Ophonus; species Ophonus ardosiacus. The sequence goes on along the minus strand of OW964834.1, from coordinate 24,608,769 downwards.
TTTAGAATGAAAATAAAACAATAAACAATAATTTATATATATGGGGTCCCGTGGCCGCGTGCCAGAGTGTTTGGTCGCGAACCTGGGGAACCGGGTTCGATCCCGACCGACGCCAAATATTTAGAATTTTAAACGGCACAAAAGTGACTCCTGTGGTGCACTCTCCACGCCAGCAATGAGGGCCCGCGAGGTGACGCCTGGTAAGCGCCCGCACGGTACAAATATGTCATCATCATTACCGATATCTGCGATAAAGCAGATTGTGGCACACTCAGATATGGGTAATATGCCGTGATGATATATATATGCATAGTAGGAAATTTTCTGTTTGAAGCGCTGTAGCTCGCTATCTATTGGTTAGAGATGCATTCGGGCCGGGCCGGGCGGGTTTTGAGGTTTGGATCGACTCGGCCCGAAAATAAAAATTACCGGCCCGACTCGAAGATCGACTCGACAAAAAAAATTAGCTAGCCCGGCTCGAAAATTGACTCGAAATCGGGTCGGGCTTCGAGCCGGGCCGGGCCAAAGCTCGAAATTGGGTGCATCCGGCATTCCTAATGTTGATTTTTATGTTAAGGCAAAATGTTTAACTTTTTTCGTGTCAAACTTATAAAAAACCTCTACATTCTTATAACTTTCAACATTAGTTAACATAAGTAGCTAAAAAAGAGACACTTCTAGTGTAAGTTTGTTATAAAAATTACAGACCTACGTGTATTTAACACTTTGTTTACCAAAGCCGTTTGAAAATTTAAACAACTTTTTCACAAATCTTATATAAAAAAAATATAATTTACATAAGGATTTTTTATCTAACTTTGTTTTTGCTCAAAAATAGGACAAGAAATAATTATGGTAGGAATAAAAATCACTTTTATTTAAGTATACGAGTAATAACAATAATAACAGCAACATCGCTATATAATTATTATGCTTTAATGAATAACCTTAAATTCTTGAAGTAAAATAATACATTTTTATTTATTAATATGTGAAATTTGTTGTTATTAAATCATTTTGATTCTTTTTAACTTCGTCCATTTTCATTAAAATATTAAGGAAACTGTGCATTTGACTGAACTATAAGATTTTTCGGGCCGGCCCGAAAAGCTCGAATTTTCGGGCCGGACCAAAATCAAAAGTCCGACTCGCCTTGATTTTTGAAAATGATTAGCCCGATTCGGCCCGATAAAAAATATCTTCGGCCCGGCTCGATGATCGACTCGAAATCGAGGCGGGCTTCGGGCCGGGCCGGGTCAAAGCTCGAAATCGATTGCATCTCTACTATTGGTTATAGAAAAAAATATATTAGATGAAAGTTGTAGGGAATTTTATTATCAACAAATTCAAAAATAACTATTTTTGCCGTAATACAAATACGTGAAGAGATATTTAGATAAAACCGCTTTTTTGTGTCTTTCTCCAAGTTGGCGAGGCTCCCGAAGTGGAAAACTTGCATTTTTATTAGAACCCCTAAATATATTATATATCCAAAAATAAAAAATACTCGATCTTTTGTGGAATAAACTCTTATTTTTCTACCTAATGACTGAACTAATATACATATTTCACGTTATTGGTTTTTCTTGAGAGATAATAGATCGAACTACTGTGTAAAAATTAATTAGATTAATTAAATAGCTTCGAAGTAGCGTGAACAAAATTTTATATTTTTATTTTCACTCCGACATTAGAATACAAAACATGTCAATCAACACTTTTTCAATTGCTTAGTAACAAACAAACAAATATAACTTGATCCATAATACAGGAACTCAGTTTCTGATTTATTCTTAACACTCCCACTAACTGAGTATCTGTATTACAGTTTACATAGTTTCAATAAATAGAACATACAAGGAATAAATAACAATGAAATTAATGTTGTTTAACACCTATTTCATGTCAAATTATTTCAAATATATATCGTGACAAGGGTTGCTTAAAAATTTCTGCTAATTGAAAGTTTGTAGACACATATTCAACATTAATTTCATTATTTTCGTATTTTTCCCTAAAAAAATGGTAGCGCACGTCTATGTGTTTAGTCCTTTTGTGAAATTCTGGATTACGAATTAGACGAATAGCGCTCTGGTTATCCAAGTATAAGGTTGTAGCTTTTTCTCTTGATTCACCTATATTCTGCAGAAGATGTCGTAGCCAAATTGCTTCTTAACAGGCGTGCGCCGCAGCTACATACTCTGCTTCGGTGGTAGATAACGATACACAGTCTTGCCGTTGACTTGATCAGCTTACTGCCCCACCATTTATTTTGTATATGTAACCGGAAATAGATTTTCTTGATTCTGGTTCATTCGCATAATCGGCGTCAGAAAATCCTATTAATAATGATTTATCTTCTGAATATTTATATTTAATTCCGTAGTCAGATGTATGAATCAGATATCTAATAATTCGATTTGCTGCATTCCAATGGGATAAATTATTATTTCCAACAAATCTGCTGCATACTCCCACTGCATACATAATATCTGGACGACTTACTATTGCGAGGAACATTAGTGATCCTATAATTTCTGTGTATAAAAATTGGCCACTTTCTTTTTCTGAACTCGAAATTAGTATAACATGGGAATCTGCTGGAATAGTGACTGACTTCGCATCTGTCATTTGAAACGTTTGATGATTTGCTGAATGTAACTTTATTGATGAATAAAAATTTCTTTCTTCTTTCGGTCACGTACAATGTTCAAACCAGCAAAATAATCTGGCTCACTAGTTCGTATTTCAAATGCTTTTTGCATATTCTGCAATACTTCATTTAATATCTGCTTGTTCTCACTAAACAACAGTCCGTCGTCTACATACAGTACCAATATTAACTGTGTGTTATTATATTGAGATCTATATACACATTTATCTGCTGTACACTGTTGAAAACCAAAATTCTTCATAAATTCTGTAAAGTTCTTAACGTGGAGCTTGTTTCAGGCCATATAGAGACTTTTTGAGTTTACAGACAAGATTTTTGTCTATTTTTGTACCTTTTAAATTAAAATTTCTCGGTTACCATAGATGTATAAGAAAATATGACTATTGGTTTAGATTTAGATGCATTTAATTCTCTGCAAAATTTATTTGAAGCCGGGACGGATCAGCTAGTATATATATATATATATATATATATATATATATATATATATATATATATATATATACAAAGTATCTCTTAAATAGGGGGACATGGCTTAACCACAGATTCCTGAGACTAAAATAAGATGATTTAACTAAACTTGCTGCATATTTTTAAATAAATTACAATCTTAACAGATTCACATAAGCTCACTAGGCACAAATTATTTGTCTTGCAGGTTTGTTCGCATATTCGCATATGGATTTTGAGGCTGACCGGGATCCAATTGCTGATCCTTCTCTTGCGGACATGACCCGTGCGGCAATACGCATTCTACAGAGGAATCCAAAAGGCTTCTTTCTATTCGTGGAAGGTATAATATTATACAACCCATTTTGAACCATATTGACAACAAATATCTTGTATAGTGGAACCTCGATGCATCACTTTTTTCGGGAATTGAAAAGTAGTTGTAGACTGTAACATAAATAAGTTCAACAAGTAAACGGTGTTTGGCAGTTAGTGACTAAAAATGCTCTTCTCAGATTTCCGGTACATTTATGACATTTATCTCTTCTTCATTTTTCTTTAGTGCAGAAAGTAACCCATATTCAAAATATTGGCATTGGAGATGTAAATGTTAAACGATTGGCAGAAAACACTATATTTCAAGGAACGGTGTATGCAAGTGAAAAAAGTTATAAGACAAATAATATATCGCAGGTGATCTGGAAATATTTTCTATTGGAGACTCTTAAATTATAAAAAAAAGCTGCTTGACTGTTAAAAAAAATAGTTCATGCGTAATATACCGCATGTTTCATATCATCCGTTCTAGGCTTTCTTAAGAACTACGACTTCCTAGATGTTCAGAAAAAAACTAACATAATCCTATCTAAAGTTGTTAATGGCAGTATTCTCCATTTCCGGAATTTACCGGGTTCAGAATTTCGAATGGGAACGTAGGTCATGTGTAGTGTCGTTAGATGTGTATTCTAAAAACAAACAACTTTTGTTTGAAACATTTTTGTACGAAATAAATACTAAAAATTGTTTAAATATTCGAAGTGCCTTCTACCTTGACTGGTGCATTTTTGCAGCTAAAGTCAACAATATTGAGTGCATTTTTACTCAGCATGCGGCAGACCGCCCGAATCCTGTTCTTCATGTTATCTCTTGGTCTTGGTTGGACCTAACCTAATCATTATCATATTAAATATCGTCATCTTGTCACATTCAATTATGAAAAGTAGCAAATAATGTCAAGTTAAACAAGTGAAAAACTGGCATAAGTTCGCTATGCGCTGATCAAGGTGGGAAGAACATCGGATATTTCAAGAATTTTCATTATTCATTTAAATAATTAAATAACACCTAATATGAAAAAATGCTTCCAGCAAAAGTTATTCGTTTTTAGAATACACATCCAACGACAGCACGGCCTAGGTTCCCATTTGAAATACCAAACGCTGAGTGTAGTTACGCGTACATTCGGTAAATTCCGGATATTGAGATACCTACAATTAAATTCTTCAAATAAAATTATGCCGTATTAGTTTTTCTTTCCTGAACCACTTAGGACGTCGTAGTTCTGAAAAAAAGGCTGAGACGGGTGCTGAAATAGTCAATAATATACCGAGTGTCTACTTGATATCCGTTTTATAGGGAATACAATGCTAATTTTTTATTTTTCTGTAGGTAGTTACCTATTTATGAAGAAGACGCGTTAGAGAATTTAATATCAATAATGAAACAGTACAAGCTGCAGGTGCTGGCATTGTAAGACACAAAACAAAAGGGGTTTAGTCTCATGGAGATAAATGGATACGCATTTTTAATAGTGGGGATGAAAATAGATATTTAAATTAACTTCTATGAAGTATTACGAAATATAATAGACAGAATACCAAAATGCGATATAAAAATAGCGTTTGGGACTTTAATGCAAAAATCTGAAGGGAAAATCATATCAAGAGAGTAACTACTGGTGAAAGTAAACATGATATTTGCAATAGAAAGAAATTTAGGATAACAAGTACGTATTTAGATCACAAGGATGTCCATAAAATAACTTGGGTCCACCCAAACGGGAAAACTGAAAATTAAATTGACCACTTCGCTATAGGAAACAAACACTCCAAGATTGCAGAACTTATTGTGGCGTATTTTCTTATTATCCCAAAAATAAAACAACACTACCAGTAACATTCCGATAAAGGCAGGAGAAGCTAAGGAAATATAATATTACCGAACTAAAAAATGAAGAAAGCAAAGACAAATTCGCTAAAGAGGTAAAGGGACCCTTAAAAACAAAAAAGAGCGAAAATAGTGAAGAAGAAGGGAATAAAATGCAATGAGTGATAGTCAATGCAGCGCAAAAATATCTAGGAGGTAAAAGGAAAGTACCTAAAAAAGACTGGTTTGACAAAAATTGTAGGCAAGCACTAGATGAGAGGAATCAAGCAAAATTTATTATCTCTAAAATTTTGACATAAGCTTAGGTCTTTTTTTTTGTACAGGGCAAAAACTGCCGTTTTTTTGTTTTCCTGAAATTTTTTCATTTTTCCAAACTTTAACTAAGAGGTTGTAAAATCTTGTTTGCAGTGCCTCTCCACCTTTTTTCAACTTTTCTACATGAAAGTAATTTTCTCCTTCACTGTTATTATTTTTCATAGCTAATAATATGTCGAAAAATTCGCGTTCTGTTGGTTCTTCTATATATTCATCATTCTCGTCGATGCTTATTACCTCTGCCCTCGTTCCCTTTATTCGTTCTTCTCCTTCAAAATTTAACACATCTTGAAAATGCTCCGCCCTCATATGAAGTTTTTCATCTTTGTCATTTAAAAAATTTCCCCATTTTATCTCTACAATATCAGGCTGAGCCTTCCTGAATATTTTTATTTTTCATAACTTCTTGATAGAAGTTACATACTTCCTTGTATATGCAATACTCCTCCAGAGAGCTAAGTTTTAGTTCGATCCAATTTCTCTTCTTCTTTCTACATAGTTGTTTAACAGCTTTCCTCTCTACTTTGTATATTTCTTTATTTCTTACATTTTGACATCTATGCATTTGCAGTTTTGCGATAAGGCTGAACCAAAGTATAAAAGATAAGATAGGAAAGTACCAGGGAGACTTCAGAGAAGAAAGATCTTCAATTGACCAAATATGCACAGTTAAGAGAGAATCTATTAACAAGATTTAGAACTGCATATGTTGTTCATTGATTTCAAGCAAGTGCACGATACAGCAATAAGAGATAAGATATATGAAGCCCTGAAAAAACTAAAAGTACCGAGAAAATTAATTCAACTTGTTAAGATGACCCTGGACGATACGAGGAATAGAGTAGCACTAGGGAGAGATCTGTCTAACGTATTCCAGGTTAGAAAAGGTTTGAAACAAGGAGACCCATTAACGACGGTACTTTTTAATTGCGTATTACAAAAAGTAATAATTGAAGGTGGAATAGAAAGAAATGGGATTGAATACTACAAGAAAAATCAGTTCGTAATCTTTTGCGGACGATATAGCCTTGTTAATGAGATCAAGACAAGAGCTGCACAAAGTTACTAAAAGATTAGCGAAGAGGGCAAGGAAATATGTTCTGCCCATGAAGGAGCCTAAGACCAAATATATGGCAATAGAGAAAAATAGCACAACAAAAGAACAGAATATATACTGCTTTGAAAAGGTAATCTCGTTTGAATATTTGGGAGTCACAATCAATAACTTTAATGATGAAGTTGAAGAGAGAAACAAGAAATTAGCTGGAGGCAGTAAAATTTATAGAATGATTTTGTGAAAAATATACAGAATGTCATGTAAGTAAGTGTTCAACGCTTAAGCCATGGTAGAACTGGCCCCAAAGATAGTAAATCTGACAATAATTTTTGTTTAACATACTTTCTACAAGAACTAGAGGCCTTTAAAACTAACCAATCACGTCGTAGTTCAAAACTTTATAAAATAAGTAAAAATCAATGTGTTCTCTGGAAAAAATATTGATTGTCAATCTGACGTTAAACGTTTTTCTTTTGCATAGCCGTACAATTTATATTCTGTTTTTTTGATATTCCCAAAATGCCATTTACCTTCACCAACCAAGAGTATGCAGACATGCATATGATTTATGGCGGGGCATTACAAAATAGTCGTGCTGTAAGACAGAAACGATTTGTTAAATAGAATTCAAAATGCTTCCAACGAAATTGGAGTTGATCAAGATGTACTGGTTTCATTTAAAGAATCTTTATTACGAAGATTAAGGTTTTGTGTTCAACAAACGGGGGTAATTTTGAACATCTTCTGTAAAGTATTTAGTTTTGAGTTTAATATTAGTATATCAGGAGTGAGGAATATTTTCTGTATGAAGATGTAAGTAAGAATGTTGTTGAGAGAGTAGAGTAAGTCAGTTGAGCTCTTATTGTTATTATCAGGTTTATGCTAACCCACAAAGTTGAATATGTGTTATGTACCTATGCATGTATGTTTTCTAGACATTTCAACAATAAAAATTATTTTGAATTATTTTGTACTCATTTATTTTATTTATTTGTTAGCCTAATTTTATTTATTTGTTAGTCTAATTATACTTATAATCAGTGCTCATAATTATTATTATTATTATTATTATTATTATTATTATTATTATTATTATTATTTATCTGATCTTATATGTCATTTGTGACAGGTATCACATTTTTCCAGAGAACACATTGATTTTTACTTTTTTTATAAAGTTTTGAATTATGACGTGATTGGTCAGTTTTAAAAGTCTCTAGTTCTTGTAGAAAGTATGTTAAACAAAAATTATTATCAGATTTACTATCTATGGGGCCAGTTCTACCATGGGTTAAGCGTCGAACATTTACTTACATAACACCCTGTATATATATAGGACCATAATACGACTGACAGTCCTCTATGGATGTGAATTGTGGGTGCTCAATAAAAACAATGAAACAAAACTAGATGTACGGGAAAGGGAAATATTGAGGGGGGTTAAAGAAGAAGGCACAACATGAAGAAGAAAATCCACCCGGGATATACAATAAATATATGGTTTCCCATTTATCAGTCACTCGATTAGAGCACAACGAGCGAGAAGGCTAGGACATGTTACACGGATGTCGGAGAGAAGAAATACTAGGCGAGCAGAATAAGGGCTGCAGGAGGAAAGAAAAATAGAGGGAGACCGAAGAAAACATGGATAAATGCTATACGAAAACATCTACGGGAACGAAACGTTCCGAACTGGACAGAGGCAGTTAAAGATAGGAAAAAATGGAAAGAAGTTGAGAAAATAATAGCACACACACACAAACGCACATACATAAATTGTAATGAATTTGTTGTTGTACCTTCAAGCTGTCCTGAGGAAGGAATAAAGTAATTCCGAAAGCTTGATATTATGTAACTTTAAAGAGTATTATTTAACATTTTTCCCATACTCCTGACTGCTGTACCTGTAAAACATTTTGTTTTTCTATATATATATATATATATATATATATATATATATATATATATATATATATATATATATACGAGCCTCGTCACACATCAGTTCTCCCACTTGTTAAAAATTCATTTATCATGACAATAGCATTTGTAATAATAATTAAATAAATCTTTACTTTTTATTTAAAATGAAGATTTTTCAACATTATAACGTAATTTTAAATAAAATTTTTAGCTAAAGATTAAAAATTTAACGGAATAACCGTAACTGAAATCTATATATTAATATCATTATTGGGTAGCATCTTTTTAATTGTAAATTACTATTACAGTACTTTTAGATATTTTATTTAGTAAAACCTCATAAATTTAATTTTTCCATTATTTCCTGAATTGGTAATACTAAGTATTATTTCATTTAAAAAAAAAATAAAAAATAAATGTTGTGTAAATGTGTAAATTAGAACGTTAAATGTCTGTAATATTAATAAAAATTGATGATAATTTCTATTTGTTATTATTTATATCCTATATTAACTAAAAAAAATGAAATTGAAGCCAATGGGCGAACTGATGTGCGACAGGGCTAGGGCTATATATATATATATATATATATATATATATATATATATATATATATATATATATATATAGTTACCTATTAATTTTATACAAAAATATATCGAATAAAGTTTTTAGAAATAAAATTCTAATTGTAAGCTGTAAAATAGAATTTAAAATTTTATGAATCTTGTTCATTTGGAGTGATACCCATGGAATGAACATAAATTTACACATCATTGTTTGAAAGATCAGAATAATGCCATTTAATTATTTGCAATTTTCATTTTTTATAAAAGCGTTCTATTTATAAACCAAAACAAGAAATAGTAATATAATCATTAAGAAATCTCATTTTCTGACAGTTCAAACATTTTAGGCATTTATTTGGAATGTGTCAAATTACTACAAATAAGCAAGATTTATAAAATGTCAAATTTGATTTTATAGCTTGCAGAACGTGAAAATTAAAATCTGATTATTGCTACAGGTTTGGAATTTCATTTTCTATATGACCTAACCTTTATTTGAAACATTTTCGTCTAAAATTAATACATAATTAACTACAGCAAGTTAAAAATATAACGTTGTATTCCCTATATAACGGATTTCAAACACACAACCGGTGTGACAATAAAGTGCATACAATAACAACACATATGTATTTCGTCGAAATTGAAGCAATGAATAACTAAGTTAAAATAAAAATAAATTAAAAACAGTGCTCTACGCAACTGTTATCTTCCGATAAAGTCGCATGTGCCGCAGAGGCACCGGTCGATTGAGATAATAAATCAATCAAATATTTGACTGAGTAATGTTTTTATAGTTTTAAATTATATTCCGAAAAGATACATTGAATTCAATAACACCTTTTGGTATAAAATAAATATGTCCTGTACATGAAAATTTATATTACAGTCATACATGTAACAAGGACGATCCGTCGAAGTTTCACTGGATTACATTATCATACTCATTTGTATACTATTTTGTATATGTGCATGTTTCTCAAAAAGTTCATCGTTGTCTCTTCTCTTTTATTTGGAATACATTAATTTTTGTTCATGTGTGGATACGATAATAATAAATTTATAACTTAAATGTTATATTGTTTGTGTAATGTATATTTGTATATTTCAGTAACTTCTTGTGATGTCATACACACACACACACACACACACACACACACACACACACAGACACACACCCACACACACACACACACACACACACACACACATATATATATATATATACCTTTAAATGAAACAAATTTAGAAATTAAAGCGTGGATATTGTAAAAGAATAAAACAATTCAAATCCAGTTAGAACTTTGTAATAAAGAGAAAATTCGATAACCTCAAGAAAAAGGCGCGAAAATATACTGGGGTGAATCGAGAAAATTTGAAGAAAATACTAGAACTAAATAGCACAAAACTTTTCGCAGATTAATAAAATATTTTAATTTTAATGACATCTACATAATCAATCCGATGAAAATTATTTCATTTTTATACTTGGATATAACAATGACAAAATTGATTACAATAATCAAAACATTGATGTAATAAAAAATGCACTATATTTTCTTTTGATTTAAAAAAAAAACAAGATTAGGATGCAACGAGTATGTGTATGTATTGTTTTTTACTATAGGTGATATAGCTTAAAATCTTGCTTTTGAGTCATGATCACGACTTCCATTGAAACTAGTATTACCTATGGCATGATAGAAACTTATTTGTAATATAAATTCTTTCATATTATGATCTCATAATATTTTTAATATAATTCGTAATTATTCCATAAATAAAAAAAATTATAAAAAGTTTGACTTGACAGGGATTTGAACCCCAACCAATAAGCGTTCCTTCGTCCAGTAGGCAAGCACGCTATCCACTCGGCCATGATGAGAATTTGAAGTCACTCTGATATCACAGCATAAAATAGTGAAACAAATATTTCTTTACAAATATTTATAATTCTTTTTAATTTATGCAATGATAATAAAGCAATGAATAATAAATAACGTACAAGAGGTAATCTACTATTATCATTTTCAATATAATGATTTAATTTTCTGCCGGACACTCTTTATTTACAAAAAACTGTTTTCCCATGTTAAATGCCTATGTCAAGGTTTATATATATATATATATATATATATATATATATATATATATATATATATATGTTAGGTGTGTAGGGTTATTTACCGAAACACCACATAAGTTTACATAGAATTAATAACTCAAACAAAATAATACACTTTTATCAATCGACATTACAAAATACGTAGTTTATGGCTTCATACGATCGGACGCGAAAACAGGATTAAACGCGCGTTGGGTTCTCTGTGCCCCCGGCACGTCGGCAAGAACGTATCGGTCATTCGGTAGGACCTTAGATACTATGTATGGGCCTTTATATTTTGGTGCTAGTTTCTTCGGCTGACCGGTGGCTGCCTGTTCTCGCTTAATCAAAACAAGATCATTTACTTCGTGTTGCTTTGGTGGTTTGTGTTTCTTGTCAAATCTTTCTTTTGGCGTTTTTGATCAAGTTTTATGTTTTTGAATGCTTCATGTCTAATCTTTTCGAGATCTATCGGCTCGTCTCTTTCAGTTTCTTCTAGAGCTAGGATTACTTTGTTTTGAAGGACATTTCGTGGGTGGTTTGTATGGCAATCCTTATAGTGTGGTTATGGCGCTCAATTTGGCCTTTATCTCGTGGAGTTGCTGTGGCATTTTTTATATGTTGAATATCGTTGTGCAGGCAGAAATCACCAAACTGTTTGGCAGTAAATGCTGTGCCCCTATCCGATATAATTCTAGCAGGGCACCCAAATATTGTGACTTGGTATTTTTAACTCCTTTCAGGTACACATACTTTGTAAAATTGTCCGTTAGAGCCAGAACATGAGTGTTTCCTTTGCTGCTTGTTGGGAATGGTCCTAAGAGAACAATATTGATGGTATTGAAAGGAAATGGTATCCTTTCTATGTAGCTCTTCTTCGTATTTTCCTGCGGCTTGTTTGTAATATAAACAATGGATGCATGAACAAATGTAATTTTTTACACGTTTCCGCAATTTTGGAAACCAGTAATATTTTTGAATTTGTTGTAGCGTTTTTTCTAGACCAAAATGTCCCATATCATCATGACATCCTTTTAGGATTTGTGTTATATTTCCTGAAGGAACTACCCATTTGCTTGTATCTTTTCTAAGCAACCGTTCATCCTCAATTTTGTAATTCACGTGAATTTGTTTGTCTTAATTGGATATTGAATCTTTCTTCGGCGTTCCCATAATCTCATGTAATTTAGGGTCTGCTAATTGAAGAGTTAATAACAAATCTTCTTTATTCAACTTTACGCTCATGATATCTAGAGTAGCTATATTCATTTCTTTTGGTTCTTCATGCGGATTTCGGCTCAAACAATCTACGTGAAACATTCGTTTACCAGGACAATATGTCAATTCAAAATCATATTCCTGGAGCCTGAGCCACCATCTAGCTATTCTGGGTATTATGTCGCGTTTAGTTATTGTAGTCTTCAATGATCCACAATCAGTAAATACAGTGAATCGTTTTCCTAGTAGGTATACTCGGAATCTGTCAAGGTTTTCGACGACAGCTAGGGCCTCTAATTCAAAGCTATGGTATGCAGCTTTACATGATGTTGTTTGCAACAGGTTTCCACAGATCTTTCGATCTCTTGAAATAGTAGGAGTATTTTTGCTATACCTACTTTCCTGGCATCGGTATGAACTTCGTGTTCAGCCTTCAGGTTATGCAACGTCAAAACTGGTCGGTCAATCAAAATATTTTTGATTTGTTGAAACGCTTGTTTTTGTTCTTTCCCCCACTAGAAAACATGATCTTTTCTAGTTAATTCAGTTAAAGGTTCTACGATACCTGCATGATTATTTACAAATTTTCGGAAAAATGATGCTAAACCAAGGAATTGTCGTATTTCATGTACGTTTTCTGGCCGTTTAAAATTCCTTACCGCTTCTATCTTCATTGTTCCGGGTCTTACACCCTCTCCGTCAATTTCAAATACGAGAAAATCTACTTTTTCTTCTACGAATCTGCATTTCTTTGCCATTAAAGTCAAACCTTCTTCTTTCAAAATTTTTAGGAATGTTTCCAGTTTTTGTAATCCTTCTGCTATGGTCTTGCTGGGTATTACCATATCATCCATATATATTACAATGTTTTCTTTTCCCATCTTGTTACGGACTTTTGTCATCATTTGTTGAAACTTAGCAGGCGCATTGACAAGGCCAAATGGCATTTTGACAAATTCAAAGAGCCCGTCATTCGTGATGAATGCAGTATAAGGTACTAATTTTTCATCAACATTTATTTGGTACTATCCACTGAAAGCATCAAGTGTAGTAAAATACTTATTTCCTTGTAGCTGATCAATTTCTTCTTCGATGTTTATTGCAGAAGAGTATTCCTTATTCGTAATGGCATTTAGTCGTCGATAATCGACGCATAATATTTCACCTCCTATTTTCTTACTGCCCATTACTATTGGACTGGCGTACTCAGATGAAGATCTTCGAATTACACCGGCATCCAAGATTTCTTGTATTTTCTCGTTAACAATCTCTTTTTGTTGTAAGGTAACCTGTAAGATTTGTATTGTACCGGACTCTTTTCCGTTAATTCAATTTGCATAGCTTCCGTCTTGCTGGTACTAATTTCTTTTAAATTTAAAGCGAAACATTCTTTATATTTGTTAAGCTTGCTGCAGACTTCATTCTTTGTTTCTTCTCTTGTTTTCACATTGACACTAATGTCCTCAATTGGTACCGGTTTTTTCTTCATACCTTCTTCAGTTTCATCTAGTCCAACTTCTTCTTTGTTTACACTTAAAACATCAACGGATCTTGTTACTTCGAGTTTATTTTTTGATTTTGTGATCTTTATATCGTCTTGATCCAAAGCAGATCGACCAACTATCATTTCTTCTTCTTGTGCCTACTTGGTCAACAGAAATCATCAAAATTCTCTTTCCAATTGTTTGACACATTCCATTTCCAAAACCTCTAAGATTTCTCCTGTACTCTTGGTATTTAATACCATTGTTCTGAGCTACGTCTTCCCTTAATGTAACTATATCGCTTCCTAAATCTACAAATGCAGTTATTATTTTCCCGTCAATATCGACTATTTTATGATATTCATCAGGTAAATTCTCAGCAATGCATATTTATCTTACCTTCTTTTCATTGTCCTTACTGTATTTTTCTGCTTTATTTGACCTGCAGTCACCTTCTGCATGTCCCACTTTATTACAGAGTTTACATCTAATTTTCTTTCGTGTTTCAGGGCAATTTATCGATTTGTGACCCATTTTATTGCAATTAAAGCATTTAATGTCATCACTGGTTGTTTTCTGCGGTCGTTTAGGAAGTTTTTCTTCGCTCGTACCTCCTAGTGTTCCTTCGTATGTCTTAACGCGTAGCAGCAAGTCTTGCAACTTAGTGAATCCTTGAAGAGCTAGTATTCTTGACAATTCTTTATGCCTGAAATGATATATTTTATCAGTGCTTGTTCTGACACGTTACCTTTACTCGCGATGGCTTTCATTCCATTTTTCATAACTCTCGTCATATTTTTTCTGTTTGGTAGACAACTCATAATGTATATCAGCTTCAACTGTTGCAGGAAAACCTTCTTGCAGTTTCGACTTAAAATTCTCCCAGTCCCGTATTTCGTCTTGATATCCATTAAACTAGTTACGTGCGGCTCCTTTTAATTTTCCAACAGCTTGGTATAAACACATTCGATCATCCCAACCGAAAATTGTTGCAATGTTATCTAATTTCTTGATCCATTGGTCAGCTATTTCTTTTACCTGGATCAAATTCTGGAACAGAATTTTCATTATTTGTGCTAAAACAGTGTGTTTCTATTAAACTAGCTCTATTTGTTGCATTACCTTCTGTCATAAGCGCTCGTTCTCTCTCCAATAATTCTCGTTCTCGTCTCAATAGATCTCGTTCCCATTCAAGGTTTTCTAATTGTTGAGCCACAGATTGTACTTGTATTTTGGTTGATGACGCCAAAGGAGATTCTCCAGACAGCACACCGCCAGCAGCACCTGCAACTCCTTTCATCATCGGACAAGATTATAGTTTATAGTACGTATACAATCGCGTTTTATGCCATGCACACACTATTTACTTTTTAGCAGTGTTTAGGGGGTGAACATTTAGAGACCGATTTGTACTGTTCGTTTAGAAATTAGTATAAAACTCCGCCGATAGTGTTTTAGAATAGTTTTATGTACGTCCAGTCCGTCTAGGTACAACTTAAACCCACAATGCTAACGCCATCAGTCTTCACGCATACACAAACGATTTATATTTATTTTAAAAACAAAAGCCGATCGAGCTGTCAAATTTTTGACATTTCTGCATGGCAGCCCTCGACGATACCTCTCATTTGATACCAAACACGGCATGGTTCTTTATAACTTTAAGCGAAAAACAAAAGCCGATCGAGCTGTCAAATTTTTGACATTTCTGCATGGCAGCCCTCGACGATACCTCTCATTTGGTACCAAACACGACATGGTTCTGACAACTTTAAACAAATAACAAAAGCCAATCGAGCTGTCAAATTTTTGACATTCCTGCTTGGCAGCCCTTGACGAAACCTCTCATTTGATACCAAACACGACATGGTTCTAACAATTTTGAATGAAAAAACAAAAGACGATCGAGCTGTCAAAATCTTGCCATTTCTGCAAGGCAGCCATCGACGATACCTTTCATTTGATACCAAACAAGACATGATTCTGACAACTTTAAGTAAAAAACAAAAGCCGATCGAGCTGTCATATTTTTGACATTTCTGCATGACAGCCCTTGACGTTACCTTTCATTTGATACCAAAAACGAAATGGTTCTGACAACTTTAAGTAAAAAACAAAAGCCGATCGAGCTGTCAAATTTTTGACATTTCTGCATGACAGCCCCTTGACGGTACCTTTCATTTGATACTAAACACGACATGGTTCTGACAACTTCATGCAAAATAACAAAAGCCGATCGAGCTGTCACTCTTTTAACATTTCGACTTGGTAGCCCTTGACGATATCTATCATTTGATATCAAACACGACATAGTTCTGACAACTTTATGCAAAAAGCAAAAGCCTATCGAGTTGTCAAATTTTTGACATTTTCGCATGACAGCCCTTGACGATACCTCTCATTTGATACCAAACACGACATGGTTCTGACAACTTTTTGCAAAAAACAAAAGTCAAGCGATCTCACAATATTTTTACATTTCTGCACGGTAGCCCTTGACGATACCAAACACGACATGGTTCTGACAACTTTACGCAAAAGCAAAAGCCGATCGAGCTGTTACATTTTTAACATTTCGGCATGGTATCCCTTGACGATAACTCTCATTTGATACCAAATACGACATGGTTCTGACAACTTTATGCAAAAAGCAAAAGCCGATCGAACTGTCAAAATTTTAACATTTCTGCATTGCAATCCTTTACAATACGTCTTATTTGATACAAACACATATTTCTGACTACTTAATGTAAAAAAAAAAAAACAAAAACCGATCGAGCTGTCAAAATCTTGATATTGGAGTATTTGTGTTTTACTTAGTTACTTATGTCAACACTTTCTCGTATATTTGTTTAAAATTTATTATATTTTTTATTAGTAGCGTGGATATGAATTGACTAACTTCACAGTAATGCAATTAGGAATATTTGTTTTTCACTTATGGCATATTTGGTAACACTTGTGTACCGACTTCACATTGATCTAGTTAGCAATATTTGTTTTATAGGTACTTACCTAGTTACTTATGGAATGTTTGGCAACACTTTCGAAGTGGACATGAACCACGGACAGGAACGATCAAAATTAAAAATTTTAAATGTTTTACGCCATTTTTGCTATTGTGAAATCATTGCCCATTCTTATAATTTATGTTCATGAATTTAACTTTTTTCAAATTGTACTCATTTCAAAAATATTTCATGGAAACAGTGAGTACATATATTACTGTACGTTCATATTCACTGAATTATCACCTTTTCACCTTCTCTGTCATAAAAGCAAACAGTTTTACCTAAGGAAGAACATTTGTTAATATTTAACTTCATGGTTATACATGATTTATTAATTACCATTTAAATAGAGAAAATAATTATAAAATACCTTTAATTATGCTATTATATGCATAATAATCGTTCCATAAAAAATATATATCCACTTTTAACTAATCTTTATACATTTCTTATAATGGTTTGTCACTAACATTGACATGTCAAATGTGATAGATGTCATCGTTTTTCTTCTTAATTTTGTACATGTAGACTTGGATCGATTGTTTCAAAAAGCCAAAATTCCACCTTTAAAAATGTTTTACACAAAAACTATGCACCGTACAGAAAAATGACCTCTTACGAGGAAATCAAGTTGAGTTATTCTCTACATCCCAGAAAAATTTTCATTAAAATCGCTTGTACCGTTCAAGCTGTAGAGGCGAACAAAAATTCCCCGATCGTCGTGATGAATTCAAATATATATAGAAATATGGATAGTGAATTAAATTATTTAGTATAAAAGACTAGCGAAAACTCGGCTACGCCGAGTATTCCCTAGGGCTCCGCCGATAGTGTTTTATAATAGTTTTACGTATGTCCAATCCGTCTAGGAACAATTTAAATGCAATGTGCTACCGCTAAGAGTCTTTCAAAATATTTTTTCCCGCCCACCCAAACAGCCCACTCAACCTGCCCACTAAAACTACTCACGCAACCTACCCACGCAATATGCCCACCCAAACGACCCACGCAACCTGCCCACCCAAAATGCCCACGCAACCTGACATTTTGACATTTCTGCATGGCAGCCCTCGACGATACCTCTCATTTGATACCATACACGACATGGTTCTGACAACTTTAAACAAAAAACAAAAGCCGATCGAACTGTCAAATTTTTGACACTTATGCATGACAGCCCTTGCCGTTACTTTTCATTTAATACCAAACACGACATGGTTCTGACAACTTTAAGCAAAAAACAAAAGCTGATCAAGCTTTCAAATTTTTGACATTTATGCATGACAGCCTTCGACGTTACCTTTCATTTGATACCAAACACGACATGGTTCTGACAACTTTAAGGAAAAAACAAAAGCTAATCGAGCTGTCAAAATTTTGACATTTCTGCATGGCAGCCCTTGACGATACCTCTCATTTGATACCAAACACGACATGGTTCTGACAACTTTATGCAAAAAACAAAAGCCGATCGAGCTGTCAAAATTTTGACATTTCTGCATGGCAGCCCTTGTCGATACCTCTCATTTGATACCAAACACGACATGTTTCTGACAACTTTATGCAAAAAACAAAAGCCGATCGAGCTGTCAAATTCTTGACATTGGAATATTTGTTTTTTACTTAGTTACTTATGGGATGTGTGGTAACACTTTGGAAATACACTTGAATCACGGACATGAACCTTCAAAAATTATAATTTTTAAATATAATGTTTTAGGCCTTTTAAACTATTATGGAACAACCGCCCATTGCCATAATGTGTGTTTATGAATTTAACTGTTTTCAGAATGTCCTTATTTTATAAATAATTCCATTTAAATGTTCTGATTGACATGTCAAAGAAACGTTATTCGTCTTAAATTTTTCAAAGAAGACTAAATTTTTTATTTCAAATTGTTTCAAAAAACCAAAATACGACCTTTAAAAATTTTTTACACAAAAACTATGCACCGTACAGAAAAATGACCTATTACCATTACCAGGAAATCAAGTTGAGTTATTCTCTACATCCCAGAAAAATTTTCATTAAAATCACTCGTACCGTTTAGTCTGTATGGGTGAATAATATTTCCCCGATCGTCGTGATGAATTCAAGAATATATAGATAGTGAATTAAATTATTTAGTATAAAAGACTGGTTAGTATAACGGATTCACAAGTTGCACACACAGAGATTTACCGTTCTCTCCGTATATACCGTATTAGTGAATCTTAGTCCTTATTCTAGTTGTACGTACAGATCCAAAGTTCTTAACACGCAGTTATTTACGTTGTATTTCTCACGTACCGTACGCCACTATTTATGTAAAAAACTGATTTTAGTAATGAGCATCCCACCGCTGCTTTTATGTTAGGCATGTAGAGTTATTTACCGAAACACCACATAAGTTTAAATAGAATTTAATATCTCAAACAAAATAATACACTTTTATCAATCGACATTACAAAATACGTAGTTTATACGTTAGTGGTTATTTTCTTTCTACCGCTTCTCAGTCTTCCTCCCCAGGGCTGTCCCGCGTTGTCTTCGGCAGGAGCAGGGGTGTCCGGTTCGTTGTAGTTCGCCTTCAGCCCGCTAGAGAGCTGACATATATACAGGGCGTTCATTAAAAAGCGGGCCATAGGCGTTTAACACGGGAAATCAGTTTTTCCTTGCGCAAAACTTCCCATTTAATTTTCGACAAAAATGTGTCAAATAAATGTTGATAAATTCTACACAAAAATTACTAATGAGATTTTATTTTGCAGCTTAATAATCTTTAAAAACCAATTTGAAATTTTATGAATATTGCTCATTTGTAGTGATAACCATAGAATTTAAACAAAATTACAAAGAAATGCATATCGTTTGAACTATCAGAAATTCTATTTTCACATAAAAATTTCAGATAATTATATTCTACACATAATAAGTCCCTAAAATTATATTATTTTCATAATCTACATCTAAATCGCTGCTAAGTCCCTAAAATTATATTATTTTCATAATCTACATCTAAATCGCTGCACAAATTTTATTTATTTTTATTTTGTAAACTACAATTCGAAATTCTGACAGATGAGACGATATGCATTTCTTTGTCATTTTGTTTAAATTTCATGGCTATCACTACAGATGAGCAATATTTATTAAATTTTAAATTAGATTTTACAGCTTATTAAATATGTACATTTATTTGAAACATTTTTGTCTAAAATTAAATGAGAAGTTTTGCGCAAGGAAAAACTGATTTACCATGTTAAATGCCTATAGCCCGCTTTTTAATTGACACCCTGTATATATGTATATATCTGTGTGTGTATATGTGTGTGTGTGTGTATATGTGCGTGTGAGTGAGAGAGTGATTGTGAGTATGTTTGTGTTAATTTTAAAATCTTCAAAAATTGTTTGCACAAACAAACAGTTCATTTCATTCTCTTATACCGTTATTTGCTTTGCTGGTATAAATTGACTTGCGTAAATAATATTAATCATATTGTTCAGTATTTTTATTCTAGAGTGATAGTAGATTTGTAGCAGATTAGAATGCATTTGGAACTTACACTATTTACAAAGAATCTTTGTTGTAAATATGACAACACACCTACTCGTATAAACCTAGAAAATATTTTTGAATGTAGATATATATATATATATATATATATATATATATATATATATATATATATATAATATTACCCTGCGAACATTTTTTTTGAGTTTTTATAACTTTGCTCTCACGATATATATGCATTTAGATATATATAATTATATATATATATATATATATATATATATATATATATATATATATATATATATATTTAAGGAGGAAAATATCGTGGGTGTGTCAGTGGATTGTGGGCTTTAATTAAAGTTAATTCTTTTAAAATCTGTCAAGCTTTCGTGTATTTAGTTTTTTACACATCATCAGGACACTGAAGTAAAAATACAAATAATTTTACAAGTGTATAAAATAATTTGATTTTAAAAAAACTTACGTTTTGGTGAAGTTGTTTATAAGTCATTGATTTTATAAAACAGAAGAATTTTGACATTATTTTAGTTAAAATTTACAAAAATAAAACTTATAATAATTTTGACTAAATCACATGTTTAAGTACGTTGTAGTTGCGCAACAAGTTATATTTTGTTTTGGTGTAATGTTGGTACAGGATGTGAAATGGGCGGTAAATTTTAAAGCGGTTTAATTTGAAATAGGTGTAGCCATGTCAACGCTCAAGTTTCAGTATCCTGGTTTTGAAGTATTCTGTTGTTATTAATAAGTTTAAACAAATTACAATATATAGGGCTCAGGTTATCAATGTCAGTTTTTTTGTTCATAGTGTTGTTGGTATTTTGTATATGATACATTTCCAAAAACGATCGTTTATTGTAATTTTTTTCTGTATCTAATATGTCTGTATTGTCAAAGTCCATGGTATGTTTGTTTGTTACGCAATGTTGGGATAAGGATGTTGCATGAGGTTTTCTTTTTATATCGCTTTTATGTGAAGTAATTCTGCCAGAAAGTTGTCTGGATGTGTGCCCGATGTAACATAAATTGCAATTTTGACATGGGATTTTGTATACGATGTTAGAATTTTGCATTTTAGGTGTTTTTTCTTTTAGTTTACTGAATATTGTTTTAACTGTGAGACAACTTTTGTTAGCTATGCGTACTGTGTCGTCCTGGACTATGTTGGTTATGTTTTTGGTAATCTTGTTTATGTATGGAAGTGAGCAGTATTTTATGTTGTTATTGTCAGTCTGTATGTCGTTATTGTTGGTTTCAGTATTTGATTGTGTGTCGGTTTGTATTGTATTGAATTGTTGTTCATTGAACAGTAACACGTTCAGCAAGTTTTTTGGGTAAGCATTTTTGATTAACACTTCTCTAAGTTTACGTAAATTTTCTTGGTGGTACGAATGATGTGAGATCTTCAGTATTCTGTTTTTTAGTGCTCGAACGACGTTGATTTTCATTTGTAGAGGTTGTTCAGAGTGAAAGTGGACATAACGTTGGGATGATATGGGTTTTGTATACCAGTTTAATTTTAATAGGCCTTGTTGATCTCTTGTTATTAATGTGTCTAGGAATGGTAAAGTATTATTTTGTTCTATTTCCACTGTGAACTGGAGATGCGAATTGTAGTTATTGAAGATGGATAGTATATGTTCCACTTTATCACGAGGTACAGCTGTCACAATGTCGTCGACAAATTTCTTCAAGAATGGCAGTTCAAAGTCTAGTTGTGGAATACAATGTTCTAATAGTGTGTCCATGACATATTGAGCTACTATTGGACTGCAAATTGCACCCATTGGACTTCCAAGTGTTTGCTTATAGTATTGACCATTGTAGACACAGTAACTGGTGTCAAAGATGAATTTTGTTATCTGAATGAAGTCATTTTTTGTAAGAGTTGTGTAATCAGTTATAGTTTCCCACTTTTCATTTATACTATCGATGGTTAACTGTACTGAAATGTTACTGAACAACGATACAACGTCCAAACTGATTAGTATATAGTTTTCGGGTAATTTAAATTCATTTATGAAGTCGGCAAATTGAAACGAGTCTTTAATGTAATAGGGATTGTCTTTGTCATAGGCGTCTGTCAGTTTGTCTGTGATATATTGGGCTAGTTTACTGTTAGGTGCATCTATGGAAGATATGATAGGTCTTAGTGATAGTGTAGGTTTGTGTATTTTAGGTTGTCCGTAATATTTAGGTGCTGTGGAGTTGTATATTGTAAGTGTTTTAGCTGTATCTGGGGTTATTGCATTTGTGTTTTTAAGTTGGGATACTAGTTTGTTTGCTTTTTGTTGTATAGTACTGGTAGGGTCTCGGTTTAGTCGTTTGTATGAGTTTGTGTCATTTAGTATTTCTTCGGATTTGTTATTACAACTCCACAGCACCTAAATATTACGGACAACCTAAAATACACAAACCTACACTATCACTAAGACCTATCATATCTTCCATAGATGCACCTAACAGTAAACTAGCCCAATATATCACAGACAAACTGACAGACGCCTATGACAAAGACAATCCCTATTACATTAAAGACTCGTTTCAATTTGCCGACTTCATAAATGAATTTAAATTACCCGAAAACTATATACTAATCAGTTTGGATGTTGTATCGTTGTTCAGTAACATTTCAGTACAGTTAACCATCGATAGTATAAATGAAAAGTGGGAAACTATAACTGATTACACAACTCTTACAAAAAATGACTTCATTCAGATAACAAAATTCATATTTGACACCAGCTACTGTGTCTACAATGGTCAATACTATAAGCAAACACTTGGAAGTCCAATGGGTGCAATTTGCAGTCCAATAGTAGCTCAATATGTCATGGACACACTATTAGAACATTGTATTCCACAACTAGACTTTGAACTGCCATTCTTGAAGAAATTTGTCGACGACATTGTGACAGCTGTTGTACCTCGTGATAAAGTGGAACATATACTATCCATCTTCAATAACTACAATTCGTATCTCCAGTTCACAGTGGAAATAGAACAAAATAATACTTTACCATTCCTAGACACATTAATAACAAGAGATCAACAAGGCCTATTAAAATTAAACTGGTATACAAAACCCATATCATCCCAACGTTATGTCCACTTTCACTCTGAACAACCTCTACAAATGAAAATCAACGTCGTTCGAGCACTAAAAAACAGAATACTGAAGATCTCACATCATTCGTACCACCAAGAAAATTTACGTAAACTTAGAGAAGTGTTAATCAAAAATGCTTACCCAAAAAACTTGCTGAACGTGTTACTGTTCAATGAACAACAATTCAATACAATACAAACCGACACACAATCAAATACTGAAACCAACAATAACGACATACAGACTGACAATAACAACATAAAATACTGCTCACTTCCATACATAAACAAGATTACCAAAAACATAACCAACATAGTCCAGGACGACACAGCACGCATAGCTAACAAAAGTTGTCTCACAGTTAAAACAATATTCAGTAAACTAAAAGAAAAAACACCTAAAATGCAAAATTCTAACATCGTATACAAAATCCCATGTCAAAATTGCAATTTATGTTACATCGGGCACACATCCAGACAACTTTCTGGCAGAATTACTTCACATAAAAGCGATATAAAAAGAAAACCTCATGCAACATCCTTATCCCAACATTGCGTAACAAACAAACATACCATGGACTTTGACAATACAGACATATTAGATACAGAAAAAAATTACAATAAACGATCGTTTTTGGAAATGTATCATATACAAAATACCAACAACACTATGAACAAAAAAACTGACATTGATAACCTGAGCCCTATATATTGTAATTTGTTTAAACTTATTAATAACAACAGAATACTTCAAAACCAGGATACTGAAACTTGAGCGTTGACATGGCTACACCTATTTCAAATTAAACCGCTTTAAAATTTACCGCCCATTTCACATCCTGTACCAACATTACACCAAAACAAAATATAACTTGTTGCGCAACTACAACGTACTTAAACATGTGATTTAGTCAAAATTATTATAAGTTTTATTTTTGTAAATTTTAACTAAAATAATGTCAAAATTCTTCTGTTTTATAAAATCAATGACTTATAAACAACTTCACCAAAACGTAAGTTTTTTTAAAATCAAATTATTTTATACACTTGTAAAATTATTTGTATTTTTACTTCAGTGTCCTGATGATGTGTAAAAAACTAAATACACGAAAGCTTGACAGATTTTAAAAGAATCAACTTTAATTAAAGCCCACAATCCACTGACACACCCACGATATTTTCCTCCTTAACTAATCGAAACAGTGACGATTACACTCCACATATATATATATATATATATATATATATATATATATATATATATATATATATATATATATATGACACATTTTACGTTTTTCGTATTTAGCACTAATTTTGTTTTGCACAAATATTGTAAATAATATGAACACATTAATTAAATAACTTGTCAACTAATAATTTATTCCTATAGTATTTAGCGTAAATAGCACTATTTTTACTAAACTGTTTCTACAATTTTGTTGTAGGTGGTCGAATAGATCATGCTCATCATTACAACAACGCTTATCGAGCTCTAGACGAAACATTGGCCATGGAAACAGCCCTTCTGGCTGCATTGGAATTAGTAAATCCTGCAGAAACATTGCTGGTGCTAACGTCGGACCATTCACATGTCATGACTATTGGTGGGCAAGCTACACCTAGGGGACATCCAATTCTAGGTAAATGAAAGCTTCTTAAATGTAGAATATGAAAGAAATGATCCGCTGGTGGTAAAATTATAAATGTCAAGTGTACTCAGAACTTTGCACAAAATAAAATTTTAAACAGTATAGTTAGTAGTTGAACTATCAGTTGATTTTGTTTTTTTTGTTTTTGATATGTGTCAATTTATAGTAGTACTTTAAAACTAATAAATTATAAATAGCCAGCCACTGGGAAGAACAAATCTGCACAACTTTGGTAAGAGTTGTTGACAGGAAGGGCATCCGGCTATAAAATTTACGCCAAAACCAGATATGAAAAATGTTTTCAGTCTATTGAGGCTGCTCCCTCATAGATAGTTGGGATTAATGATACTAATAATCAGAATTGGAATTGTAAACGTCAGGAGTATGGCAGGTAGAGGTAGAGAGCTTGCTGATTCCATGACAAGAAGGAAGATTAATATTCTTTGTGTACAAGAAACGAGGTGGACGGATAACAAGGACAGAGAACTAGGCAAGAGATGCAAGCTTATCTACAGTGGAGCCAACAGACATGGAAGGAATGGTGTTGGAATAATCCTTAATATAGAGTGGAGGCAACATTTGGTGAGAGTTAATCGTAGGAATGACCAAATTATGAGTACTGGACTTGAAAATAGACGTGCAATAAACATCTTGTGTGCATATGCACCTCAGATAGGCTGCGGTAATGAAGAAAAAGAAGATTTTTGGAGGGTCATAGACATGGAAATGTCAGAAATACCACACGAAGAGAGATGTTTTATAGGAGGAGATCTGAATGGTCATATAGGCTGTGGCAGGCAAAGAATAGAGGGAGTGCGTGGTGGTTGGGGTCTCAGGCAGAGGAACCTGGATGGTGAAAATTTTAGACTTTGCTATTGACTAATATGTAACCTACAGAAGTGGCATGGTAGAGAGTAGTAGATATTAAAAACTGCAAGGTAAAAAAGGTAAGTGCGTAGCTAGTCAACATCGACCTGTATTGGTAGATTGTCTTATGAAGATCAAAAGGAAAGGTAAACAATTAGGGGAAGCAAATATCAAATGGTGGAAGCTAAAGAAGGAAAACCTGGTATATACATTTAAAACTGAGGTCTTACGGGGTATAACATCTAGAGAGAAGGCTAATGACTGGTGGGAGACCAACAGCAAGGTGATCATGAGAGCTGGTAAACAAGTCCTCGGGAAGACATCTGGGAAGGGCCCCCCTGTCAACAAGGAAGCGTGGTGATGGAACGATGAATTGAAGAAGATCAAGGCTAAGAAAGAAGGTAAAAAGATATTTGACAGAGCGAGTGGTGAGTCAAATAGGAAAGAACATAAAAGAAGAAAGAAGGAGGCAAAACGGGCGGTGGCAATAGCAGAATCAAGAGCAACGAATGAACTGTACGAGGAGTTGATTATAAATGAAGGAGTTAAAAGGCTGTAAAGCATTGCAAGAGCCAGGGATAAGGCTGCATAGGACTTCATTCACGTGCGGCTAATAAAAGATATAGACGGGCTAGTACTTAGGACTGAGGAAAACATCAAGAGAAGATGAGGTGAATATTTTAACAATTTATTAAATCAAGACCGCCAAAAGATTGACAAAAGGATTGACGAAGCGAGTGAAAATTTAAAATTCTGAGATAGAACGGGAAGAATTCCTTGAGGCATTCAAGGGAATGAAAAGCGGGAAGGCCGTATGGCAAGATGTGTAAAATTTATGAAGAGGAGGGCATGCCGGAGGCATGGAGAGAGAGTGTGTTGGTACCCTTGTATGAAGAGAAAAGTGACATATAAGACTGTAAAAAATTATACAGGGATAATACTAGTATCGCGCACATGGGAGAAAATAATAGAACGAAGATTGAGAAAAGAAACACCAATAGATAAGGAACCGTTTGGCTTCATGTTTGGAAGAGGGACAATAGACGCGTTGCCTTCATTGAGACAGTTGTTGGAAAAGGATGGAGAGATGCAAAGAGATCTCCATTTGGTTTTCATAGACCTGGCAAAAGCCTACGACCCAGTGCCTATGGAGGAGATGTGGAGATGTATGGGGGAGAAGGAGGTATCAGGAAAGTACGTGCGGCTGGTGAGGGGTATGTATTATAAAATGTACACCGGAGTAAGAACTAGTATAGGTTTAACAGAACGCTTTCCTGTGACAGTTGGTATTCATCAAGGATCCGCTTTATGTCCTTATCTATTTTATATAATAATGGATGTGTTGACGGAAGAGGTTAGTGATCCAGCTCCAGGCCGTTGAGAATGGACAGTGAAAATAGAATACATGTGGTTCGGAGGAAATGGAAATAACGGGGATATTAAATTTTTGGAAAAGAGACTGGCTCAACGTGGAGAGTTTAAATACCTAAGCACTTACGTCACTGAAAAAGAGGAACTTGACAGGGAAATTACTCAAAAGATCAAAGCTGGATGGATGAACTGGAAGAAGATGACACGAGTGTTATGCGATAAGAGAATTGGAAGAAGTACAAAAGAAAAGATATTTAAGGTGGTTGATAGACCAGCAATGATATATGACAGTGAAACATGGCTAGTAAAGAAAGTCCATAAAAAAGGTTGGAAGGCCCTGAGATGAGAATGTTAAGGTGGATGATGAGTAAAACACGAAGAGATAGTATTCGGAATGATGCAATAAGAGAAATAGCTGGAGTAGTAGAGGTATCAAGAAAGATTCAGGGGAGAAGATTACAATTGTTTGGGCTTGTAATAAGGAGGGATGAAGACTATGTTGGCGGGAGAGTAAGCAAAATGTAGATGATGGGTCGAAGAGGGAGAGCAAGGCCAAAAAGAAGATGGAAGGATTGTGTATTAGAAGATTTTAGAGAGAAAAGGCTGTGTGAGTCCAATGCGTTAGATATGAATGAGTGGAAAAGTAAAATAAGAAACGCTGAAGAAGAAAAAGACGATAAAGAAGAAGAAGAAGAAGAAGAAGAAGAAGAAGAAGAAGAAGAAGGAGAAGAATGAACTATCATTTACACAGACATGTGGTCTTAGTCCTTCTATACCACAGCTTCACTAGAATTGCTACTACTTCCTCCTCCTTTGGGTCACAAAAGCGGAACACCAGTGATTAAAAAAAAATTACAGGATTGACATATTCAGTCGGCCACCTTTAATCGGGTCGACGGGATATTGGCTGCAAAAGTTTTTTAATGTAGTTAGGAACAAACATAATACTTTAATGTCTTAGAAAACAAACTGTGAAGTATATGAATAAATTACTCTGCTTTGTATACAGACATTCAATAGAATTATATTTTTCATATCACTTTGATATACATGGAAGTCTAGTCTGCATTCACAGCGGTAATGCTTTCACATAACGAATGTTCTGTTTCGTGGTGTACAGCTTTAAGTTTCAGGACCTATGTAGGTACTATGCTAATTTGACCGCTTTTTAGTAAAAAATTAAAAATGTGTAAATTGCAAAAAATAAACCTGTTTCCGTTAGTTTCAAAAATTTAGCTTAGTGAGGCTTAATAAAAAAGATTGAAAATCATAATATAGGGATTCTTATCCGGACATCCTAGCGTGTTCATAACTGAGAGCCGCTGCTCTAGTCATTGTGTCACTTCCGTGACGAATTTAGTTCTTTTTATTTAGAAATAGGATATTAGGCCTAATCTATAATCCAGTAATTATTTTTTAACGAATTGGCGATGACAACGTAGATGTCAGCGCCAATAACGGCCAAATTGTAACTACAGACACACTAGGGTATTGATGGTACTGTATGTTATGTATATTTACTTATAAATTTTGATTTATATATGTTATGAGTGTGTAATTAAAAGATATTACTTTTTTCTGATTAAAACTAAATCTGATTGTCGTTAAAAACTATGAAAACAATACTCTTGTGTGTGGATCCATTCTTTACCGCAAGGTAGCGAACGCCAGGTTAGCATCGCGAATTTACTATGTTCATATATGTATGTATAACAAACACTTGAGTTCTTAGTTGCCCTTTGGATATATTTTTTAATCAACAGCTAAAAATTAACTTTTTTTTAACAAATAGACCTGATTAGATAGGTGTTTAAAATAGTAGTTATATGCCTTCATTATTCAAATAAAGAGTTTTTTTTTTTTTAGAGATATTTTGGATTAAATAAATTTTTATTTTTAAAGGCACCGATGTAAGGGCATCTGACGTGGATGGACAACCATACAATACATTGTTATATGGCAATGGCCCGGGGTACAGCAACCCTAGGACGGTGCCAGGGAACTATAGCGGCAGTAGCGTATATGAGGAGAAAAACGGCGTGCATGGATCAGCAGTACCACGTCATTGGGCTACACATGGCGGAGAGGACGTTCCTGTATATGCACTAGGACCACTTGCAACAACGCTTTTTGCTGGTACATTTGACCAAACTTATATTCCTCATGCCATAGCCTACTCTGCGTGTCTTGGTGAATATACATTACGGTGCCAGACTGCAGATAATTATTCTACCCACCAGACAAATTGTGTTACTCCCGAGATAAACAGTGAACCTGCAGCGGGTGCGCCAGTGGTTGGTGCTTCTAGTGTCATGGCGGATGGTGTTTCTCATTCTAAGTCCGCAGCTACACCCTACGTATGTCATGCTCAGAATTTTACTGTCTATTATATATTTCCTTTATACTTTCTTGTATTCATACGGATCAATCTATGTATATTTAAATGTTGAGATAAATAATAAATAGTACAAATTGGTTTAATAAAAGGACTCATTTTCTGTGAAACATAGAAATTAAATATCAAACCTGTTATACAATCTATTTGTAAATATTATGCAATATGAATTCAAAGATTGTAAGGCCAATGTCTTTGAAACATTTTATATCGTGTACATAATTTATGGTAATACATTGTTATAGTTAATATCTTATTTTTAATTATTTGCTGACCAAGAAATACCTTACACTTTATGTTGTAATTTATATCATTTAGTATTAATTATTAACACAATAAAATTGAAACCTAACCTAACAGTTAGTCAAATATAAACCCGACTTTTTAACAAATCCTTATTCAGTTAAAATATTTGTAATTCATATAAAAAATGCCGATGCGGTGGCCGTGCGCATTAAAGCACTATGTCTCTGCATGTTCTGATAGAGTCCGAAGTTCCTCGGTTCGAATCTACCGGTAAGCTACGTGTGTGACCGTCAAAATGCCAACATATCAGGCCTTAACCGCAGTCGTATGCAACGACCTTACCAGTTGTCCATGTTAAAACATAGATGGTAGTAGCTGTAGAAGGAGTATTTCCGCTGCCGTACTAGTTGCATAGCAATCAGTGGTTGTCGCACAAGGGCAGTTTTGCCATAGATGATGATGATGCTGATATAAAGGATATTTTTGCGTTATATTATTATATTTTAGTTATGCGATGACTTTCGGTACTGCTTGTACATTCATTGTAATAGTCACTACCGAATCGATCATACAGCGTCGGCGACGCATAACATAAAGAGCAAATTTAGACATGTCCACCACTGAAATATATACTAACTGGAACTCGCATACTCTACCTATCAGCGTACACTGCACTGAAGCCTCATTGAACAATAATGGCTGGTCCTGTTCGCGCACGGTCGTGCCGAACCGAACCTAGCCGAATAACTCGTATCATAGCTGATCGCTTTGTTTTCATATTATGCTTCATTTATTTAAACTTGCGCCACACGAAATAATTTCCGTCTACTCACGAACTGTCTCGATGTTTGCCAACTACTCCAGCAGCAGGCTTCCGTCTACTCTCGAACTGTCTCGATATTTGCCGACTACTCCAGCAGCAGGATTTCAATATGCTTCACAGTCACGGTTCGTACGCGCATTCCAGTTAGTATATATTTCAGTGATGTCCACTAATTCCCTCAAACTGTAACAATTGTTTGTTTTTGCATCTTGACTGACCCTCGGTATCGGCGAGTAACTATTGAAAATTAAAACTAAAGCACAAAATGCTAAAGATTTACTTTTTATTAATTATGTGTACTTGTATCTTATAATTACGTAATTGAATTAACTATTTTTTTAAATTAAAAAATTTCAATTTTAATGAATAACTTTAGCAGTGAAATTTTTATTATCTTCGGTTTCAGTTTCAAGTTTTCAGGTAAATTTTTCAATACAAAAAAAAAAGAACCTCAAAAAGGTAAGTACAAATTTTTATGAATTTTCGGTGCTATTACATATTTCTATCACTATCTTTTATCGATCGATAAATTAATGACTACCGTTGTTTAAGTATTGAAATACAAGATTTTTAGTTTCACAAATATTCAATATTAAAAAATAAAGTGTCCGGCAGAAAATTAAGCAATGATATTGAACATGATAATAGTACATTACATCTTGTACATTATTTAATATCCATTACTTCAATATTATTGCAAATATTCAAATAAATAATTGTTTCACTTTTAACCTCTCGCTAAGAGAGGTATTGGAATCATGCTAACAAAAATTAAAATGTTTGTAATTGACAATAAATGTGAGTGTTTACTATTTCTTATTTTATTATTAATGAAATATTTATAATCACATATACTTATATTACATATACTCTTCAGGAATACCACCAATCTCGTCAATGAATTGGAAGAACTCGAACATTGGAAGAATGAGAGTAAATAGAATGAATTAAAAAATATAAAAATGTATAAAGAAGATATATGTTTTTGTGTGTATCAGAAATGTCAAATATGTACAATACTTATATAGCCTAATATGGAAATGGCGAGAGGTTTTGTGCTGGCCACAATAGATTTTTATTATGCAATATAAATAGATATACTAAAATATGTGTCATAATGTTCTCATAAGTCTGCGAAAGTAGTTCCAAATATACCTTTTTACCTCCCGCTATCCTTTGTGAGGAAGATATAGGGATCATGCTAAAAATCGCATGTCAAGATTTTAGTAAATCACCACGTTTTAAAGTCCCTAGAATCCGATTTTAATATTTTCACGATGATTTCTGTATGTGTGTTTGTGTACGTGTGTGTATGAATTTTGCCAACGCTCTAACTCAAATACATAGTGTTATTCATAAAATTATGAAACCTTGTATTTCGATAGGGAGAGAAACAATTAGATTTTGTTGTAAATCGGATAACCGGGTATGGCACTTTACTTGAAGCTCATAATGGTTTTACATCAAAAAATAGCAATAAATGCCATTTTTCGCATTTTGTCATTATGAAAATTAAACATTCACTACAGATATACATTAATACTTTTTCTATATATTTTACAGATAAATTTACAATATAATCTTTTTTTTATAAATCTAGAAGCCTATGTTTTAAAGATATATACAACTCCTTTGTTACATAGTTCATATTAGTCGGATCCAAACCTTCCTAGCCAGCTTATTTTAAAGGGTACACCGTACTTTTTGCTCTAAAGTTAAAAGTTACATAATCTTATAGAAAATTTTCCGACAAATTTGATGGTGTTATTCGCAATGTTCTATCTCATTGCGAACACATGTTTTCAAATAATGACCTCTTTTAATTTTCTTTACAATTTTTAAATCTAACTGCTCATATTTTTCTAGTTATTGAAGATATCGTTCTGATTTTTTCAGATTATTATTTACTTTTGTTTTGGGAATATGCTTAGGTAACAAAATATCATACTTGTTTCTAAATTGATAAGAAAATGAATAAAAACTAACATTCGAACACGTTTATTTTGTATTGTGCAGCACAAAATACCCTCAGCCAGAAACTTTTCGTCCTTACGAGATAGACTCTAATATACAGAGACAAATTTGTAGTAAATGAATTAAAGAAGTTTTTTATTTGATTTTTTTTCCAAAATACACACCGGTTGCGAAAAAACGACCACAAAAAGTAAGTACATCGTAATGCGCGCGACTTGGCGCGTAGAGTACGCGTGTCTTGTACCTTAACGTGCATTTTATGTAGAAAATTCTTCAGTTTCCGCCCGGTAATCAGAGTAAAATAATCATTCGTTTTACAAAACAATTTTCTTTTTATAATTAGTTTAACAAAATTTTAAAAACAGAAGGGCAATTTATTTTTTAATAAATATTATTGTATACATCTTACCCTATAGGTATCATATTTGCAGCTAGCGAATAAGTGTGCTCCTCAAATTTATGTTACTTATTTAAAAATAACGGAAGGTCGATTTAATTGCAATAAATTATTCATTATAAATTATATTCTGTTTTAAATACTAATTGTTGAAGATGTATGATTTATCAAGGTGTTTGAAATAAATAATTTTGTCTTGTATAAAAAATGCTATAGGTGTCAATAACTCACTATATTTTTTTTAACACGAAGATTTTAGCTATATGTAGATCGTGTTTAAACACCTTACATTCAGCGTCAACCAAAACTTACTCTGCCACATAACATTTTGTTACTAACTGACAAATGATATGCCTTTGTGTCATTAGGACCGACATGCATCAAGCCTAGAATTTTTATTTTAATAAACATGTGTCCTTCTGATTATATCCCTTCAGTTTTTTAAAAATATATTTTTGATTACAACAAAAATAATGCTTAATTACATTAATATAATTTTGACTAAAATAATGAAAATGACTAATCAAACAAAAAATTGATTGCAATAATAATTGTTATACTTCATTTCACGTAGAAAATAGCAGATGGCGCTTAAGAGCCGACCGTTTTTACGTGCATTAAATAAAGAACTGTACCCAAATATTGTTTTTTTCTTGTAGTTGTAATTAACATGTCTTCTGCGCTATAATTCTAATTAGATCTATTTTTCAATGTATGAGGATGTTCCTAAATGTCAGAGATTTTTCAAATACATTAACCAGATTGGCGGTATTTCTAATAGATATATGCATTTTACCTACCTATAATTTTAAATGATTAATTAATAAAACAATAAGAAAGATTAAATGTTCTTCCCAGCAAAAGCTTTCAGAATGTCTCTAAAATTGTTGATTTTTGACACTGACATCTGTCATTTACAAACTATGTTATAAACATTACTATGCTATAAATATTTGAATTTGTCAACTTGTTAGCCTTAGCCTTTGCGATGTATAACATTAAATTATTCTATATATCACAGTGCCTTTATCTCTAAATCTATACAAGATATAATAAAAATTTAGGTGTATTAGATGAAGAATTTTATGGTCTTCAATATTTGTAATAACAAAATATACCAAATATTATATTTAGAAGATTTTGTAAAGAAACTATTACTTCCGGTTGTCCAGTTATTACCAAAATCTAATCAGCTCTTC
Source organism: Ophonus ardosiacus (assembly GCA_943142095.1). Lineage (NCBI taxonomy): Eukaryota > Metazoa > Arthropoda > Insecta > Coleoptera > Carabidae > Ophonus > Ophonus ardosiacus. The sequence continues at coordinate 24,574,245 of OW964834.1, read as the reverse complement.
TCAGGAATGCCAAATTGAGGAAACCGCAGTTAAATATTTTTTTTAAGTCTTATACTATTTGAGAAACCGTGGTTCCAACATCCACACAAATACACACACGGACATCATCGTAAAAATGTTATAATCGGATTATAAGGACCATTAAAATTTCGTTATGCGATTTTTAGTATGATTCCAATATCTCTCTTAGCGTGAGATAAAAATCACATCAAAAAATGGTTAAATATCACTTAATTCTGTACATTTTATTTAATAATTAACAGTTGACAAGTGTTATTTTTTCGCTTTTGCGAACTAGATTAGCATTCTGGCCAATCAAAGGGCAGAATTTTTGCGGTTTACATAATTTTTTTTGCTTTTTACTAAATGAAGTTATAAACAAAAACAATAATACCTGCTAACTTCACATAGCATATCCCTTATGTAAAATGTAAAGTTTTTTACGCTATAATTTTTTACTCATTTTTTGCTAATTGTTGCTGTATAAATCAAATTTTTGCTGTTACCAAAAAAAAGTTATAAACAAAAACAATAATACCTGCTAACTTCACGTAGCAGACCTCTTACGCAAAATGTAAAGTTCTTTTGCGATAAAATTTTTTGCTTATTATTTGCTAAATTTATATTCCTATATAAACCAATACTATTTTCTTACGTGAAATGAAGTATAGTTCCTATTTTTACTCTAATCAGGTCATATGTGCAAAATACATATTATACAGGATGTTAAAAAATAAGTGTCACAAATTATGGGGCATATAGTACTGACCAAAATGAGTAAAAAAAGCTTAATCAACATGGGTCCTATCTTCAATAGTTTCCGAAATATAAGGCAATGACAAATGAGTTTTTTCGGTGTTTACCTCTGCTATCTCAAAAACTGTAGGGTAATCTTAAATGTGTTTAAAAAAAAAAAAAAACGAATAATACTACTAAGACAAAAGTTGTAGCTGCCTTGGTCAATATTTAGTTTTCAAATAACTTCGTAACTATAAGAAAGTGAGAAAAAAAAGTTTTATATAACATGTTATTTTTTTTAATAGTCTCTGCCATACACAAAATTTTGTTCGACCACTATAATAGTCAGTTTTTCTTCGATTCTAATACAAAATGGCCTTTTTCTCAAAAACAGTTGAAGATCGGACCCATGTTGATTAAACTTTTTTTTACTAATTTTGGTCAGTACTATATGCCCCATAATTTGTGACACTTATTTTTTAACACCCTGGATATATCAAGGCCAGAGCTGGGCAAGTTACTTTTAAAATGTAACTAGTTACAGTTACCTCCAAAAAAAAGTAACTAAATTACTTAAGTTCCAGTTACTTTGGTGAACGAACTAAGTTATTTACTAGTTACTCGTTAAAAGTAACTTAGTTACCTTGAGTTACTTTCTAACTGCTTTTAATGGCGTGACGTGTAGAGTTAGACTGTTGATTTAGTTATTCGGCCCGATTCTGTAAGAAGAGTTACTAGAATAAAGTTACTAAAATAGTCTTTAAAATGAAGGTCAGTTACAACTACAGTAACTTGTTATTTTTTGTATTCTATAAGCACAGAGTCATTACAGTTTTAGATACTTAGTTGTTAAACAAGTTATTACGCTAGAGACTAGCCAAACGTAGTATTTAAGGTGTAGTAACCTTTCAGAATGGCTGAAATTTGGATGAATTTTGAATTTAATAGAGCACTGGCAGCTTTGGAAAATCGGTATGTATAAAAAAGTAACTGTAAATAATTTTCGGTAACGTTTATTTATGAAATTGGAAAATTTATTTGATAAATTTATATTTTTATTTCACAGAAGAAGAAATAGGTTATAAAATAGATTGGTAAGAGACGAGAGTAATCCTTTCTTAATTCCGGATATAAAATTTTAAAAATTGTTCCGATTACCAAAACCAATTGTACAAGATCTTATTGAAAAAGTAACTCCGTTAGCGGAACCTTCAATAAGATCAACAGGCGTACCTATTCATTTAAAAGTAATCTGTACATTTTTCTAGGCTCCTTTTTTTGTATTATTCAAAATATTTGTAAGTTCTTCCCATGACAATTTAAGCTCATTAGTTTTCAGAGGATGTATTTTTATTTCGAGCATTATTTTGTGGTTTTTTTAAATAAGCTATTAATATTTCCAACTGTTCGTTGGTTGTTCTTGAACCCCTAGGCTTGTTATATACCATGATGCAAACAGATATAACACTTGGTTACTTATAAACACTAATAAATGTCACTTGTCAGATTAGAACACACGCAGATGAAGAAATACGCATGCGCACCACAATTCGTGTTCCTCATTTGACTGCTATCTTAGTAACTAAGTTTGTTTAGTTACTCTGGGAGTAACATTCCTAAACATATAATTACAAAATACGAAATATGTATTCAGTTACTAGGATAGTTGCTATCAGAGTAACTTCATAGTAACGTTGCTAACAAGTAACAATGTTAGATACTTTTTACAGAATCGGGCTGATTGTGTAGTATACATACTAGGGAGTTTTTGCACTAACTACGTTAACTTAAATTTTACGTTATTGCTTGGCAACACCCAATCAGATTATTATTGTTAATGTTAACGGACCTACAGCGCCTTATTACCGCCTAGGCCACGAGGCCACGGCCTAGGGCCCGCTTTGACAAGGGGCCCGCATGGCCCGGTTGCTGTGATTTTTTTTAAATGTATTAATTTATTTTTCAATTTTGATTTCTTATACCAAGATATAAAGAATCTACTGTCTTTCTAACATGACATGACCATTATAATGTATAAAACATGCAGACATTATTTCCTAGACTTATTAGTAGATAATGATTAATTTATTGGAAACCTCGGATCAGACGTCGATTTTAAATGAGACGAATTCAAGTCTTGCAACCCTTGGAACAACGAACAAAATACACTATTTTTTGTATAACCTGAAAATTCATATCATTTGTAAGCGAGGAAAACATTTGAAAATAATATATTTTATATATTATGTATATCAAATTTAACATTTAGTGACTTTTTAATTCTAGAATTAAAAGTTAAAATAATGTGTTATTTTTAGTTTTTCTGTTTACCGTACAAAAACTCTATTATTAATGATATGAATATAATTACTTATTTTATTATCTATTATAGCTTGAAATCATTCAACAATAATATTGAATTTAATTATGTATTAAAATAAAAGTTACACATTACAGAGGCTATGCGCGATGCTGCGCTTAACACTCCCACTCTGGACAGACATTTATTTAAAACAAAACAGTTTTAGTTAGTGTTTCTAAAAAAGGCATCAGCCTCAACAAAATATTTCTTAGAAATTTTAATCCCCCCCGTTACTTTTTATGACTAAGTTACATTCCACTTTTTAAGTTACTTTGACTTACTTAAGTTACATTCCAATTTCTGAGTTACTTTAAGTAACTTAAGTTACTCAAGTAACTAGTAACTAAAAACCGTAAAGTTACCAACTACTTTTCCGCAGCAAGTTAGTTACAGTTACCTTATTTTAAAAAGTAGCTAAGTTACGTTACAAGTTACATAAAAGTAACTAGTTAGTAAGTAAGTTCCTAAAGTAACTAGTTACTGCCCAGCTCTGATCAAGGCCGCATTAAAAAAGGATTTTTGGTAACAAAATAAAATACTCAACTACAATGAAAAATAATTGATTACAGCAATGAAAATGGCTAACCAGTATTCTTAAAAGGCCAAAAGCAATAAAATTAGATAATTTAAAATTAAACTTTATGCTGAGTTATCTGGCGGAAACTTTATAAACTCGTAAACATGATATTAAATTTATGAAAAGTTGACACAACTATAGTGTTTTTCCACAATAATACATTCTAATAAAAATTTAAAAAAATCTGTTGTGGTCAGCACAAAACCTTCCGTCAATTCGATGTATTTTGTACATATCCTATACCAAAAGTTCCTTGAAAAATATGCTATATATCCTGTATAATTGTAACAAGAACACACTATTTTTACATATCCGTACTGAAAGTTCATTTGAAAAGATTCTAAAAGCTAATAAAATTTTAATACGAATACGAACGTACATTATGTATTGCACTTAACACTTCCTCCTGCTTCAACTTTGCCCTATTTTATTAGAAGTCACTGTTTCTTACTCTTCTCTTCTACTCATTGTAACGTATAAAGAGTAGGCGTACAATATAAGTAAATAATAACAATTTTAAGAAAAAGAAAACCTACCTGCTTTATTATTGCACATATAAACAATGCCTGTAGCCCCTGTAGCGGTGAGCTGAGTCGTGAGTCGATAGGAAAATTTAGTGAGGATTGTTTGAGAAAAGCAAAACTGGGCGCCAGTCCCGCTTGAAAGTATGAATTTTTATTTGACGCGAGACTACCAAATAAATAATTGAACAAGATAGTTAAAATTAAAATACTATATTTACCGGCACTTACAGAGTGTGAGTTGTTTAAATTTAATACAAAATAAAGTTGCTGCCTACTTAACTGTTGAGTGGGAGTCTTCTGCTGGGCGGGAACGGTCCAAGAGACTGATGCAGCTGCGGGTGTCGGTTGGCGGTGGTACCTTGAACTTTCCTTGAGCTTTGAACGATGCGACTGCTCTACCATTAAACCAACTTGAGTGACCGGATTTATTCGGCTTGGCCGGACCGGTGTGGTTAAAATCGACGAGTAGAGGTATAGCAGTTCCAGTAACAGTATCGACGAGTTCGGAGCTCCTGCAGGTATTGAGTAAATGGAGTGCCGCCAATCCGGACTTAGAATGTTGCTTTTCGCAGTCCTGTGCACCAGTCACCTCAAACCGTCCCAACCGGGAGGGAACAGTAGTACATAAAACAGACGACAAAATAAAGGCAGAAAATATGCAAAATATTGTGAGCAGAGTGCTCGGTAAAATAAGTACCAAAAAATATAATACAAATTTAATTACAATCAGAAATTTTAAATTAACTAAGAGATGAAAATGAGTCGAGTGATTTACAAGCATGTGCAGTTTATAACTGCCTACCAAGTACAATAAATCAGCTAAAAATGAGTAGCATGATATGATAATAGAAAGTGATAAGAGAATCAGGGAAAATTTGAATTTAAAAAAAATGCAAAAGGCCTTACGAGCAATCGTCAAACTTACTATCCCGGTATTACGCGCTTTACGCAAAATAAACTGGTTCTTGTCCAGCCAGCAGTAAAACTGTCTGCCCCAAATACCAAATAGAACAACAAAGAAAACTTGGTGGCCAACAGAGAAAATTTTACAGTAAAGAAAATCCCAAAATATCCCAAAAAATTGTCTGCTGACAGGACTAAAAAATAAACAAATTCGCGAGCGCGATTATGAACCAATTTATTATCAGATTACCAGCTTATTTCATTTACACACTCATTCACGCACCATTTTCGCTGGGATGGAGTGATAGGGAGCTATGATATAATGTGTATGATGGATGCATGCATGAGAGAAATGAATGATAGAAAGAGTACAAGCTAGTGATGTTAATAGAGACGGATACAGTAAAGAAAAGTAGTTATGAGGAGTTAAATTTTCAGGGGGGATGATAGTTGTGGTTATATTGGAAACAGAATTACGTAAAAATGGTAATTAGGCAAAACTTTGAAGTGTCTACTTCGACACGTAATATAAATCAGTGGGAGTGAGGTTGGACTCTACCACTAAAAAATTTAAGCAGCACTACAAAAATGGAAAAAAGCAAAAAGTGAAGCCACTCGATGGTGGACGGGGGAGAACCGTGACCCTGGAGATTAGTTGGGTCACCCAACTGGTCGCAAAATTGTGTTAAAAACACAGTGTCCAAAATATCTTTCACAGAGAAAGGAATATTAATCAAAGTTAAACTAAAGTAGTAAAACTTAAGCCAAACTAGTAAAAAATGTGTTAAGAAACACGTGGTTCTAAGTTACAGTACACTTTATTCGTGAGAGTATTTACGTATCTAAAGCAATATAGTATGCTTGAGCATTATATCTTGTATTAAGTTAATCAAAATATTTAATTTAGAATATTAAAAGTTACCATTAGTGAGAGGAACGCACTATAGTTATTCTTACCGCTAGCAAAGGGAACGCACTATAGTTTCTCTGAAATTACTGCGATGCGTATTTACGAATAAAATGGATTTACGTTCTGCGTGGCATTAAAGGTATAAAATATCGCTGAAATAACATTAATACAAGTAATACAAAGCGTAAAAACTATCCCACACTGCACGATATAGGTCTTAAAACATATCACGCACGTGCGTTGCCGGCTACGCAGTTTTAAGCGAGAGAAATTTAGGTATAACAAACGAAAAGATATTAGAAATATACTTACTGCAATTGTGTAGTCAAGTAACCAAAAGAATAGTCAGAGAAAAGTAGAATTTTATCAGAAATAACTACACAAAAGGTAAACAGAGTGTCTGTCTCTAAATATGATCTCGCTGCTAAGCCGGCCAAAACCAGAAGAAGGAAGTTCGTTTCTTCCTATGGCCTTCTCTGCGCGTACACACAGTTGACCAACTCACAATAAAAGTTACTATTTTGTAGGGGAAGCAAATAAAGAATTTTAAATTTATTAAAAGAATTCTGTCACTATAAAATTAGCCGTTACATCATTCCTGTCCAAAGCACCTTCGTGACACAGTTCTTCCTCTCTCAAATCTTCTGCTATACAGTCCTTCCATCTTCTCTTTTGCCTTTCTCGTACTTCTGGCCTTATAAGTTACTATCTTGAGGCGAGGCCGCAAATGCAAGTCACTGGCGAGGGACACTTTGTCACTTATATCACTTTATATACTTTCCACTTTGGTTCTGCACTTGCCACTGACATCTGTCAACTAGATTTTTTTTTGAATATATTTGTTGTTTTCATAATTTTTCAAAGCTGACTAATTTTCGAAAGTTAAATCTCTCTTAATCTCTCTATAACTCTATATCTATTGAATATGAAGGAAAATGTATAATCGAACCGTATAGAGAATAAGATATTTTTTCTATTGATAATCACATAAAATGTCGAAAATGATATTTAACTGCGATTTTTCAAGAAAAACTGTTAAGAACTTCAAGTAAGGGTACTTCCGGTTGACCAATTATAACCAAAATCTAATCGGCTCTTCATATGGTTGTAAAGAAGAGGAATATGAAAGAATCATAATTTTTAGAATTGTAGTTTTGGAGTTATCGTCGGAGAAAATTTTGTCACACACACACACACACGGACACACAGACACACACACGGACACACATACACACATACAGACATCATCTTAAAAATAGTACATTCGTATTGTAGGGACCCTAAAACGTGCTTATACATTAAAAACTCAGCACCGAATTTTTTGGCCAAAAACAATACCTTCCTTTTGACGGAAGGTAAAAACAAGAGAAATAAATTTTTGATAACGTACCGCGTAGTTCTCGTCCATAGCAATACAGTATGAAACATGGATCAACGAGTGGTATAATGGTAAACAGGATGCTAAAATGGATGGAAACACTAGCTAAATTTTCATTACATCTTTTGTATTAGGCACGTTTTAATCTGTAATCCACATATATTCAAGATGGCAAGGATGTTAAGATATTCATTTCTTTCTTATCATTGGATATACAAATCCTCGTAGTTATTCAGGATGGAATATTAAGCATAGTGTAATCCAAAGGTATGCGGAATAAACTGGATGACAGGATTTTTATTTCCTTATTAGCAATGGAAATGGTAAAAACTACGGAGATATTCATTTGAATTTGGGTTTGGTGCAATGCAAATATATTGAAGATGATATAATTCAGGAGATACTTACGATGAAATTGGGCATGACCAAGAAATAGTCATGATGGAATTGGGCATAGTATAACCCAGGAGATATTCTAGAAGGAATTAGCATGATGTAATCCACGTGATAATATTAATGGGATCGGGCTTGGTGTAATCCAAAAGATGTTCATGATGGAATTGGGCATGATGTAATCCAGGAGATATTCAGATTGGAATCGGGTTAGGTGTAATCCAGGAGATATTTAAGATGGAATTTGATATGGTGTAATCCAAAGATATTCATGATGAAATTTGGTATGGGGTAATCCAAAGATATTCAGAATAAAAATAAGGACAATATTTTCATGTACATTCACGGAGTAAAATGAATGGCAGAATCTTCATTTTATTCTTGGCAATGTATATGTTGAATTTCACAGAGATTTTCAGGAGCCAAAGATAATTGTAATATAAAGGATAACAAGATTTTCATTTAATTTGTGGCATTAGAGATGATATAAACTAGGAGATATTCAGGATGGAATTGGGCATGTTGTAACCCAAGAGATATCTCATTATGGACTTGTGTACGGTATAACCCAAAGATATTCAGCGGAAACAAAGACAGGATTTTCGTTTGTCTTGGCAATGGGCATACTTAAATCCACGGAGTTATTCACGATGGATTTGGGCTTTGAGAAAACGAAAAGATATTCGGAATGAAATTGTTTTCATTTAATAGGTTGACTGAACGTTTAAATCATATTTGATATTGAAAACAGTTTAATCCACTAATTATTCAGGACGTACGGGCATGTTCAAGGGATTCATATTAAACAGGATAACAAGAATTTCATTTCACTCATGAGATTATGAGGGTGGGATAACTTCCCAAGAAATTATTTATACAAAACTTGTTCAAAATATATCTAAAGGTAAGTACCAAAATTATTAACTAACAATAATTTAAAATTTTCAGTTGTACTGAAATGAATTAAATTTCGTTAATTTTGTGAAAAAAATACCTGTTGTGGAGGATTATTTTTAAGCATTCAGTTCAAATAAATGGACAAGTTTAATCCACGGAGAAATTTGGAATCGAAAGGAACACAGAATATTCATTTCCTTCTTGATATTGGACAAGTTTAATCCACGGAGATATTTGGAATTGAAAAGAATACACAATATTCATTTTATTCTTGATAATGGACAAGTACAATCCACGATAATATATGGGATTGAAAAGAATACAGAATATTCATTTCATTCTTGATAATGGACAAGTTTAAGCCACGGAGATATTTGAGATTGAAAAGTATACAGAATATTAATTTCATTCTTGATATTGGACAAGTTTAATCCATGGAGATATTTGGGATTGAATGGAACACAGGATATTCATTTCATTCTTGATGTTGAACAAGTTTAATCCACGGAGATATTTGGGATTGAAAGGATCACAGAATATTCATTTCATTCTTGATAATGGACAAGTTTAATCCACGGAGAAATTTGGGATTCAATGGAACACAGAATATTTATTGCATTCTTGATAATGGACAAGTTTAAGCTACGGAGATATTTGAGATTGAAAAGTATACAGAATATTCATTTCATTTTTGATAATGGACAAGTTTAATCCACGGTGAAATTTGGGATTCAATGGAACACAGAATATTTATTGCATTCTTGATAATGGACAAGTTTAAGCTACGGAGATATTTGAGATTGAAAAGTATACAGAATATTCATTTCATTCTTGATAATGGACAAGTTTAAGCCAAAGAGATATTTGAGATTGAAAAGTATACAGAATATTCATTTTATTCTTGATATTGGACAAGTTTAATCCATGGAGATATTTGGGATTGAATGGAACACAGGATATTCATTTCATTCTTTATGTTGGACAAGTTTAATCCACGGTGATATTTGGGATTGAAAGGAACACAGAATATTCATTTCATTCTTGATAATGGACAAGTTTAATCCACGGGGAAATTTGGGATTCAATGGAACACAGAATATTTATTGCATTCTTGATAATGGACAAGTTTAATCCATGGAGATATTTGGTATTGAAAGGAACACAGAATATTCATTTTATTCTTGATAATGGACAAGTTTAATCCACGGAGATATTTGGGATTGAAAGGAACACAGAATATTCATTTCATTCTTGATGTTGGACAAGTTTAATCCACGGATATATTTGAGTTTGAAAATTATACAGTATATTCATTTCATTCTTGATATTGGACAAGTTTAATCCACGGAGATATTTGGGATTGAATGGAACACAGAATATTCATTTCCTTCTTGATAATGGACAAGTTTAATACACGGAGAAATTTGGGATTGAATGGAACACAGAATATTTATTGCATTCTTGATAATGGACAAGTTTATTCCACGGAGATAATTGGGATTGAAAAGAATACAAATTATTCATTTCATTCTTCATAATGGACAAGTTTAATCCATGGAGATATTTGGTATTGAAAGGAACACAGAATATTCATTTTATTCTTGATAATGGACAAGTTTAATCCACGGATATATTTGAGTTTGAAAATTATACAGTATATTCATTTCATTCTTGATATTGGACAAGTTTAATCCACGGAGATATTTGGGATTGAATGGAACACAGAATATTCATTTCATCCTTGATAATGGACAAGTTTAATACACGGAGAAATTTGGGATTGAATGGAACACAGAATATTTATTGCATTCTTGATAATGGACAAGTTTATTCCACGGAGATAATTGGGATTGAAAAGAATACAAATTATTCATTTCATTCTTGATAATGGACAAGTTTAATCCACGGAGAAATTTGGGATTCAATGGAACACAAAATATTTATTGCATTCTTGATAATGGACAAGTTTATTCCACGGAGATATTTGGGATTGAAAGGAACACGGGATATTCATTTCATTCTTGATAATGGACAAGTTTAATCCACGGAGATATTTGAGATTGAAAAGTATACACAATATTAATTTCATTCTTGATAATGGACAAGTTTAATCCACGGAGATATTTGGGATTGAATGTAACACAGAATATTCATTTCATTCTTGATGTTGGACAAGTTTAATCCACAGAGATATTTGGGATTGAAAGGAACACAGAATATTCATTTCATTCTTGATAATGGACAAGTTTAATACACGTAGAAATTTGGGATTGAATGGAACACAGAATATTTATTGCATTCTTGATAATGAACAAGTTTATTCCACGGAGATATTTGGGATTGAAAAGAACACAGAATATTCATTTCATTCTTGATAATGGACAAGTTTAATCCACGGAGATATTTGAGATCGAAAAGTATACACAATATTCATTTCATTCTTGATAATGGACAAGTTTAATTCACGGAGATATTTAGGATTGAAAGGAGCACAGAATATTTATTGCATTCTTGATAATGGACAAGTTTAATCCACGGAGATAATTGGGATTGAGGAGAATAGAGAATATTCATTTCATTCTTGATAATAGACAAGTTTAATCCATGGAGATATTTGGCATTGAAAGGAACACAGAATATTCATTTCATTCTTGATGTTGGACAAGTTTAATCCACGGAGATATTTGAGATTGAAAAGTATACAGAATATTCATGTCATTCTTGATAATTACAGTTATTTGACAGAATTAGGTTCAGTTTAATCCAAAGAATTTCATAATAGAAGGGAAGACAGAATTTTCAATTAATTTTTGGCATTAGATTTGGTTCATTTCAGGATGGATACGAAGTAGTAATTTCAATTTTTATATTCAGGATGGAATTGTTCATGATTTAATCTACAGAAATTCAAGTTAGAAAGGATAGCAGCATTTTAATTTCAATCATGTCATTAAACATATTTTATAGATTTCAACAAATTCGATATAGAAGAAAGACAGCATTTTGATTTATAATGTCACAGATAAATTTGCGGATCTTCTGGAATAGCAAAATTTTCAGTTAAAATAACTGCACTATAGTGAGCAGATTGATTACCAGGATTTGTTCAATAAATTATTATGGGAACGTTGTATTCTGCATTGTACGGTACAATTCCAAAGACAATATCTATATTTTCCTCTAATTTTTGTATGACTATTATTTCATTTCGTAAAGCCAGTGATAAAGCATATATAGATCCTTCATTACCATATTCTCTTTCTTTAGCGCACAATAAAATTAATTCTTTTACACTATTGGTTTCAATTTGATTTTCTTGTATCCAATTGTCGAAATTGTCTTTATAGTCTAATATTGTTTCCACACATAGTAACTTTAAGTGCATATAATATTTTTCAGTTCGATGTAAACAATATGATACTGCCCGATATAAACAATTGCCGTATCCTGTAATGTTTACCACTTTAAATTTATCCTCTAAATCATTAAATGCAGTTATTTTATCCCCTGTCACATTGTCAAAATTAGGATCATATAGGAAATTTTGCAGAATTGCAACATCTCTACGGATTTCATTCAAAGTGCTTCTGTTTTTATGGATAAAATCCTGAAGTGCAGAAATATAATTATCCTGATAATTTAGAAAATCTACCAATTTGTTCCCTATTTCTTTAACATTTTTAAAATTTTGCGTATCGCCTTCTTTCAATTCGTTTATATTTTCTGTGATATCTGAAGTACCTGGAGAATTGTCTATTAGAATTACGGGGCTATTTATTTTACTTGATTGAACTGAATTTATGTCGTCTTCATTTGAATTCAAATTTACCATCTTTATAGTGTCTGAGTCATCTTCATTATAAATAAGAACATAAATGGGTTTATGGTAAGAGAAATATGTTTCATAAACTCCACATATTAAATTATCCATATTTGAAAAAATGACATCTATTTGAGAGTTTAAATTTGTTGTTACAACATTTGACGATAATTTAGTTGTAAAATGAAATTTAAGCAAAAACATTTTTAAATATTCATTCTGATTATTATACAAATCGTAATTAAAATCCCCAAACATTATGATCCTGTCTTTATCCAATTGAAATGAAATTTTTTCCAAAATATTTTTGAAGTTTCTTTCAAACATAGATTGGCTTACTCCAGGAGATTTGTATCCAGTGATAATTTTTACGTCACTTACTGTGATGGAAATTAATTCTATGTGGCAATTTTTATCCGTATCAATTATATACTGCAAATTTGTGAAAACTATATTGGTTTTTACGAAACAAATGACCCCTCGTATAACACTTTTTGCATCTGATCTGTATGCAATATTATAATTTTCCATATGTATTACATCATTTGTTTTTGTTAAGGTTTCCGAAAATATTAAAATATCGCTATAATTATACCATATATCACTTTTAACATGGGCAATTTTGGTTTTTAATGAACAAATGTTTTGATAAATTAATTTTATTCCACTATAATTTTTTATAACTTCTGCTTCCCATTTTATCTCTTTTAGTGTCCTTAATTTGTTCATTTCTATACAAACTGGATCATCTTTCACACTTGAATTTGGACTTTTAAATGTGCCTAAAATGTACAACCCTGACAAAGACGTTACTCTGCTTATAGCGACATATAACATAGATCTTGTAATTCTTTTAATGATATTAAAGTTTAGACAAATTTTTGAATATGTCTGTCCTTGGCTTTTATGAATTGTTATCGCTTCAGCTGGTGTTAGAGGAAATTGTTTTCGCATAATGGGATACTGCATTTTATTTGAAAGATTTAAGGTACTAGTAATTTTTACAACTGGTGTTAATTTAGAGGATATTTTGTTTGTTTTAATTTCATTAGCATATTCCCGCTTTGCTTTTATTCCAACAAATTTTGATTGAAAATCTATCCATAAAATTTCAGGTTCATTCGTATTTGATTTAAATTGAATTTTTTCTAATATACCACAACTGCCATTAACCAAACCGTCTTCCACGTCAATATTACTGGTGATCATATACTTTATTCCCACTTTTAAACATAGTAGATGAGGTAAACCATTAACGATATTTTTTTAGTTTTCAAAGAATTTAAAAGAGATAATTTTGTTTGTTCATTTACCTTTCCTAGGATGGAGTCTTTGGCTTCTGATACATATTTTTCGCCCGCATGTGTATTTATTTTCGAGGTGTTGTATAAGTCAACATGTTTATTTTCGACGAATAATCTAATAGCTTCTTCAGGTACTTCATTTTCTGGGACTTGCCTCGATGATATAAGTTTCACATCTTGTTGAGTCATTTTACCCAATGCCATATTATTTAACGCGTTAACAAAATCGATGTCATTCTTTTGCCTCATAATTTCGGTTAACTCGAAAAAATTGAATTCTTCCCAAAGAGGGTTACAATAAAAAAATTTATGCATTTCATTTTTGGTGGAAACTCTAAATACATGAGTATCCATAACAGGAGGAAGTTGATGTAAATCACCCACACAAATGACAGAAACGCCACCAAACGATGAATTAATACCCATAATTTGTCTCAGACGTGTATCAACGCGACTAAATAATGTACTTCCAACCATTGAAATTTCATCTATTATAAGAAGTTTTAAATGAAGAAGTTTAGCTCGAATAGTATTTGCTATGTCAATTGCTAACTCTGGCATTTGGCCACCAAATTGAGCTACTGGTAAAGCAAATGCCGTATGTAGAGTTACGCCATTAATTAAAAATGCCGCCTTTCCTGATGGTGCACATAGCAAAGTAATGATACTATCTGAATTTGTCCCATGTTTATTGTCGAAGAAATTCGTAACAGTGTGGTAAATTGCATTTATAACTGTGCTTATTTTAAACATGTTTTCTTCCGACATGCGTGTCGGTATTGTAAAACGAACAAAATTTTGTTTTTTCGGCGCTTCTGTACCAGCTTGTTCAAAAATATCTACTTGTACATCCTCCGAATTAAAAGCCAATGTATCATTTTCTGCCTCGTTATTATTTAAATTTTCCAGAGCTGTATCTAAAACATCATCGCCAAGAATAGAGAATTTTTTCCGATTTTCCTCGATAATTTGGAAATTTTGTAAATATTTAACTTCGTACTGCACATTTTCAATTTCATCAAATTCATTTCGCCAAGGAAGAAATAATAACATTTGTTCGCGATAGTAATTATTTGGATCTTGTTGTAATTTGTAACGTCTATATCTGATTGTCGCCGACTTCTTTCGAGAGGAATATACATTTTCATTGTCAATTTCGTCTTCATTTTCAACATATAAATTTTGCTTTTTAGAATAGTCTGCCGTAAAATCTGCCAAACATAAATTTTCCATCGCCGCAGGTCTCTTACTATATTTTTGAAGTAGGTCAGTCATATAAATTTCATGTGAATTTTCATCAAGTTCCCGCAATTCTTTATTTGACTTTAAAATTTGAACTCTTTCGTTTGAAGGACTAGTATTAATAAAAATACATTGTCTGCTCATTTTTGACAATGGTAAAGACAAAATATGGTACGAGGCTTCTTGAGTTGACATTAAATTCATATTAAGAAAAATATTTGTAATGTTTCTAAATTTATCCTTTATAGTTTTATTTCCATTATCTATGTCTGATGCTGCATCCCTTAATAATTTTGATAAACCCGCTTCTGCCTTAGCAACATAATTCACTACATACGAGGCAGCTGCATAAGCATCCAAAATGAATTGTATATCCATATTTGATTCGAAAAGATATAAATTTTTTTTGTTATATGAATTTATACCAACTTCTAAACTATTCCTTTTTAGAAAAACTTGTGGTCTTGAAATTGAATTCCTAATAGCCAAAATGTAATTTTCTTCTGTTACATTCAATTTTGCTAATACTTCCTCAAATGTCATATAAGTAGATTTTTGATATAGATGGAACATTAATTTGTTTATTTCTTTGAAAACAGTTTTTAAATCAGTTGAATTTTCTTCTGAATTTAACGGCTCTAAAATCATAGTTCTAGGCATTACAGGAATTGGATAATTGAATCTGCATTTTTTAACCTATTGCCCTTTGTAACATGTATGCGTGTGTTTGTGCCTCTGTAGCCCTATGAATGGATTATTTTCATCATAATTACATGTTATGAATTTATCTATAAATGCGATGCAATTTTCTACGCTGTTAATATCCGATTTGTCGTAATTTGGAGCATTTTTAAGCCATAAAAATATATGTTCATGCGGAGATCCTCTCATTTGAAATTCAGTCCGGCTATAACTATCTTCAACTGAATATTCTTGAAAAACACTAAAATTTTGTTTCAGAAACATTATAAATTTATTTAATTTATAGTCAAAATATCTGGCACATGTAACAGGATCATTTTTAATTAGGTTAGTTTTTTCAAATTCATCTAATTCATAAGTTTCTTCTGTAGTTAGGTCCCTTCCAGAATTTATTTTTGCCAATGATTTTATTAATTCAGGCCAGATTTTCTCGCCAGCAGAAACAGTGAGAAATATAGTGGGTTTCCCAAGCTGACGTATCATTGCCAACAGTTCTTTTTTTTTAGATTCCCAATATGAAGGAGAGGATCTTACGTTTTTTAAAATTTTATATCCATCATCAAATTTTGTTATTTTATCCAAAAAATCTTTTTGTAAAACATTTCCCGCAGATAAATTGCAATTTTGCTTAGTTTTCCGAAGACATATATTAATATTTGCCAAACAAGACTTTTCTAATTTCTTTTTTGCCATATATAGTACTCTTGTAGGAGTGCATGATCTCCGGTCACATCTTCTACATTCTGATTTTGCTCTATCATTATACGAAATTGAAGTATTTAACCCATGCCCCGCAAAAATTTTCGGAAAACATAACTCTTCTAAATGATCAATTATGTGCCAAGATACTGGTTTTTCATTTTGACAGGGAGCAGTTACTTTAATTTTGTCGTCCATTTCCTTATTTCTGTCAATGATTAGAACTTCTTCGTCAATTTCAATTTGCCCAAAATCATATGAATCATTAAAAATACTATCCACTGAAGAATTTGAAGCAGAAACAGTGGAAATAATACTAATGTTACTTTCATTATTATCGTTTTGGTCAACAATAAAATCAACCTGTTCATCATACTTATGTTCATAATTTGCGAAATATCTATGATCAACTTCTATACTGTACTTTTTATAAAGGGGTGTATTCAATAAGTATTTTAAAGCGTCACATACAACTGCAGGTCTTATAGTCTCGAACATATAGTCAGATCGGTGGCACATATGTCTCTTCAATTTTACCTGAATAGTGTCCATTTGATCAAAATTTCTTGGTAGAACTTATAAAATTTTATTAATTTGAAGTGGTACATTTACTACGCTCCCTTTCTGGCCTAATTGCGCATTTAATGCATATGACTTTAACGGTCTTATTTGCATGAAGTTAATGTACGGAGCTACTATCCTTTCTTCAAGTGGTGATAATATTTTTATACACTCCGGTAAAACTGGAAACTTCAAATTATTACTGGTAGCTAATTTTGGTATTGTGCCTTTAGAAATATACTTTTTACAAGTCTTGCACGAATAATTTGAGGGAAAGTTGTGAATTAGATCATAAAATTCTCGGGTTTGTCCTGTTTAGTCTTCATATTCGCAATAAATAACTGAATGCTTAAAAAATAATCCTTCGCAACAAGAACAAATAATATCTGGCGTATGACATCTGTCTCTCATAAACTCTAATTCTAGTTTTGATATATCCAAATTGTTTCTTAATAAATTATTATAAATGTTTTCTCTATAGCGCATTAAATCATTTTGTCTTTTTCTTCTTTTTACTGCATTATCAAGAGTTTTTTCACTGTCTCGGAAAGTAATGTCTTCTCTTCTTTTCTTTATAGTTGATTTATTTTTTACATTTTCAACTTTTTTGAAATCTTTATTTTCTCTCTTTTTTTGCATATTTGTTTTATTTATTTCTTTTTCTGTGCTCTTATAGATTTCATCTTTTCTTCTTTCTTGCATGTTGATTTTATTTATTTCTTTTTCAGCACTTTTGTATGTATCATCTTTCCTTCTTTCTTGCATGTTGATTTTATTTATTTCTTTTTCAGCACTTTTGTATGTATCATCTTTCCTTCTTTCTTTCATGTTGATTTTATTTATTTCTTTTTCAATACTTTTGTAGATTTCATCTTTTCTTCTTTCTTGCTTGTTGATTTTATTTATCTCATTTTCAGTATCTTTGTATATATCATATCTTCTTTTTTCTTGCATGTTTATTTTATTTATTTCATTTTCAGCACTTTTATATATTTCATCTTTTCGTCTTTCTTGCATCTTGATTTTATTTCTTTCTTTTTCTATACTCTTGTATACTTCATCTTTTCTTCTTTCTTTCTTGTTTGTTTTATTTATTTCATTTTCAGCACTTTTATATATTTCATCTTTTCTTCTTCCTTGCATGTTTATTTTATTTATTTCATTTTCAGCACTTTTATATATTTCATCTTTTCGTCTTTCTTGCATCTTGATTTTATTTCTTTCTTTTTCTATACTCTTGTATACTTCATCTTTTCTTCTTTCTTTCTTGTTTGTTTTATTTATTTCATTTTCAGCACTTTTATATATTTCATCTTTTCTTCTTTCTTGCATGTTGATTTTATTTATTTCATTTTCAGCACTTTTATATATTTCATCTTTTCTTCTTTCTTGCATGTTGATTTTATTTCCATCGTTTTCTGCACTCTTGTATACTTCATCTTTTCTTCTTTCTTGCTTGTTAATTTTATTTATCTCATTTTCTGTTTTCCTGTAGTTTTCATTTTCTAGTCTTGTCTTTCTCATATTTAATAAATTTTTATCATTTTCTTTTAATTTGTAGTCTATATTTTGCCTAATTTTTTTCATTCTTTCTTTCCCAGGCTTCTGCAATTCTTTTATCTTTTTATCTTTATTTATTCCATATTTTATTTTTTTATCTTTGTATGTTTGTGTCGACGATTTTTTCTTGGTCTTCATGATGAATTACTAAAATTATATTTTATATATATATATATATATACATACATGTTAATCTATTTGTAATGAAAAACATTCATGTACCTTTTAAGTATGTATTTATATATTTTATATTATTTTTAAGATAGATTATCTTGTGCAAGTGACATATGTCAAGTATTATTATATTTTTATTTTAGAAGTTACCATAGGTGCAGCATAGCTTACTAATTCATGAAATTTATTTCTTTATCATGCTTTAACTTTATTTCTATTGAATATGAAGGAAAAAGTATAATCAAACCATATAGAGAAGAAAATTTTCATTAATTTTTATAACTTAAAATGTCAAAAAATAATATTTAACAGCGGTTTTTTAAAGAAAAACTGTTAAAAACAGCAAATTAGGGTACTTCCGGTGGATCAATTATAACTAAAATCTAATCACCTCTTCATATGGATGTAAAGAAGAGGATTACGAAAGAATTATAATTTTTAGAATTATAGTATTGGAGTTATCGTCGGAGAAAAATTTGTCACACACGGACACACACACGGACACACACACACACACACACACACGCACACACACATACATACATACATACAGACATCATCTTAAAAATAGTAAATTCGTATAGTAGGGGCCCTAAAACGTGCTTATTCATTAAAAACTGACCACCGAATTTTTTGACCAAAGACAATACCTTCCTTACCTAAGGGTGACGGAAGGTAAAAAGGATAAAAAATAGAATTAATAATCATTTGCCAATATTTCAAAGCTAACTATAAAACTGGTTCAAATATATTAAAATTGTACATACATATGTACTAATTGAATTTAATAATTTCTTCAGTAATAAATTTCAAATATTAAGTATTTATATTCTATAAATACATATAAACAAATGCACGTTAAATGTTAAAATAAAATTATAATAGTGTAGTTTCAACTCACCTTCAGAAATTAAAAACCACTTAAATTCAATACAAAAAATCAAACGACTCAACGCCGAAACAACTGACAGCTTCGTTATGGGTAACTATATTCCAAGATCCCATGCGTGCTTGGAATCCTGTTTCGAATTCTCCGTTGGGTGTGACGTCATGTCTCGCATATCGGTTATGACCGCTGATGTTCGACTATAACCGCTGGGAAATATACCAAGATGGATCGCGTATCAATATTGGTAAAAGTTATGGAATAGGCCTCCAGACCCCTTATGTAAAACGTAAAGGTTTTTTGCGCTATAAGTTTTTGCTCATTTTTTGGTAATTTTTGCTGTATAAATCAAATTTTTTGCTGTTTACCAAAACAAGTTATAAACAAAAACAATAATACCTGCTAACATTAAGTAGCAGCCTCCTTACATAAAATGTAAAGTTCTTTTGCGCTTTAATTTCTTGCTTATTTTTTGCTAATTTTTGCTGTAAAAATCTTTTTTTTTGCTGTTTACTAAACAAAGTTATAAACAAAAACAATAGTACCTACCTACCTGATAAATTCAGGAACAGACCTCTTACGTAAAATTATTTTTTGCTCATTTTTTGTTAATTTTTGCTGTATAAATCAAATTTTTGCTGTTTACCAAAAAAGTTACAAACAAAAACAATAATACCTGCTAACTTCACGTAGCAGATCCCTTATGTGAAATGTAAAGTTTTTTTGCGCTATAATTTTTTACTTAATTTTTGCTGTATAAATCAATTTTTTTGCTGCTTACTGAAAAAAAGTACAAACAAAAACAATAATACCTGTTAACTTCACGTAGCAGAACCTATATGTAAAATGTAAAGTTTTTGTGCTATCATTTTTTCTAATTTTTGCTGTATAAATAAAAAAAATTGCTCTTTACTAAAAAAGTTAAAAATAAAAACAATAACACCTGCTAACATTAACTAGCAGCCTCCTTACATAAAATGTAAAGTTCTTTTGCGCTTTAATTTCTTGCTCATTTTTTGCTAATTTTTGCTGTAAAAATCAATTTTTTGCTGTTTACTAAACAAAGTTATAAACAAAAACAATAGTACCTACCTACCTACCTGCTAAATTCACGAACAGACCCCTTATGTAAAATTATTTTGCGCTATTATTTTTTGCTCATTTTTTGTTATTTTTTGCTGTATAAATCAAATTTTTTGCTGTTTACCAAAAAAGTTATAAACAAAAACAATAATACCTGCTAACTTCATGTAGCAGATTCCTTATGTGAAATGTATAGTTTGTTAGCGCTATAATTTTATGCTAATTTGTGCTGTATAAATCAATTTTTTTGCTGCTTACTGAAAAAAGTTATAAACAAAAACAATAATACCTGTTAACTTCACGTAGCAGACCCCTTGTGTAAAACGTAAAGTTTTTTGTGCTATAATTTTTTGCTCATTTTTGCTACATAAATCAATTTTTTTGCTGTTTACCAAATAAAGTTATAAACAAAAACAAAAATTCATGCTAACTTCACGTAGCAGATCCCATATATATAATGTCCAGTTTTTTGCGCTATAATTTTTTGCTCATTTTTTTGCTGTATGAATCAATTTTTTTTTTTGTTTACTAAAAAAAGTTATAAACAAAAACAATAGTACCTACCTGATAACTTCACGTAGCTGACCATTTATGTCAAATGTAAATTTTTTTTGCGATATAATTTTTTGCTATTTTTCCCTGTATAAATCAAATTTTTTGCTGTTTGCCAAAAAAAGTTATAAACGAAAACAATAATACCTGCTAACTTAACGTAGCAGACCCTTTACATAAAATGTAAAGTTCTTTTGCGCTATAATTTTTTGCTGTTTACTAAACAAAGTTATATGCATATGCATAACAATGGCGCCGGATGGCAGTGTTAGTTCTGATAGTGAAAAAAAGTTTGTAAAATTTGCAAACATAGTGCACTTACGAATATTGTGACGTGCTCCACACATTGCATGCCAATTGTTGTGCGAAGAAAAACATTGTTATAAGTGACAATACGACAAACTGTTGTAATGACGTTATTTTACCTGACACTATAGAAAGTGACTCTTTTTTTGACCCTCAGATAAATGATCTGAAAGCTGTGCGAACTGATATTTATTACTTAAAAAAACTAATAATTAAAAAGACTTAATTATTAAAGAAATAATATCTTTATTTAAAAAAAACAATTACCGCTGTGCTCTGATGACAACGAAGTGGCATCTAGTGTTTCAGTTAATAATTTAAATATAAAGACAATTTCAAAACCAACACTCAAACAAGTAGCGACATCACCAAAAGGATTGGAACCAACCAGAGGGACCTTGCCATTGGCGTATTATAACTAACGTAGACCCAGCGCGGCCTATGCTGGTGCACAGTTTGTTGTAATGTTAGAGCTAATGGTGGGACGCAGGGGAGTGGCACAGTCTGCATCGCGGGTCTGCATAGTTTTGTTTACAAGTTTGAGAAGTGCAAACGTCAAAGCGTGATCTTTGTTTGATTGTTTGTGAATAGTGTCTAAAGAAAAAATAAATATATTGCTTCATTTATGTCTCGCCAAGCAATGACTTCCATTTATTTCAAATAAGTTGTTCAATGTATGCAGACCCGCGATACAGACTGTGCCACTCCCTTGCTCCTCAACTCTGGCTCTTACATCACAACAAAGGCTGCGTTCTGGGTCTACGTTAGTTATAATACATCAATGGACCTTGTCAACAGCAAGGTCGGATCTGTCAAACGACGCAAACATGAATTGCAAAGAAATTAAGTCAGATGTACAAATTGAAAATAATGGAAATGCAGCTCCAAAGGATTTAAATGAATGGTCTAAAGTCGTGCGTAAAAAGAATTGTAAACGCAAGAATGGTGTTGTAGGAAACTGTAAGTCAAATTCCATTGAAACAGTTCCTAAAATAGCATTTGTTTACATATCCCGAATAAAACCAGGAACAAGTAGCTCTGATATAACATCGTTTTTGAAACAAGATTTTCCTTAAGTAGAAGTATATCTACCGTCCAAACACCCACAATATTTCTCATCTTTTAAGATTACTATACATCTTCATAATTTTGAAGAAATAATGAAGGCAGCAAGATGGCCAAACGGTACGTACATGGCTAGGTTTTTTCATCGAACCATCAAAACAAAACCAAAAACATAAAATCGATTTTCTCTGAGAAAACTGCAGCAAGCTGTTGCAAGAATCGTGAACCTACACCATCCACGAAAAATCATTATCAACTTCCAAGTGCTCTAAAAACGCAATCTGTGTAAATTCTTTGCCGTACATGATCCATGTCGTAAATGTGTAGTTGTAAACCAATATTTGACATTTTGAAAACACGTACTTATACTGACAGATTTATATTTACAAATCAAATATATTTCTACTTAATTCTTCTTAACACGGTTTCATTATTAATGTAAATGTGACAGTGACATTTGTTTAAATACGTCAAAATTTTATTAAAGTAATATGTTTTTGTTTGACGCATGGGTCAGATGATGTACAAAAATAAATTATTTTATAAATTTATATTTAAAGTTATTTAAAGTTTTTTAAAGTTATATTATCGTAGAATTGAAGATTGTACCATTATATTATATTTTTAATAGTAAAAGTTGCTGAAAAGTTATATTCAATGCAATTTTTTCAAGAAAAACTGGCAAAAGCTTGTATAAGTGATACTTTCGGTTATCTGATATACACTAAAAACTAACCAACTCTTCCCACATTAGTATAGAATGGGAATACAAAATTTCAAAATTTTCTGATTGACAGTATTTGAGTAATCGTGTCCACAGGATCCACACACACACATACATACCCACAGACATCATTGTAAAAATGTTAAAATCGGATTCTGAGGACATCAAAACGTGCTTATTCACTAAAATCTCTATATGCTATTTTTAGCACGATCCCTATACCTCTCTTACCTAGGGTAGCGGGAGGTAAAAATAAAACAAATAAAAATTTAACTTTCGAAAATGTAAACCAACAAAAACGTTCGCAGTAGGTATGCTATAAAATTGTTCGGCTCTGTCAGATTGAGCGCCACCTCCGAAGGGTTAATAGGCCCATAAACCATAACAAAAAATAATAAAATGTACACTTTATCCTTAAAGTACTACTCAATAAATAACGATTAAGATAAAAAAAACTTTTTTTTAATAATTACTTTGCGAGATATTTGAATTTATTTCCAGGCCACAGATGAAGTCACACTATTGGCATCTTTCTCGCGCAGGCTACTACAGAAACTAGTGTGAGAAAGATAGGTATAGGTTTCTTTAAAAATCAAATGCAGCCTCAAAATTAAACGAACTTTCATTTAAAAATATTTTTAAAAAATCTGTTGTGGCCAGCACAAAACCTTCCGTCAATTCGATGTATTTTGTACATATCCTATACCAAAAGTTTCTTGAAAAAGATTCTATATATCCTGTATAATTGTAACAAGAACACACTATTTTTTACATATCCATACTGAAAGTTCATTTGAAAAGATTCTAAAATCTAATAAAATTTTAATACGAATACGAACGTACATTATGTATTGTACTTAACACTTCCTCCTGCTTCAACTTTTCCCTATTTTATTAGAAGTCGCTGTTTCTTACTTTTCTCTTCTACTCATTCCTGTCCAAAGCACCTTCGTGACACAGTTCTTCCTCTCTCAAATCTTCTGCTATACAGTCCTTCCATCTTCTCTTTTGCCTTTCTCGTACTTCACTGGCGAGTGACACTGTGTCACTTATATCACTTTCAGATCATATACTTTCCACTTTGGTTTTGCACTTGCCACTGACATCTGTCAATTAGATTTTTTAGAATAAATCTGTTGTTTACATAATTTTTGCAATGCTGACTGATTTTCGAAAGTTAATCTCTCTTAATCTCTTTATAACTCTATATCTATTGAATATGAAGGAAAATGTATAATCGAACCGTATAGAGAATAAGATATTCTTTCTATTGATAATCACATAAAATGTCGAAAATGATATTTAACTGCGATTTTTCAAGAAAAACTGTTAAGAACTTCAAATAAGGGTACTTCCGGTTGACCAATTATAACCAAAATCTAATCAGCTCTTCATATGATTGTAAAGAAGAGGAATATGAAAGAATCATAATTTTTAGAATTGTAGTTTTGGAGTTATCGTCGGAGAAAAATTTGTCACACACACACACACACACACACGGACACACACACAGACACACACACAGACACACACACGGACACACATACACACATACAGACATCATCTTAAAAATAGTACATTCGTATTGTAGGGACCCTAAAACGTGCTTATTCATTAAAAACTCACCACCGAATTTTTTGACCAAAAACAATACCTTCCTTTTGACGGAAGGTAAAAATTGGTTTATGGGCCCATTTATTATTATTTTATGGTAATTCTAATTTAAAAAATCAGGATATCAATATATTTCAGAGATTCTCATACATTTGTAATTTATATAAAAACCGGTATTTTTTACAGTTAGTGCTGTTTACATATTCCTATTATTTCTCAATCCATTTTTTCTACTTCTCTTATTTCCTTTACTTCATTATCATTTGTTTCTTCTCTCCAACTTTTCCGTGGTTTTTCACATTTTCTTCTATATTCTGGTACCCAATTAAAAATTCGTTGTGGCCATCTATTTTCTTTCATTTGACATGTACATGGCCTGACTATATCAAGTAAGTTATCCATTTTGAATTCTTGAATCTTGAAGTTATGACTTCTTCCGCTTGTATTGTTCGTCTTACTTGCGTATTTGTTCCACTTTGAAGTCTTGATATTCGTGTACTTCTCAGAAAATCAATCCTTCGAGCTTGAATCTCTGATCTACCACTTTGTATTAATTTCCAAAAAAATTATCCGCATATTATTATTAGGTTTTTGTATAGTGACTTTATATACATAATGTAGCTAAACGCCGCGAAATTTGAATTCATATGATATGATAACTGAACAAAATTCGTTAAACAATTAATGAAAGAGCATATTAAATGGAAACGAAATATTATTTATTTAAAAATACACCACCAAATCATAAATAAAGGTATTATATAATGTTTTTGTATAATTCATCTCTACTAATACAAATATTTACATACAAATAACAAATATGTGTACGCCTTAAAGTTTAAACTATACTTTTGATTCTTCGAAATATGCTAGTTTTAAAATATTGATGAAATTTCCTTTGTTAGATTCATTCTAGCAATCAAAATCCTTTCAACAATTTTACAATTATAATTTGCAAGATAACAATGCCAGGAAATTATCCGTTTGGTAGGATATTTATTTTACTTTTTTATACTAAATTTTATTGGTAAATCAGGGAAACACTTTCACAGCTTGTACTTATAACTATTATACTTTAACTATGCGTTGTTTAATATAGAGAAACATATACAGTATTTGTAGAGTTATTAAGTAGTTTTTAAAATATTCGAGTTAAATTTTCTTATCTCTAAATCTACGTCACACGTCTGTTCCAAATTCTCACAACTTTCAAATCTTCTATGAATGCAGAAAATAACAAAAAACGGAAGCAAACCAAACAGCATTTTTTTAAATTTATGTGGCCTTAACCATTAGAGTACAATTCATGTAGTTTTTATTAATTATTAAACTGCTTATTATCCAAGCGTATTTCCAATTATTAACCAGGAAAGTTATTTTAACATATTTATATATTTTTATGTGCTGAAAAGATCAACTGCCTTTCAGTATTTAGACATAATAAATATTTAATTCATAAATTATATATTGATATTACAAAAAAACAACGAGAAACAACTTGTTTAGCACTGCGATGCCTGTACCATCTATTATATAAATATTGTACTGATTTTGGCCGGCTCTTACCTACTATGAACATTTATCTTGTCTACACTACTAGCAATGTGGAGGGGGTAAGTGTCGGCACTATGACATTTCGGCAGTGTGGACATTGAAGGTTTCGACGCTATGGACATGGTGGTGGGGGTAAGTGTCGGCACTATGACATTTCGACACTGTGACTATTCGGCAGTATGGCTTTTCAGCGGTACGGTTTTCGATAGTAGGACATATACTCCCCGCTACACCTATTTGTATCAAAACATGTAGTCCATAAGAAACAAAATTGATGATTTGGAAGTATTTCTAGCTTCACAACACTATGATATTCTTTGCCTTACAGAACACTGGTTATCCGAGGAGAAGCAATTAGCATATTCTGTCAAAGATTTTTCCTTAGAAAATGCCTATTATAGAAAAGTGCATAGTCATGGCGGTGTGAATATTTTTTGTAACAGTAAAATAAACTACCATGCTGTAGACTTTATCAAAGATTTAAATGTAGAATTTGTATTTGTATGAATGTTGTGCCATCAAATTTAAAATTTCTGGTTTTACAAACTGCATTTTAACCGTTTATAGAGTTCCTAGTCCCAATATTCATGATTTTCGTAAACACGTATTATTTTGTTTACAAAAAATACTTAAGAGCGATCCTAATATAATTTTTTTTGTATTGTAAAAATGGCTTACTGTTTTTAATGAAAATGATGTAAATTGGTGCTTTAAGAATTTTATTGATATTTTTATGTACCACTACGCATTGACTCACCCTAAAATAAAAATTAAAATTTGCAAGAATAAATAAATCTAGTGGATAACTGATGAAATAAAATTCCGTGCAAGAAAAATGAAACTGCTATGATTTATATATGATGGGACTTATCACTAGAGAATATTACAATCAGGTCAAACGCAGTTATCGCAACTTAATCAGAGATGCCAAGAATAACCATAATTCTAAATTAGTTCAAAATTGTAATAACAATACAAGTAAAGTATGGAAACTTATTAATAATAATATAAATACAAATTCTAAAAAAAGAACTATTGACAAATTATCAGATGAAAGTGAATCAGTAAGTAATTCTCTAGATATTGCTAATATGTTCAACAATTATTTTACAAGAATACCACATAACGTTTAAAATAATTTACTTTCTTCGGCAAAAGGACAAATTAATTTTCAGAATCACAATCACTGCGCTGCCTCCATATATTTGCATTCTGTTACGGAATCGGAGTTAGTTTCGCTAATACTATCACTGAAAAATTTATTTTCTACGGGACTTGATGATATTTCAAACTGTCTACTGCTTATAATACCCCTAACTTATTGCATAAATTTATCATTAAGTAAAGGCATATTTTCTGACGCTCTTAAATACGTTAAAGTTATAGCGTTTTCTAAGAACGGTAACAGAGAATTAGTATCCAATTATAGACCTATAACATTAGTATCGGTGTTTCATAAGATTTTCGAAAAAGTTATACTGTTGAGAATATTGTCATTCCTGGAAAAGAATAAGATTTTAATTAGTTGACAACACGGTTTCAGGAAAGGATCTAGTACTATTTCGGCTCTAATCAGTTTTTTAGATAACATTTATAAAGAATTTGATTCGGGTAATACCATTTACGGGTTATTCATTGACTTATCAAAAGCGTTTGATTGCGTGAATCATTTAAAGTTACTTACTATCTTAAACTATTATGGTCTAAGAGGTATATGTGCAGATTGGATAATTTCGTATCTTCAAAACAGGAAACAGGTAGTGATGTACAATAATCAAAAATCAAATTCACAAAACATTACTTGTGGAGTACCACAGGGGTCCATTTTAGGCCCCATTTTGTTCATAATATATATTAATGGGGTTGGAATCAAAAAAATTTGTCGCTTACGCTGATGACGTTTCAATTCTTGTGTCCGATCAAAACGAAATTTCTCAAATTGCTAGTAAGTTAGTGTACTGGTTTGCTTCTTTAAATTTATCTTTAAACGTAAGTAAATCAGCTGTCATTAGTTTTTCTAGAACCAAGAAAAATGAAAGTCTGTCTGTGCGATGTGTTAATCAACTGATACCACAAGTTACAAGTGCCAAAGTTCTGGGCATCAGAATTCAAGAGAATCTAAATTGGGATGATCATATTAGCACTATTTTCAAAACTTTGGCCTCCCTTTGCTTTCTTATAAAAAGGATAAGAATACTTACCGATGTTAACACTGCAAAAACATTTTATTTCGCAAAATTTCATTCCTTAATAAGCTATGGGTAATCTTCTGGGGATGTTCATCTTCAGCTGTAAGAATGTTTAGATTACAAAAAGCTGCAGATAGAAATATTTTTTTTATTAACAAATAGAACCTCTTCTAAGAAGTCTTCACTAAAGAAAATATATTAAATCTTACTTGCATTTATATTTATTATACTATTCTGCACATTAGATTTTCTAAAGATAATCTTTTAACTCAAAGTGACATACATTCTTACGATACTAGAGGGAAATCGAATTTGGTTATCCCGCACATAAAAGTAAATAAAGTCAAAAATAATCCAAATTACTATGGACTGATATTCTATAATAAATTACCTCAGGAGTTAAAAGATATTAATACAAAAATGAAATTTAAAAATGATTAAAAAATGTATTTACTGAGTAAAAATTATTACCATTTTGAGTAATTTCTTAATGATGTCATAAAATTTTTATTTTAATTGTGATTTAATGCGTTAGTGGTACATATTTGTACTATTTTATGTAACTTTCTTGTTGACGTTTCCCATGTCATGTAATTATGATCTCCGGAAATAAAATTATTATCATTATTATTATTATTATTATTATTATTATTATTATTATTATTATTATTACAAAATAATAGTAACTACCTGCTCGCTTCACGTAACAGACCCCTTATGTAAAATGCAAAATTATTTTGCGCTATTATATTTTGCTCATTTTTTGTTACTTTTTGCCGTATACATCAAATTTTTTGCTGTTTACCAAAAAAGTTATAAACAAAAACAATAATACCTGCTAACTTCACGTAGCAGATCCCTTATGTAAGTTAGAAAGCTCTTTTGCGCTATAATTTTTTCCTCATTTTTCGCTAATTTTTGCTGTATACATCAAATTTTTAGCTGTTTACTAAACAAAGTTATAAACAAAAATAATAGTAACTACCTGTTCACTTCCCGTAACAGACCCCTTATTTAAATGTAAAATTATTTTGCGCTATTATTTTTTGCTCATTTTTTGTTAAATGTTGCTATATACATCACATTTTTTGCTGTTTACCAAAAAAAAATTATAAACAAAAACAATACTACCTGCTAACTTCACGTAGCAGACCCCTAATGTAAAATGTAAAGTTTTTCGTGCTATAATTTTTTGCTCATTTTTGTTGTATACATCAAATTTTTTTCTGTTTACCAAAAAAAATGTTCTAATCGGATTATAGAGACCTAAAAACGTGCATATCCATTAAAAACTGGATATGCGATTTTTAGTATGATGCCGATACTTGTCTTAGCGGGAGATATAAATTACAGAACTTTATCCAAATTTTGTTATTTATTGTATTTAACATGTCTTCTGCACACATACAATTATAACTATATCTTTTTTTACACTATATGAGGAAGTTGCTAAATGTCGGATTCGTCCAATACATTAACAAGATTGGCGGTATTACTTATAGATACATGTATATGATCTGTAATTTTAAATATTTATTTAATAAAATAACAAGAAAGATTGAATGTACTTCCTAGAAAAAAATTTGAGAATATCAATAAAATTGTTGATTTTTGACACTGACATTTACAAACTATATGACAAACATAAATTTGTCAACAGGTTTCCTGGCTGTAATTTAGCCTGCGCGATTTGTAATATCCAATTATTCTATATATTATAGTGTCTTTATCTCTAAATTTATAGAATATATAATAAAAATTTTAAATGTATCAGATGTAGAATTTTATGATCTTCAATAGTAGTAATTACACAAGTTTTCAAAAAATAATATTTAGAAGAATTTTGTAAGAGACTATTATTTCTGGTTGTCCAATTGTTACTAAAACCTTTTCAGCTATTCACATAAATGTCGGACTGAGGAATTCATAGTGTAACTGGTTTTAAGACTTACAGTTTTTGAGTAATCATCCCCCCATCATCCACACCAGAGCTGGGCAGTAACTAGTTACTTTAGGAACTTAGTTACTAATTAGTTACTTTTACTTAACTTGTAACGTAACTTAGCTACTTTTTAAAATATGGTAACTGTAACTGTAACTTAACTTGCTGCGGAAAAGTAGTTGGTAACTTTACGGTTTTTAGTTACTAGTTACTTGAGTAACTTAATTTACTTAAAGTAACTCAGAAATTATAATGTAACTTAAGTTAGTCAACGTAACTTATAAAGTGGAATGTAACTTAGTCATAAAAAGTAAAGGGGGGGATTAAAATTTCTAAGAAATATTTTGTTGAGGCTGATGCCTTTTTTAGAAACACTAACTAAAACTGTTTTGTTTTAAATAAATGTCTGTCCAGAATGGGAGTGTTAAGCGCAGCATCGCGCATAGCCTCTGTAATGTGTAACTTTTATTTTAATACATAGTTAAATTCAATATTATTGTTGATTGATTTCAAGCCATAATAGATAAAAAAAATAAGTAATTATATTCATTAATAATAGAGTTTTTGTACGGTAAACAAAAAAACTAAAAATAACACATTATTTAACTTTTAATTATAGAATTAAAAAGTCACTAAATGTTAAATTTGACATACATAATATATAAAATATATTATTTTCAAATGTTTTCCTCGCTTACATTTTCAGGTTATACAAAAAATAGTGTATTTTGTTCGTTGTTCCAAGGGTTGCAAGACTTGAATTCGTCTCATTTTTGCAAATTTCCTTCTCACAAGATAAAATGTCTCTTTTAATTTTTATATTATATTATAAATGTTAGAAAATTACCCAACCCTATTGTAAATATGAACTCAGGCACACACAAAGAACACACCACTTTATCTCAATATAGCTTTATTAACAACCACTGTCACTCCGTATAACCAACGGTACACTCTGACTCTCCACTCCCCAAATACAATTCTTATATAGACATCATGCTTTATGTAATAATACCTACTACTTAATTAATTATTTACTATTATCTAAAAATATCTTACATACGGCCATCCTGAATATTCGGTATGCCCTCATACCGATAACAAAACAAAACCAAATAAACCTAAATATCTTACATAAAGTAGGTCCGCAGGGCCTTTTTATCAGATTTTTGGGCCCTTGGCCAAATTTTTTTTCGAGCTCCCCTTCCTCTTTATAGTAAAAAGAAGTACGTACAAATAATTGTATAATTATGTGAGCGCTATCCAAATAGTAATAATTTTGTTGTACTTTTGGGGGTTATTTAATAAATTATTTACGCAATTAATGAGTGTTATTGATTGCATCACCATTATTCTGGGGACAGTAGCTTCGTGAACGTTGAAGGGAGCGGTCGGCTTCCTCTCAGCGTATTATTTTTCAGGTGAGTTGGTGCGATGCCATACTCAGAGAGGGTGCGATGCCCTAGTGTTTGTGAGTTGGTGCGATGCCATACTCAGAGAGGGTGCGATGCCCTAGTGTTTGTGAGTTGGTGCGATGCCATACTCAGAGAGGGTGCGATGCCCTAGTGTTTGTGAGTTGGTGCGATGCCATACTCAGAGAGGGTGCGATGCCCTAGTGTTTGTGAGTTGGTGCGATGCCATACTCAGAGAGGGTGCGATGCCCTAGTGTTTGTGAGTTGGTGCGATGCCATACTCAGAGAGGGTGCGATGCCCTAGTGTTTGTGAGTTGGTGCGATGCCATACTCAGAGAGGGTGCGATGCCCTAGTGTTTGTGAGTTGGTGCGATGCCATACTCAGAGAGGGTGCGATGCCCTAGTGTTTGTGAGTTGGTGCGATGCCATACTCAGAGAGGGTGCGATGCCCTAGTGTTTGTGAGTTGGTGCGATGCCATACTCAGAGAGGGTGCGATGCCCTAGTGTTTGTGAGTTGGTGCGATGCCATACTCAGAGAGGGTGCGATGCCCTAGTGTTTGTGAGTTGGTGCGATGCCATACTCAGAGAGGGTGTGATACCCTAGTGTCGTGAGCTGGTGCAGATGCCATGCTTGGGACGGGTGTGATGCCCCAAGTATCAAAATGAATGCGAGTGATGGTTTTGCATTCCCGGAAGGTATTGATGTCTGTGAGTATACCGTTGGTTACGTAAGCCCCTAGTTCAATTAATAACATGCTTGTTTTTGTTTTGTTGAATTAATTGCCGTCTTGGGGTGTGAGGTAACGATAATTAAAGACTACAATTAGCAGACAAGCAATTATTACGAATGGATCAGTAGTGATTTGGACACGAAAGTGTGCAGACCAGTGCTTTGTGCTTACATTTCAGAAGTGGGATCAGAATCTTCGTGCTGCTCGTGTGAATAGTATTGCGAGTTCAATTTATACGATGGACTCCTCCAAAGACTATTGTACTGAATCTAGAGGAAGACGGCGCAGGCGATCTGTAAGTCGTAGCCGTGATGGCTCGTCTAGTAGTACCTCCGACTCTAGTGAGAGATCTAGACCACGGCGTAAACGACAGCGTTCGGGGGAACGCCGGTTAGGTGAATTAACCGAAATTGTTAGCAATCTAACGAAAGTGGTGCAGAGTCAATCAAGGACCACCAATCCCCAGCCATCAACTTCACATGCTTACCGTGGAGATGATGTACCTTCGTTCTCACCTGAGGACGCGAACCAGGACATTGTGAAGTGGGTGCGAAAGGTGGATGAGTTACGAGTGTTATTTGGTTGGTCTGAAGAGACTACAATATATTACGCACTGGGGAAGTTAAAGGGTCTGGCAGCCACATGGTACAGCGGACTGACCTCAGTCAATCACACATGGGAAACGTGGAAGGCTATGTTAAAACGGGCGTTTCCCTGCCAAAGAGATTATTGCTCTCAATTAGAGGAAATGTTACAACGAAAGAAACGTCCAGAAGAGAGCATTGCTAAATACTTTTATGAAAAGAGTGCGATGGTCTCAGCTTGCAACATTAAAGGTAGAAATGCAGTGTCGTGCATAATAGGCGGCCTTTTAGACGAAAATCTCCGTTCTATAGCTAAGGCTGGGGATTACGGAACACCGGAAACACTGTATGAGTTCTTGCGATCTTGCAGAGAACAGCCAATATATAGACCTGATGCTCACTCGAATACAAACAGGAGAATATCACATCACCGTCGGCGCTTTCACCGCACACCATATCAACGTCAGGATCGAAAGGAGCATCAACCAGGACCACAACGACGTGCTAATGTTATTTGTTTCAGGTGCAAGGAGGCAGGACATTATGCCGTTAATTGTCTAAAGAAAAGCACACACCCGGAGAAAACGATAGTAAAGAAACCAGCTGGTACTGCTTTAGTTACTAATTCCACATCGCAGAGTTTAAACGAAAAATATTACGTAAACGCTATGGTAAATGGCCAATATGTCAGAGGATATGTGGATTTTGGAAGCAGCTGCGTCACAATTACCGACGTACAATTAAAAGAACTTGGGCTCCAAATTAACCCCGTTAATAAGAAGGTTATACGAGGTTACGGTCATGGCCAAATAGAAACCGCTGGGAGTACATCCTTTCAACTAAAGGTAGACGAAGCTACTGCACTTGTCACTGCAGATGTAGTAAGTACTCAAGATCAAAGTATACCACTCTTGATCGGACAGCCATTTACAGAGAGCGAGAATATTATTGTGGAAAAAGACAGTAAAAGACTGAGAATACGAGAGAAGACTACGGATTTGAAAGCAAAGGAGGCAACGGAGAATAAATATGAACCAGTTGTATGGGCAAAGAATGCGACAGTGATCCCACCGAACCACTTGGGACATGTTGCTGTCATTACGAAAGAGAAATGCGAGAAAGATGTATATATACCTGCAAAGATTGTCAAACAAGGGGAACAAATCTTTTGCATACCAGAAGTAATTCTACGATTGAATTCTGAGGAGAATCACACACCTGTTATCCCCGTAATGAATATATCGGATCATGATTTAATATTCAAACCAAACCGTAAAATCGCACAGGGACACATTTGCAAAGAACTAGACGATCATGCAGTATATATATTTCATACAAAAGAACAAAGGTTCGAACCACTAGATATGGAAAAACTAACGGTTGGATCAATCTCTATGAATGAACATGAAGAGCTAGTTACTCTTTTAAACAAATACAGAAGATGTTTTGCACTCACAACTGGTGAGTTGGGGACAGCACGTTCGGGAGAAATGAAAATCACACTTTCGGATGACATACCCATTTGCTACCGACCGTACCGGATGTCGCCTACTGAAAGAGAAACGGTACGAACTATAACGAAGGAGCTATTAGATGCGGATATTATTAGGGAGTCGCAATCCCCCTATACTTCACCAGTGTTACTCGTGAAAAAGAAGGACGGTGAAAGTCGTATGTGTGTGGATTACAGAAAGTTGAACAGTCGAACCATTAAAGATCATTACCCGCTGCCACGAATCGACGACCAAATTGACAGGTTGCATAACTGTAAGTATTTCACTTGTTTAGATCTACGAAGCGGCTATCATCAAATCCCAATAGCTGAGGATAGTCGTTACTTAACATCATTTGTTACGCCGGACGGACAGTACGAATATAATAGAATACCATTTGGATTGGCCAACGCACCCAGCGTCTTCCAACGACTAATGAACAAAGTCCTAGGATCTCTTCGTTATGATAGCGTCACGGTTTATCTTGATGACATATTGATCCCAAGCTCAACAGTTCAAGAAGGACTAAAGCGGTTGGAGGAAGTTTTACAGGTGTTACAGGATGAAGGGTTGACATTAAAACTAGAAAAATGCAAGTTCCTAACCACGTCCGTCAATTATTTAGGATTTGAAATAGACCAAAACGGAATCAAACCTGGATCACATAAAATACGAGCGATATGTGAATTTCCCACACCAACAAACGTCCACAAAGTTCGCCAATTCCTAGGATTAACTACATATTTCAGACAATTTGTTCCGAATTTTGCGAAAGTTGCCAGACCATTGCACATATTAACTAAGAAAACGCAACAATGGAAATGGGAGGAGGAACAGGTGGATGCTTTCCAAAAACTAAAAGATGTTTTGACAAATCGGCCGGTTCTAGCAATATTCAACCCTGATGCAATGACTGAAGTCCACACAGACGCCTGTAAGTACGGTCTTGCTGGAATTTTGTTGCAGAAAAACAACGAAGGGAAATTGCAACCTATTGCGTACTACAGCCGCCAGACAACTCAGGCCGAACAAAAATACCACTCCTATGAATTAGAGGTATTGGCAGTTGTTAATTCAGTAAGAAAATTCAGAGTTTATCTGCACGGACGAAAATTCACACTGGTGACAGATTGTAATGCCATCAAAACAGCGCACACTAAACGCGACTTAATCCCTCGAATTGCACGATGGTGGCTTCAACTCGCTGAATTCGAATTTGAAGTCGAATACCGACCTGGACTGCGTATGGCTCATGTGGACGCAATGAGCAGGAATCCAGCAGTCTCGGAAACCGCACCACCAGAGGTTGATATTCTGCATATTGAAAACTCCGACTGGTTCCTTGCAGGGCAACTAGCTGATGTAAAAGTACGTCATTTGCACGATGTACTAAAACGCAACCCAGAATCAGACTTAGAAAAGAAAATTCACAAAGAATATAAACTCAAAGATAGTAAGATTTTCCGAGTTACAATGCAAGGAAATCGCCTGGTTGTGCCACGAGGAATGAGGCGTGAAATAGTGAAGTCCGCACATGATGAATTTGGGCACTTTGCAACAGAGAAAACTCTCACTAAATTAATGGAAAATTACTGGTTTGAAGGAATGAGATCGTACGTATCCCGATATATCTCATGCTGTTTAGCATGCTTATATAACAAGAGGCCTGCGGGACCTAAGCAAGGGTTCTTACACCCAATTGATAAAATAGGAATTCCTTTCCATACACTCCACATCGATCATTTGGGGCCGTTCGTTAAAAGCACACGCAAGAATGCATATCTTATTGTTGTAATTGATGCATTCACAAAATTCTTATTGATGAAAGCTGTGAAAACGACCCAAACGAAGGACGTTATAAAATTTATCAGTGAAATTATAAATACGTACGGCGCACCGACTAGAATAATTTCCGACCGTGGGACAGCATTTACAGCGCTTAAATTTAAGGAATTTTGCAACAATATGGGAATTGTTCATGTTTTAAATGCTGTGGCCACCCCACGCGCTAATGGTCAGTGCGAACGCTATCACCGAACTTTAATCTCGGCAATGAAAACTAGCACAGATGACGAAGAAAGATGGGACAACGTGATCCCCAAAATTCAGTTTGCAGTAAATAACACTGTTAATAAAGTGATAGGGAAAACTGCGAGTGAATTGCTGTACGGTTACAAACCAAGAGCACCAACAGATGCTAAAATCACGGCGGAGTTGGAAATTGACCCCGCTAAAGATATTTCATCGCTACGCGAAGAAGCCTTACGACGAATCATATCTGTACAGGAAAACCAAAAGCAGATCTTTGACAAAAGACGCATTGAAGCAAATGTATACAAGAAAGGGAACTTAGTACTTATCGAAAAGGCTAGTGTTTGTGAGTTGGTGCGATGCCATACTCAGAGAGGGTGCGATGCCCTAGTGTTTGTGAGTTGGTGCGATGCCATACTCAGAGAGGGTGCGATGCCCTAGTGTTTGTGAGTTGGTGCGATGCCATACTCAGAGAGGGTGCGATGCCCTAGTGTTTGTGAGTTGGTGCGATGCCATACTCAGAGAGGGTGCGATGCCCTAGTGTTTGTGAGTTGGTGCGATGCCATACTCAGAGAGGGTGCGATGCCCTAGTGTTTGTGAGTTGGTGCGATGCCATACTCAGAGAGGGTGCGATGCCCTAGTGTTTGTGAGTTGGTGCGATGCCATACTCAGAGAGGGTGCGATGCCCTAGTGTTTGTGAGTTGGTGCGATGCCATACTCAGAGAGGGTGTGATACCCTAGTGTTGTGAGCTGGTGCAGATGCCATGCTTGGGACGGGTGTGATGCCCCAAGTATCAAAATGAATGCGAGTGATGGTTTTGCATTCCCGGAAGGTATTGATGTCTGTGAGTATACCGTTGGTTACGTAAGCCCCTAGTTCAATTAATAACATGCTTGTTTTTGTTTTGTTGAATTAATTGCCGTCTTGGGGTGTGAGGTAACGATAATTAAAGACTACAATTAGCAGACAAGCAATTATTACGAATGGATCAGTAGTGATTTGGACACGAAAGTGTGCAGACCAGTGCTTTGTGCTTACAATTATAATGTAAGTTTATTTATTAAAGAAAAAAATAAAATTGCCTGCTGAGAGAAAAGCTGATCAATTATAGAGTACCGCATGCTCGATTCTAGTTTGAGGTGAAATTTTAGCGTAATATTTTGTTACTCCTCTCTAGGAACGGTTGGCGATTTTGCCGGGTCTCGGGAATATGTTATTAGCGTAGCGGGGCCCCAAATATTTATAAAAAGATACTCATCAAATTTTCTTAGATATTTGAATATGCGGGGCCCATGTGAGCGCGGGGCGTCAGATTGAAAATCGACGTCTGATCCGAGGTTTCCAATAAATTAATCATTATCCACTAATAAGTCTAGGATATAATGTCTGCATGTTTTATACATTATAATGGTCATGTCATATTAGAAAGACAGTAGATTCTTTATATCTTGGTATAAGAAATCAAAATTGAAAAATAAATTAATGCATTTAAAAAAAATCACAGCAACTAGGCCGTAGCCTCGTGGGCCTAGGCGGTAATAAGGCGCTGTAGGTCCGTTAACATTAACAATAATAATCTGATTGGGTGTTGCCAAGCAATAACGTAAAATTTAGGTTAACGTAGTTAGTGCAAAAACTCCGTGATATGTATACTACACAATAACTAAGTCAACAGTCTAATGGTGGGTTTATGCTCGCAAAATTTAAGAATAAAAATAAGAATAAGAATAGTGATAAAGTTAAAACAGTTATAACATACGACTCGGTTTATGCTGCAGAAATAAGAATAAGGAATAAGAAATAAGAATAAGGAATAAGCCAAAGTTCGTTTACTTTTAACTTTACGCCTTATTCTTATTCCTGTAAGCGAAGAGCACATGCGTGTCAACTGTCAAATACTTCAAACAAAAAAATTGGTCATTCACATTGACGTATTATAACTAACGTTAATTATAATACGTTAGTTATAATACGTCAATGATCATTCATTATTCATTCATAATAATCTGTGTTGGCGAAACATAATTATGTCAAATTTAGTGATGGATTCTCTACTTTCCCAATTAATTGAATTAGTGCAGACAAAATAATATTTTGATTGTACTCCATTTTAACAAATTAAAAAATAATAAAATTATAAATCTTATAAATGTCAAATCAACGCTGTTACCACTAGGGGAATAATAAATGTAACTACTTTTCACTAACCTAAAAACTTTAATATCACTACTCTTATTCTTACGCTTATTCTTATAACTGGCAGCATAAACACCACTTATCGTTATGTTTAAAATTATTCTTAACACTATTCTTATTTTTATTCCTATTCTTAAATTTTTCAGCATAAACCCACCATAACTCTACACGTCACGCCATTAAAAGTAGTTAGAAAGTAACGCAAGATAACTGAGTTACTTTTAACGAGTAACTAGTAAATAACTTAGTTCGTTCACCAAAGTAACTGGAAGTAATTTAGTTACTTTTTTCTGGAGGTAACTGTAACTAGTTACATTTCAAAAGTAACTTGCCCAGCTCTGATCCACACATACATACACACATCCACACACACACACACACACATCCACACACACACACACACACACCCACACACACACACACACACACATCCACACACACACACACACACACACACACACACACGCACAGACAAACACAGACATCATCGTAAAAATGTTAAAATCGGTTTATAGACACCTTAAATCGTGCTTATTCACTAAATTCTGGATATGTTATTTTTAGCATGAATCTCTTAGCGAGAGGTAATAATAGTAATAATAATTAGTTGATTTCCATTACTTAGACAGGGAGTTAAAAAAGGATAATTTTGTTTGAAGGTATGGATCAAACTTTTTTTTTCCAATTATCAGAAAATTATTTCTTATTACTTATTCAATTCTTACAGTGCTCATTTTTAAAGCGCACTAAAGGGGCGCGAAAAATGTATACTTCAAGAATTAAATAAAAAATAAATAATATTACTTAACATACAATAATAGAGCAAATCATTTTTTAATAATTTTCAATATTTGGTTAAACCGCCTTAAATAAATGATCATAAATATTGAAACTTTACATTTTACATAACGGGTCTGCTACGTGAATTTATCGGGTATTATTGGTTTTCTTTATAACTTTTTTTTAGGAAACAGCAAAATTTAGTAAAAATGAGTAAAAAATTATAGCGCAAAAAACCTTATATTTTACAAAAGAGGTCTACTGCGTGAAGTTAGCAGGTATTATTGTCTCTATTAATAACTTTTTTTTGGTGAATAGTACAAAATTTGATGTATACAGCAAAAATTAGCAAAGAATTATAGTGTAATAAAACTTTACATTTTACAAGGTGTCTCCTACGTAAAGTTTACAGATATTATTTTTGTTTATAACTTTGTTTGATAAACAACAAAAAATTTGATTTATAAAATAAAAATTAGCAAAAAATGAGCAAATAATTATATTGCAAAAAAACTTTACATTTTACATACTAAAGTGGTCTGCTACGTGAAGTTAGTAGGTACGATTATTTTTGTTTATAACTTTTTTTTGGCAAATAAAAAAAATTGATGTATATAACAAAAAT
Organism: Ophonus ardosiacus; assembly: GCA_943142095.1. Classification (NCBI taxonomy): domain Eukaryota; kingdom Metazoa; phylum Arthropoda; class Insecta; order Coleoptera; family Carabidae; genus Ophonus; species Ophonus ardosiacus. The sequence continues at coordinate 24,533,733 of OW964834.1, read as the reverse complement.
TAGCAAAAAATAGGCAAAAAATTATAGCGCAACACAACTTTAAATTTTACATAAGGGGTCTGCTACCTTATATTAGCAGGTAGGTGCTATTTTGTTTTTGTTTATAACTTTAAAATGTTTATTTTTAAATACAAATATTTCAACATACTACGGTCCAAAGACAAATTGACTGTTTACTTTTTAAATTCTTTTTCATTCATGATATAGTTTTCCTGTATACAATTCGACAATCGAAAATTCTCGACATACTCAACGAGTAGCCTTTTTGAAATTGAAATTTCCAGGCAACACGTTTCGTACGAGCCCTGCGCCAAAAGAATTCGCCTACATTCCTTCTCTTTACAAGGTAGCTACACATTTATTAAGGGGCTAGTCTACCTAGAACAAAAGTTCGATTTCAGAATTACCGTAACTGAAGCATGGTGGGACGAAGAGAAATGTTTGGTTTGTTGCATGTACGTATACTGTTAATATGTTACAATAATTTCTCTCCCTACCACCGACCATCTGATTGCACAGTAGGCTCACGCTCAAACAACCCCGAAACAAACCCGTACAGCTAGGTAAACTGTGCGCTTCAAGCCTAGATGCGCAGACTCAGTAGTCAAAATACAAAATTGCAAAGCTAATGTCAAGTTTGGGTATCAGAAAAATGAAATCGCATTCAATCATCCAATTTTGGTTTAATTTGTAAATGAGAAACAATGAAAACAAATACAAACATAGTAATTAACTATTTATATAAACCATTTAGAGGTAATTACGGGATCGAAAAGAATCAATTGCTAAACGGGATTTCACAAAAAGAAGTGGTTTACATATAGACGAATCCGGTTTAATAATAGACAAAAAGTATCCTTTTTGAAAAAAATACCTGACGGCCTTATAGGAGAAAGAGTATTAATTGAAATAAAATGTCCATTTTCTACACAACAAAAATTGTCCCTATGAAGCAGTTAAAAATAAAATTATAAACCATTAAACAATTCTATCCGGTACTCAAAAATTAAGCCTGAAAAAGAATCACAATTATTATTTTCAAATATAGCGACAGTTGCACATAGGTGAAAAAGATTAAGTATTTTTTTGTATAATATATGAACGCCTTTGGGAATATATAGATAATTTTCTAATTATTTACCATAGCCAGAAACAAAATATAAATCATAATAAAAAATCTGTTGTGGCATTTCCATTTTATGTTTTATGTTACAAGTATTGTATTGCACTTCGCTATCGAACCGTCGTTTTATAACAAAAAAAATCTGATGTGGCCAGCACATGACCTCCCGCCAATTCCATGTTTAAAATAGCAATGAGCTTTAAGTAAAGTTTCACTTCCGATTGATCGTTTGTAAACAAAATCTACTTTGTTGTTCCAATAAATAGAAAAATTTGTAATACGAAATTTTGGATTATATTTTATTATGTTTTTCCTGAAAAATCTGTTAGAGCTTCAAATTAAGTACTATATCCGGTTTATCATATGTAGTCAAAATCTAATATGTTGTTTCAAATTATATAAAAGTATTAAATACCAACTTTGCGAAGTTTTGGATCATTAATAATATATTTTAAGGAAACATCGTCACACACACATTATTGTCAAAATCATCACCAACTTCCTTATGCTCTAAAACGCAATCTGTGTTAATTCTTCGCCGTACATGCTCCATTTCGTAAATGTGTAGTTGCAAACTATTATTTGACACTTTGAAATCACGTTCTTATTGAGAGCTGTTTGATATATAATGCTGCAAACATCAAACTTAAATCGAATTATCCTGTATCTAATATTTATGTATGATGGAAAATATATTATTTTTACAAACTTAAGTTTCATTAGAATCATATTTAAACTACTAAATTCTTCTTAACACGGTTTCATTATTAATTTTAATGAAAATTGCTTCGTGAGAGTAACATTTGTTTAAATATGTCAAATTTGTTATTAAAGTATTGTTTTTGTTTGACGCAGAGGCAAAGTGATGTACAAAAATAAATTATTTTATAATATAATATAAAGTTATTTCCAGTTATTTACTAAATGCAATTATCGTAGAATTGAAGATTATGCCATTATATTCAATTTGTATTGGTAAAAGTTGCTAAAAAATTATATTCAATAATTTTTTTAGAAGAAAAACTGTTAAAAGCTTGTATAAATGATACTTCCGGTTATCCGATATACACTAAAAACTAATGAGCTCTTCTCACATTAGTATAGAATGGATATACAAAATTTCAAATTTTTCTGATTGATAATATTTGAGTAATCGTGTCCACAAGATCCACACACACACACACACACACACACACACACACACACACACACACACACACACAGACACCCACACAGCCACACACATACATACCTACAGACATCATTGTAAAAATGTTAAAATCGGATTCTGGGGACATCAAAACGTGCTTATTCACTAAAATCTCTATATCCGATTTTTAGCACGATCCCTATACCTCCCTTACCTAGGGTAGCTGGAGGTAAAAATTACAGAACATTACCAAAATATTGATTTTATTGTATTTAACATGTCGTCTGCACACATACAATTGTAATTGTATCTATTTTTCATTGTATTTTAAAGTTCTTAAATGTCAGAGATTCTTCCAATTCATTAACAAAATTGGCGGTATATCTGATGGGTATACATATGCATATTACCTTTAATTTTAAATAATTGATGAATAAAACATTAATAAAGATTAAATGTACTACCTAGCAAAAGATTTCAGAATGTTACTAAAACTGTTGATTTTTTACACTGACATCTGTTATTTACAAACTATGTCATAAACATTTGAATAATAATAATAATAATAATAATAATAATAATAACCCTTTATTGATAAAAATCAAAAGGCGAGGTTCAGCCAAAGGCTGGTCTTCCACCTAACCATACAGATATGAAATCATTATGCCAAATTAACAAATATATCAAAACATAATCCAACTATATACATAAATAAATACAATAATACAAACAAAACACTGATCCTAAACGCCAACATTAAATGTAAATGATAATGTAATATATAATATATAATATAATACATGAGGAAAAAATTTTTCAATTTAATGAGTAAAACATTGAAAAAAAGTAAAAAAAAAAAATAAATGAATGGTGCTACTCAAATAATTTCTTAATCTTATTTTTAAATGAATGTACACTTAGAGATTTTAAATCATTCGGTATATTATTGTAAAAATACGGTGCAAGATAAGAAAAAGAGCCCTTAAATTTTGATTTTCTGTATGAAGGAATAATATACAGATCTTTCACCCGTAACGTGTAGTTATACTCTTTGATTATTAATTTGTCGAGCAAATAATGTGGGGTACCAGTTTTTATAATTTTATGTATTAGACAAAGATACAGCTTTCTTACACGATCATCAATAGAGAGCATCTTAGCCATTGAGCGATATTTGGTAACGTGATCGAATTTACGCACACCATAAACAAATCGTAAACACGAATTCTGCAGTAGTGTAATTCTATGTTTGTCAGATTCTGTCAAATTCGGTACGTATGTGCAACCGCAGTAATCAAAGAGTGGTAAAATGAGAGCATTTATGAGGCGAAGTTTCACATCAACACTAAGATCATTTCTAAACTGGTAAAGATGTCTTAATTTAATTCGAGCAGCAATCAACTTTTTATTCAGATGTTCTCTAAATAATAAGTTTTCATCTACATAGAGACCCAAGATATTGATAGAACTACTGCGATTTAAAGTTGAATCATCTAATACTAAATGAGTAATGGTATCACATTTCCCAATTACAAGAAATGACGATTTAGCAGCATTTATTTTAAGCCCATTGTCTTTTACCCATGTGGATAGTTTTTTTAGATCATCGTTGACAAGTTCAAGTTGTTTACTAATATTTGAGGAATCTAAAGTAGCAAGTATGGTAGTATCATCAGCATATGAATGAGCCGTAGAGAAATGTAATATTGATGGCATATCAGCTACATAAATAAGAAAAAACAACGGCCCTAGAATTGATCCCTGCGGCACACCACATTTTAAATTATAAAAACTAGAAGAAGATGACATTTGAACCTGAAAGTTTCTATTATTGAAATAATTATCACACCACTGAATAGATTTGTCGGAAAAATTGTAATATCTAAGTTTAGCCAATAACATGCTGTGATTAACCATGTCAAATGCCTTAGAGAAATCTATTTGTACTGCCAGAGAAATTTTAGAATTATTAAAATTATTTAAAAAAATGTCTACAATATTTAACAAACATGTATTTGTGCTATGCCCAGTTCTAAATCCGGACTGAAAAAGAGGTAAAATATTATTATCATGTAAGTAACTCATAATTTGATCACAGCATGCTCTCTCCAAAACCTTCGACATTAAGGGTAAAATACTTATCGGCCGTAAATCATCGACTGTAGTGCAATCATTATGTTTAGCAATTGGTTTAATAATTGCAGTTTTCCAAATATCAGGTACTACGCCATCCAGAATACAAGTATTTATGATGTGCGCAAAAAAGTCCACAATGATGGGCAAAATGAGCATGGTCATTTTTAAAGATATACCATCTACACCGACAGCATTCGATTTCTGCTGCATCAGAATTCTAATTATTGTATTTCTGTCTATACATTTGAAATCAAACTCTTGTTCAGGTTCCTCTATATATTTGCTCTGCAAAAAATGATTTAATAACTCAGAGTTTATTCTACCATCACTTACTTTATGATATAAATATTGAGCATATACATTGGCATCAATATTATTTGGAATATCCCTTTTTATTTTCTTGTTTATCCCCATATGATTCAAATTTTTCCATAAAAGTTTACTATTCCCAATATTATTATTAATTTCCCATTCTAAGTAACACTGTTTTTCTTTACGTATGGCAGCTGTAGTTAGATTACGCATTTGTTTATAATAAAGTAATTTTGCATCTGTTCTGTATTTCTTGTATTGTGCGAGAGCTTTATCTCTCTCCTTTTGCATTATCCTTATTACAGGCGTAATCCAAGGACAGTGATTTTTGCAAACTGTTATGGTTCGAATCGGAGCATGTTTATCAAAGAGAGTTACAATGTTGTGGTTTAAAAAATTAATTTTATCATTGACATTGTCAAACATAATAATATTATTCCAATTTACTTTTTCGCAATCAGCAAGGAATTTTTCATGATCGAATTTATTAAAATCTCTATATGTAATTGATTTTCGAGAGGCAATTATTTTTGGTATATTGAGAGCACAGTAAACACCAAAATGATCTGTAAAATTTGTACAGTCAATAACTCCAGCATGGGAATGCAATTCTTTATTTGAAGTGGCAATAATGTCTATTAAAGATTTTGAGGCTGGCCGTGTATAGTGTTCTATTAGTTGATACATATCATGTGCGGCTAATAAATTCTTAAAAAATATAGAATGTGCATCATTTACTAACAGATTTAAATTTATATCACCTGTAAAAATTACAGCATCACTTTGGGTTAAGTATTCTGTTAAAATTGGATCCAAAATACTAAGTTCTTTATAATATTTAGAATGCGGGTTATAAATAACGCCGATAATTATTTTATATTTGTGAACCGTAATTTGTATCCATAAATGTTCAATATTATCACTAGTTACAAATGTACTGTCAAGTATTTTGTATGGAATACCACAGCGAACATAAAAAGCAAGACCTCCGCCACGTTTGTCTGATCTTTCTAAACTGACAAGCTCGTAATTATTAATATGAAACAAATGTGATGGTGAAGTTTCGCTTATCCATGTTTCACTTACAGCCAGAACATCAAAATCATTGTCATATAAAAAATCTTTAAATACAGAGAAACATGAATTGAGTGACCTTGCGTTTATATGACCACATGTAAACATACTATTATTTGGACAATTGTTGGGAGCGTTAGAAACAGCAGTTATCGACATAAATGAGCGAAGTTTGGCAAAAATAAACAAATCAGCAAACAAACAGAGAGAAGTGTCAAGAGTTCAATGATCCGCTGCACGTTCTGACAAAAATTAAATTTAAAAAAGTATTAGTGCCTGAAGTGATGTACTTTGAAGCGTAAAACATAATTAAAAATATTTAACTTATGAGCATTCTGGGTCATCTAAATTGTTTATATAGAACTTTTTGTCTTTTCCACCACTAGGTTTGTTGACTATAATACGACCATCAAAAGTCCACACGTTCTTAATATTAAATTTATCTGTGGCGGCCTTGAGAAGTTTCACCCTGTTTTTGGTAAGATCTTCACGTATAGTGATTTTGGTACCTTTTAAGTTCTTTTTCGCATTGAAGACTCTACTTCTGGTGCGGTAGCTGATGAACTTCACAATTAATGGCCGGATCTTATTGTTCATAGGTTTCCCTAAGCGATGACACCGATCGATATCATTAACTGAGATATCCACCTTCAGTTTATCGCGACACAATTTCACCACACTATCATCACTTTTCTCATTTTGCACTTCAGGTAGTCCAAAGATTCGTAAATTATTACGTCGCGTGTACTGCTCCAAATTATCCATAGTGTTCTCATAAGTTTCACAAGCCAATTTTAAGTCAGTGTTTTCTTGTTTTACTGTCCTTATTTCGTTTTCCAAGGACCTGATCTTTTCACTGAACACCATTTGCACTGCACTTGATACCTCCTTAACAATTAACTCAATGAATTCATTATTCGAACCCAAATTGAGTAGAGAAGTTGAAATCATTTGAGTTATGGTCGCACGATCGTCGCGGGATAGCATTTTGGATGCAGAAATAAGTAGCACTTTAAGCAAAAAAATAAATCTTGCGAAAAATAAATTTTGCAGAACGCACAGTAAACACGTCTATCTCTGTTGAATGCACATGTATCAATATGTCAACTTTCTTTAGTGTAGTTTAGCCTCTGGATGTGTTACATCCGATTATTCTATATATTATAGTGTCTTTATCTCTAAATCTATACAAGATGTATTAAACATTTTAAGTGTATTAGATGAAGAATTTTATGTTTTTCAATATTTATAATAACAAAAATTTCAAAAAAAATATATTTAAAAGATTTTTTCTAAGAAACTACTACTTCCGGTTATCCAATTGTTACCAAAACCTTTTCATCGCTTCCCAGGAAAGTCAGATTGAAGAATTCATAGTTATGCAGGTCTTCATGCTGGGTTTATGAAGCATGCAAATTACGAAATTAAATTCAGTCACTAAATTTAAAAACTAAACTAAAATAACCTTGTTTATGCAGTAAATTAATATTCAGAATTTTATGTTACATTATATTTATATAGGATAAAAATAAAGGTATGTGATTTGTTGAATAAGTCCAATTAGTATTTCGTCCCTCTTTTCTACAGAAACTTTGTTATCATCATACATTTTTATAGATTAGGTGTTAAAATCTGTCGTAAGTGCGCGAATGGCGCAGGCGTGAAACTAAGAAATTATAAAATTAAACTAAAAGTTGAAAATAGCCAACCTCTTAATTTAGTTTCATTAAAATATTAATAATAAAGAATCTTTCTTCACAAATTATTTTAATTTTAATATGTACATTTCAACTGCAAAGCACTCATCAGTTATACTAAAAATAAAAACATAATATTTATAAAAGCCAAAATTATTTCAAATTTACAATTTACTTAATTTAGTTTCATTAGTTTAGTTCTTCATTTTAGTTGCATGAACGATAACAATGGTTTCTACTTGCTTAGTTTAGTTCTACAATTTAATTTTTTAATTTAGTTGCCTGCATAAACCCAGCATAAGTCTTATAGTTTTTGAGGAATCGTCCTTCCAACATCCACACGTACACACACACACTCACACACACACACAAATCCACACACACACATCCACACACACATACATACATCCACACACACACACACACACACACACACATCTCCGTAAAAATGTTATAATCGAAAAGACATTATTTCAGCACTAAACATTGTTCGTCACTAAAATAGTTTAATATATAATGTTAATAATAACTATTTCGAAAATTTTAATATTATTATAGTTAAATTTGTTGGAGGAAAAAGAATAAAATCCTGTTTAAAAGGGGCTTATAATTTCATTTTTGTTATTTTCTATTGATCGATATCCAAATACAATAATTTCTATTTACGTTTTCCAGTTTTATTAAAATGTTAATTCGATTTTCATATTATTATTATCTTTATTTTCACTACAAATTGGTACATAATTATGTTACAATATCGGCATGTGAAGGCAAGAAAAGGTAACAATATATATATGAAGAGGTAAGTAGTTTACATAAGTTCTAGAAGTAAATTGAGGTCGCCGCCATCATTGTCCTCGGCCCATTGAGAGGCACCTGGAGCAGTGGGCTGTTGGGGGGTGTCATTAGCTTCTACCACTCCTTGATATCGAGCATCAGTGGGGTCCCGATTTAGCAATTTACGTACTATATTACATGTATCTAAGGCGACAGCTTTCTGCATTATTCGGTAATGGTTGTCTTCTATCTGTAGTTGTTGTATACCATCAGATAATTTCTTAGGAATTTCACATGTTGCGCCAATTATTATTGGTATTATGACAACTTTATTCTGTTTCCATAAGATTTTCAGTTCCTGGGCCAAATCCATGTACTTTTCAATTTTTTTTGAATATGTTTTTTAAATATTAGTCGCGGCTGGTATAGCGATATCGATGAGGTAAGTAATTTTTTCTTTTTACCTTCCGTCAAAAGGAAGGTATTGTCTTTGGTCAAAAAATTCGGTGGTGAGTTTTTAATGAATAAGCACGTTTTAAGATCCCTAGAATACGATTTTATTAATTTTACATTGATGTCTGTATGTCTGTGTGTGTGTCCGTGTGTGTGACAAATTTTTCTCCGACGATAACTCCAAAACTACAATTGTAAAAATCATGATTCTTTCGTATTCCTCTTCTTTACAACCATATGAAGAGCTGATTAGATTTTGGTTATAATTGGTCAACCGAAAGTACCCTTATTTGAAGATCTAAAAACGCAATTAAATATCATTTTTTGACATTTTATGATCATTAATATGAAAGAAAATCTTATTCTATGTATGATTTGATTATACATTTTCCTTCATATTCAATAAATATAGAGTTATATTGAGATTAAGAAAGGTTAACTTTCAAAAATCAGTCTGCTTTGCAAAAATTATGGTAACAGCAGATATATTAAAAAAATTATAATTGACAGATGTCAGTGTGAAGTGCAAAACCAAAGTGGAAAGTATAGGATCAGAAAGTAACATAAGTGACAGAGTGTCCTTCGCAAGTAACTTACAGTTTCAATGCGGGGAGTACGAGGAAGGCCAAAGAGAAGATGGAAGGACTGTGTAGCACAATATTTGAGAGAGGAAGGACTGTGTGAAAAAGATGCGTTGGATAGGAATGAGGAAGTGTGAAGTGCAATTTACAGAATGTACATTCGTGTTATAATTATATTGGATTTATACAATCTTTTCAAAGGAACTTGCAATATGGAATTTGTAAAAAATAATGTGTTCGTGTTACAATTTTACGGGATATATAGAATCTTTTCCAAGGAACTTTTGTTATTTTATTTGTACAAATACATTGAATTGACGGAAAATTTTGTGCTGGCCACAACAGATTTTTTTTTCGCATAAACAATGTCCGGTCGATTGCTAGGTGTGTAGTGGTCAGTGATAATGTTGCGATTCCAGTAAATTTTAACATCTTTGGTATCCCATACTGATTTAGGGTGGTATTTATAGTAGAGCGTTCTTTGTTCCAGAAGTTTATGTTGTAAGCATATGTGTTGGTGTATTATTTTTGCTACATTGTGTCGCCTGGTATACTGTCTGGAAACTAGAGTTTCACAGGCGCTTATGATATGATCTATGTTTCCGGGCTTTTTCTTGCACATTCTACATTTATCGCTTCCTATTGTTGGGTCTTTTATAATGTGTTTACGATAATTTAGTGTTGGTACTACCTGATCCTGAATCGACATGAGAAATCCTTCCGTTTCTTTAAACAATTTTGCATTCAGTCATGTGACTTTTTTTGTTATCTATATTATTTCTTTGTAAACGTGTTGGGAAGCGACCATGAATTTGTTTCTTTTTCCATTATTCTAATTTTTTTGTTTTTAGTCCTCTTGGTATTTCTGGTTCGTTTATTTCTTTCAAGTTAAATGGTGTATAGTTTTTCTCATTCTGGGCCACTGCATTATGTATGTCACACTGCGTGGTTTTTCTAGAAAGGAACGTCTTAAACTTTTAATTTGACTATAATGTTGTTCTCTAATGTCTAAAATTCCTCTTCCGCCTTCGCTTCTAGATAGATGAAATCGAATCATTGAACTTTTCGGATGGTGTGCCAGATAATGGGTTAATAGGACTCTTATTATCCTCTTTAGATTTTCAAGTTCCGTCTGTGTCCATTTCAAAATTCCAAATGTGTAGGTTAGCACAGGGATGACGAATGTATTAACTGCATTAACTAAATTTGCACCTGATAATTTTGACTGAAGAAGCTTTTTAATTCTGGACATTGTTTTTTCTATTATAACTATTTTTGTTTATTTCTCTTCTATTCCCATCGCTTGGTTGAAACCTAAGTATATGTTTCATTATGCCCCAGTCCTTCAATGTTCCCTTCATTTTCATATTCTGTTATGAGGTAGGTTTCAAGTTGTTTCCATTTACCTTTCTCTATAGCATTTATCGAGACCAAATCTCATCTTGATATCATCACTCAACTGCTTAGTTTTGTTTATTATGGCGTTTAAATCTTGTTTGTTTTCTGCTAAAATTTTCAAGTAGATTAAATGATTTAGCTGAACGTCATTGTTTGGGAATTTGTAGCTTTTATTAGATCTTCTTAGATAATAATAATAATAATAATAATAATAATAATAATAATAATAATAATAATAATAATAATAATAATAATAATTAATAATTAATAGTAATAATAATAGTAATTAATAATAATAATAAATAATAATAAATAATAATAATAATTAACAATTATAATTAATAATAATAAATAATAATATAATATAATAATAATAATAATATAATAATAATAATATAATAATAATAACATAATATAATATAATATATAATAATATATCGTCATCATTACCGATGTCTACATATTACCCAGAAATGGGTAATATGCCGTGATGATATATTTATTTATATTTTTATTTAATAATAATAATAATAATTAATAATAATAATAATAATAATTAATAACAATAATAATTAATAATAATAATAATTATTACAATAATAATAATTAATAATAATAATAATAATAATAATTACAATAATAATAATTAATAATAATAATTAATAATAATAATAATTAATAATAATAATAATTAATCATAATAACTAATAAATGGAGTGTCCTTTGGGAACCTTCATGGGATTCGTAGTTGAGTGAATTTGGTCTTAATGCTCCATATATTTATTTCAATATTAAATACAAATTATATGTACGTTTCGGGCAAAAATTAGCCCATCTTCAGCAATAATATTATATAAACTTTCACATTTATGAAATCCAATTATTAATACATTTTACAGTTTATAGAAAAAATCATATCCATGATTTACAGGTAATCATAACAGGAATGATGAAAAATAAACTGACATAAGCTATCACCATGGCGACAGGTTAAACTCTGTTACCTATAAATCATGGATATGATTTTTTCTATAAACTGTAAAATGTATTAGTAATTGGATTTCATAAATGTGAAAGTTTATATATTATTATTGCTGAAGATGGGCTAATTTTTGCCCGAAACGTACATATAATTTGTATTTAATATTGAAATAAACATATGGAACATTAGACCAAATTCACTCGACTAATAATAATTAATAATAATAATAACAATAATAATAATATTAATAATAATAATAATTAATAATAATTAATAATAATTAATAATAATTAATAATAATTAATAATAATTAATAATAATTAATAATAATTAATAATAATTAATAATACTAATAATAATAATTAATAATGATAATAATAATTAATAACGATAATAATAATTAATAATAATAATTAATAATAATAATACTAATAATAATAATACTAATAATAATAATAATAATAACCCTACCATGGTACTTACCTCGACGTGGTGGGGGGCCCCAGTACCTTAGTACGCAAGCCAGCGTACGGGGGAAGCTAAAAGTACCAACCGTCTTAGGGCTACCCCCCCGACAGACGTGTTCATCAACATTGCTCCTGTTGCGACAAGAAGTAACTGCCGAGGCGTGCCAGGACCGCAGGATCCTGGCCGGAATCGCCGTGATGCCGTTCCTGCCGACCCTAGCGAGGAACAAGGACAACGAGATAGAACAAGAAGAAGAGAGCGCACACAATAATCCCAATCTCCAGCGCTCAATGCAGAAATGACTGTTGCCGAGGAAACCCAGCCTCAGACCATCATATCTGACCGTAGTAAACAGCGAACTAGATGGACTACGACAATGAATGAATATATAGTTCGCTGTTACTTCCGATTAATCCAACTAGAGACTCATCAAGGCCCTTTTATGCAGGAACTACACAGAATGGTAATTGAAGAATTCCCAGAGCTCAAGAACAAAACGATACAAAATATAACGGAATAGAAGGTCTGTAATGAGAAACAACAGATTGTCAGCAGACACAATCAATAGAATACGTGAAGAAGTTGCGATGGAATTAGGAATAGTTATAAATGAAAACCTGGAAATCGACCAGCTGCAAGTAGCAACATCTTTGCTAGAGGAACTAGATGAAGAAACAACGAAACTAAAAGAAGACTTTGAAACACAGTACCTGTTGTATGACGGTGTGAATCCAATAAGTAGGCCCGCTCTCCCGAAACTAAAAACGAAACCTGAAACAAACAACATATTAAGTAATATTAACAACATAATCAAGAAAAAGATTAGAGACGACCTGAGTTTAGAAGAAATTCATTCACTCATATACATAGGAGCTGTAACAGCAATAGAGCAGCACGGACAAAAGACGGGAGGAGAACCAAGAAAGCCTAAACCTGAAACTGATAAAATGCTTTCTTGGGAAAGAAGAATAAGAGCAAAGATAAACGTGTTAAGAGAGGAAATAAGTACGTTGACACATAGCCTTCGCCCAAATTCTAGTAATAAAGTTAAACGAAGGAAGGTAAAAATAATTAATAGATATAAATCTGATCTCAACCCCGGAATTACAGAGATTTTGGATCTACTGAAACAAAAACTCGCAGCAATATCAAAAAGGCTTCGGAGACATAAAACAAGTAATAAAAGAAGACAGCAGAACCAACTTTTTAATAAGAACCAGAAAGAATTTTACAAAAGCCTTGAAGAGACATCAGAACCCGGGAACACAACACCGAACAAACAAGAAGTAAAACAATACTGGAAAGACATTTGGACCTGTAGAACATAAGAGAGGGAATTGGCTATACGAAGAGAAAAGGAAAGTATTAAACCTACAAACAATGCTGCACTAGAAAATTAGTAAGGAAGACGTTCAACGAGCAGTTAATAAGACACTTAATTGGAAGGCACCTGGCCCGGACAAAATTCAAAACTACTGGCTGAAGAAATTCCCAGAAATTTATTAACTCTACACAGACATCCTTACCAATCCAGATAAAATGCCAGGATTCCTAACAAATGGTGTCACCTACTTAATACCAAAAACAAAAAACGCAAGCTTGGACTTTTCAAAAAACAGACCTATAACATGCTTACCAACACTCTACAAGATATTAACATCTTTGATATCCAACAACATTTATGAACACCTTTCGACAAATAAATTATTAGACAACCAACAAAAACGTTGCAGAAAGAGAACTAAGGGATGCAAAGAGCAACTTATAATTGACTCTATTCTAACAAGACATGCAAAGGAAAATAAGAATGAACTACATACAGCATATGTAGACTATCAAAAGGCATTCGATAGTGTGCCACATAGCTGGCTAATAGAGTGTTTAAAACTATATAGAATAGAAAGTCACATAATTAATTTTCTACAACATGCAATGCAAAAATGGAGAACAGCACTCGTACAAAACAAAAATAAAGAAAAAATAGAAATAGGCCAAATACAAATAAGGAGGGGAATTTTTCAAGGTGATGCACTAAGCCCTTTGTGGTTTTGCATGGCTTTAAAGCCACTCACGACGTTATTGAACGCACAAAACAAAGGATACATAATAGGTGGTGTGAAGATTAATCATCTATGGTACATGGATGACTTAAAACTATTTGCAACGAAAGAAGATTACATTTGCAAATTACTAGATAAAGTCGGCCAGTTCAGCTCAGACATACATATGAAATTTAGAATGGACAAATGCAAAAAGAACTGCATGATAAAAGGAAAATGGGCTAGGAGTGAAGAATACCCTGTCAGCAATCAAGGAGTCATACAAGGGACGGAGCAAGAAGAGAGGTATAAATACCTAGGATATGCTCAAGCATAAGGCATAGAACAACAAAAATGCAAAGAACACCTTTCAAACACTTACGCCCACAGGTTAAAATCAATATTAAAATCGGAATTGTCTGCCAGAAACACGTCCGAGGCAGTCAACACATACGCGACATCATTACCAACGTACAGTTTTAGAGTACTCAGCTGGACCGACACAGAACTACATGCTTTAGACACACGCACCAGAAAAGATTTTCGTGTTTACAGAGGGCACCATCCTCATTCAGCAGTCGAGAGATTTCATCTTCCGCAAAAATTCGGAGGAAGAGGAATCCAAAGCGTATTTATGCAACACCACAAACAAGTTGACAAACTAAGATCATACTTCCACAGCAAGGCAGAAGAAAGTAAACTGAATGAAATACTTGTTTGTTTAGATACACGATTGACACCACTGCGACTGAACGATGATAACTTTAAACCGCTAGAAAAAGTGCAAACAATCGAAGAGCAGAAGAGAAACTGGCGAGCAAAACAACTTCATGGCAAATACAGGGCACGAATAGAACACCCTGATATAGACACAACGGTCTCCCAAATATGGCTACGCACAGGAAATATATTGAAAGAAACAGAGGGATTTATTGATGCAATACAAGATCAAGTAATAGCCACTAAGAGCTACAGAAGACGCATTATGAAAGAAGTTATCCCCAATGTAAGATGTAGAATGTGCAACGACAATGAAGAGTCGCTAGCACATATAATGGCTGGATGCTCCGTGCTAGCCCACAAACAATACCTAGACAGACATAATAAAGTCGCTAACATTGTCTACCAAGCCCTTAAGCAAATACACTTCACAGATCACACGCAAATGCCATATTAT